>VZTF01001785.1:92594-116150 GCA_013397755.1 Cnemophilus loriae
GCAGGCGGCAGCAGGCGCCACCGAGGAAGGCAAGGCAGGCAGGGAGCGAGCGGGGCCGGGGTGGCCTTCCTCACCCCGGCCCCGGGGCGGTCCTGAGGGCGGGGGAGCCGCTCCCGCCCCGCGGGGATTCAGCGGGAGCGCCCCTCGGGGGGCCGGTGCCCGGCGGCTCCTGGGCGCGGCCGGGGAAGTTCGGGGGCGTTTCCCGGCTGGGCAGTGCGGGTCGGGAGATGGCTGGGGCGGGGGGCCACGTCCCGCCCGTCGCCCTCCGGCCGTGCCGTGGCGAGGCAGCGCTGCGGGGGCTTCCCAGGTCCCCGGCCTCCCTCCTCTCTGGCGGGGTGGGGCGGCCGCGAGTCCCGGCGGGAGCCGCCCTCCGCCTCGTCCCGGCGCGTCCTGCGGGAGGCGGGAAGGGTCGGCGGTGCTGGGAGAAGCCTGGGTGAGGCGTGTGCCTTAGACTGGCAGCCTTTGGAATGGGGCTGCGTCGTTAGCATCTGGGTTTGGTCAGAATCAGTTCGTGGTTGTGTCTTCTGAAGCCGATTGTGTTTACTGTCTCATCCTTACAGCCCCACCCTTCATCATGCTCAGTTTTTGTTTTCTGGAGTCATATTGCAAGTCTCACCGCTGTCAGTTTCACAGACATGCTCATTCTGCACTGGATTTAGTGCCCAGTAGTGGCAGAGCGAGTTCACCACTGCTTATTCACCTGTCCCGCCACCTGTCATCCAGGTGACCTGGCCGTACCAGTGCAGGTTCCCTCCACACAAGCCTATGACCCAAACCCTGTGTACCCAAGCACGTGTAAGGAAACCCAAGGAGCAGGCCTTTCCCAGCTGTGTTTCTTTTTCTTTTTAAAATTCTTAATATCCTAAAGTTTGAGTTCCCATAAGTCGCCATGTTGCTTATTTAATGTTTCTAGATGCTACTGTAATGCAAATCATTAACTTTCTCTCCAGATATTATACTGTTCACATACCATCATTAAATCCTGTAACTAATGTACTTAACTGGTGGTGAAAATGTCCATGCTGTTATTTATGTTGAGGTTTTTTCAATATCTTTTCAGGTAGCCTTGATCCCAGGAAAAATACTGGACTAAGGGCATAGGAATCCGAAGACCTCTGTTTCTTCTAGAAGAGGTGGAGAAGCTAGAAACACTAACATTTAAGATCTGTGGAGGAATTAATCTGCAAAAAAGCATGTGCTTACTGATGCTATGGAATGAAAAGGTGTTCATTTGCAGATGAAGAAAATGATCAGCTGGAAGGTGGAAATGGTCAGACATAACCTTCTTTCTGGAAGCTGATATGTGATTTAGCTTTAGGAGGTTTTCCATATAATTTCCATACAATTTTGTGATTATAGGAATTGTCACCTTGGTTTAAACAGAAGGGTAAGCAAAGCTTTTTCTTAAATCTAAAAGCCTCTATCCACGTTTTTCAGAAACTAAAGATATAGTCCTTTCAGAAGCTCTGTTTGGATGAATTGTACACCAGTTTGCAGCCCCACTGAAATAAAACTAAGTAAATGAATCCATATTATAGTTTATTTTTATCAGCTTTGTTACTTGGCTGTAGGCAAGACTGTGTTCTACTTTGCAGGGGGGGAGATGAAAACCAGGTATTTTCTTGAAATCCATGTGGAACTCATAGAAATGCAGTACTTGTTACAGCACATTTTATAAATTACAGTGCTTGTCACTTTGAAATGGCTCTCTTTTTCAATTTCATTTTTTTTCCCAGAGTTCAACATTTCTTTGGCCTTTTGTCTGGCTTGCAAAATGGGGAAGATCGTTACAAAGTGGAAAAAAATATATTGCTTTTATTTTAAAGATGGGTTAGAGAACAAGCTTATTTGTATCAAATCTATATGACATCCTATTTTCCCCTTTCATGAAAAGGAAGCAGAATTATATCAGCTGTTGGCATTTCTCCAGCTAAAGAACAATAAATGAATGATGTAAAGCATCAGTGGATATGAGCACTGCATCCTGATGTTTAGTGTGCTGTTGGATGTTTTTTTCAGCTGAACCTTTTCTTCCTGTTTATTCATTATTTCCAGTGATAAAGTAAGAAGAAGAGATGGGAAACCCAGAAAACATTGGAGATGCATATGTTGCTGTGATTCGTCCAAAAAATACTGCTAGCCTCAATTCTCGGGAATATCGAGCTAAATCCTATGAAGTAAAACTATTTAGTTTCTTTTTGTATTAATTTTTTTTGCTTTTTAAATAATATAGTAAATATGTAATAATAGAAGAGAATGTAGCCTTGTCTTTTACTCTTTAACCTGCTACTGAGGTCGTTCTGACTTCACTATCCCGTTCCTCAACATTTAGTACTTGAGTTTTGTTAAGACTTTTACAGTGGCATAATAATAATAATAATAATTATTATTATTATTGTTATTGTTATTATTTTATAAAGTTCTGTGCTTCTTTCAGCTGTGCTTAAACTCCTTTGGTTTCATTATTGTTTGAAAGATTTTGCTGCTTGAAGTTCCCATTGAAGGCCAAAAGAAAAAAAGAAAGAAAGTTTTGCTGGAAACTAAACTTCAAGGAGGCACTGAGATAACCCAGAGCATCTTGGATTATGTATTAGAAGCCACCAAACCAATTTCACCAGCCAATCAGGGCATTAAAGGTAAAACCTTTTAAATCTAATATACTATTGATAGCACCATAAAAATGTTTTTTAAATTGGCATGGCAAGGTTGTGCAAAAGCATGAAATTAGTATGAAAAAAGAGAATATGTCTTGAGATTCATCAAAAAAACCTAGGCCAACTATACAGCTAAAACCTTTAATTTACCTTTTCTTTCCTTTACCTTCCAACTCTATAATATGCTTACTAAAAGATTTTTAATAAATGAATCTTTGTCTGTGCTGCTTCTTCACCTCCAGTTTAGATTTATAGCTAAACTTTCAGTAAACCAGATCAAAGTGGCTTTTGTATCCATAACTTCAGCTAAACCTTGACTTGAACTAGAGAACTGATAGATTCTAAAGTCAGTTGTTCAGAAGACAGTATCCATATGAAGATATTTCTAGCATAACTGTATTGCTTACAGATGGAATTTGATGAGTACATTTTTTTTTCCTTGGTGTTACATAGCTGATCTCACAGAGAACCTCACACTTGTGCTGACAAATTTGTTTTAGCCAGCCTGTTCCATTTCCAGATTGGTATAAAGTATAATGACTAAAGGACTTCTGGTCTTTGCTGTGGACTTCATCTCTGTTGTTTACGTGGTAAAATGTTGCAGGTGGCAATAACTGCAGCTAAGTGGACTTAACAGAGCTCGTTATGCAACAAACACAGAATAACAGAATTAATACACATAGAGGAATGCCTCATAAAAGCAAAAACTCTGTTCCTTACATAGTTTGGAGAGTTTTAATTCGACTCACTCCGGTGGCCCAAGCATTAATATGCCCAGCTTAGTTTGTACACTGCTAAAATATGCAGCTGAGGTCGGAAAAGTTAAAAAGGGCTACAGTCATGTCACTCTTTTCACATTAATGGGTATATACATATTTATGTTCTTTAGTTTTTCATATGTATTTAGATTTTCTTTGCTTGCATTAGATTATAGCTCATAATCATAATTTTTTCTTCCTAGAAATTAGGAAGATTGAGTCTGGTAAGCTTTCAGATAGCCAACTCTAGATTTTTTTCTTTGGTTTGATGATTAGTTAATTGTTTTGTGGTTTGTTTGTTTTTTGTTTTTAAATACTGTGCTAGGAAAGCGTGTGGTGTTAATGAAGAAGTTTCCTCTAGATGGAGAGAAGGCAGGCCAAGAGGCATCTCTCTACATTGTTCCAACTGTTGTGAAAGGTACCAGTGAGCATGATTTGCGAAGCTGCACCCATTTTAGCAGAAGTTCACTTGAGGGTTTATTTTTTTATATGATATATTTAAGTTGTATATATCTATCTCATTGATATATGAATATAGGTATAATTTTATATATATAAATAAAAATATTATATATTTATATAATATATTGTGATATGATATACGGCTTTTTCTGTATTTAAACATTAAAAGTTGCAGTCAGGTGCAAAACTCCCTGAATATTTTAAACTTTGAAGAAGTTACTTAAAATCAAGGAAGAAACCTTTGGTTTAATGTATTGCCTTTGTTTCTGTAACAATAGCACACTTCTGGTTTAAGCAGTATTTGTGCACTTGGTTATATTTCAAAACACAGGCCTTAACTTGTGTAGAATTTGCTGAATGCAACTGTAAGACATCCTACTCAGTCCAGTGTTCTCTACTCAGAGAAGAATGCTTAGTAAGTCTCTAAACAGCAAACAGATTCTTTAGAAAGCCAAGTAAATTACTTGTCAGGAAAGTATTTTTAAAAATATTGAAGTAAAATGTTTGTGTGCTTTTGGGGAAACTTCTTCATTTTTGCCTTACTTGTAAGACTTGATAAACCCTATCAAAGAGATACCATTGTGGAGTTATCAGTACTAATACGTACCCCTCCTAGTCCTGAGTCATCTTCCTTTTTTTCTGGTAACAGCATGCATATAACATTTATTATTCCAAAAGAATCTGATCACCCTGATGGAATAGTGACAGAATACTTAGGGGTTTTAAGGCTAACCTGTTGGGTTGTGAATTGCTGTGTAAAGATTGTATGTAATTGCTATCAATTATTATTTGGAGAAAATTAAATCACTCTAGTCTAAAGTTAGAATATAGTCTTAATTAGGGATCTGTAACTACAAAAGATGCAGAAGGGAAAATAAGGTTCTTCTCACTGATGTGTCTTCAGAGTATGTTTTCTTTTTAGATAATACGAAATATACATACAGTCCTGGATGCCCTGTGTTCTACTGTTTACAAGACATCATGAGAGTCTGCAGTGAATCCAGCACACATTTTGCTACGCTTACTGCAAAAATGTTAATTGCCTTGGATAAGTAAGACGCCATCAGTAAAAATACATTAAATTGAATAGTTTGATATTTTATATCAAAATATATATTTAAAAGATAATTTGTCAATGTAGCACATAGTTTTTATAGCATTCTTGTGGTTAAGAAGGAAATCATCGTGGTTGTTTCTTCATGTTTATCAGAAATGGAAATCTTGACAACATATTTCTAAAAGTCTTTTTGCAAACTCAAGAATGGTGTGTTTATCTAAATCAAGTAGCTTTTTGGAAGTTCATGCTCACAGTGAATGTTTTGTAAAATCATAATGTTTAATCTTCTGTAAATGACATAATTGTCATTTGAGTAAGAGCATTTGCCAGAGTGTAGTAAAAATATCCTATAATTGTATACCATTAAGATTTGCATTTAAATTAAATCTCCCTGTAGAAAGGGAGTGCATCTTCCCCAGACACACAAATTTATTTGCAGTAGGGAATTAACTTTCAGAAAGGTGATTAGTTGTTTAGCCAGATTTATAGTAGTTTGAAATTTGAATGCATGAACAGATTTTTTGTTGTTTTGGTGGGGGGTTTTTTCTTTCTTTTTTTTTTTTATGTACTCTTAACGAAGAAATACCAGACACACTTATGTGTGAACTTACTTGCAGTAATAAAGTTAGATGAAACTTCTGGCTAACATAAAAAAGCATGTTACAGGCTATTACCTAAAAGGTTCTGTGTGTAGGGTTTTTACAGTTTATTAGTAGAGTTGTAGAATTTCCATGTATACCATCATACTAGTTACATTTATTTGCTGCTTACTGAATGCCTTCAGGCTCTAAGTTCTGCTTAGAAGTGTTTCAAGCCTCACAAGAAGCTTTGGAGGTATAATAGAAAATATTTATATTTCTTATTCTCTTTGTACATAATCTGAAACACTACTTCTCAAAGATTCAATCTGCCATAACTAATTTATCTACCAAATCTTTAGAGAAAATGCCTGAAAATACCTTAGAGGGTGTTTGTTGCACAATGACTACAGTTTTACTGTTCCTTCTGCAAGGACCATGAGTAAGTGAAGAGAGTGCTGCTTTTGCAGGACATTATAGCTTGGATCTAGGACTTAAAAATAGGCCTAAGCATATGCACTGAACTGCAGGTTACCTTCTGCCGTCCTTATATATGATTCTGGGACAGACAAGATCCAAGTAGTCTGTCAGTGGATGTCCAAAGCACGTACTTCTCTTTCTTCTATATTTCCAGGCTCAATCACTAAACAGAATTTATTGCATTCCAGCAAAGCACATTTTTACCTCAAGCTTGTGAGAAAGCATGTGCAGAAACCTAAATACAAACCTGGCTTTAGTCCTTTAATGCACCACTTAATATAACACTTAAACAATTTAACAATTCTGTAAAAATAGATTTATCCTAAACTCGAGATGAACAACTTGTCCTGAGCCCTGTATTATATTGCACATGTGGCAGAAAAAAATGCAGCAGGTGTACAGTACTGACTTCCTCCAGTAGCACTGAATAAGAGAGCCCTAAAGCTCTTCAATACTGTCAGTAAGAGTGCACTGAGAAGAGAATAAACTTCAGCATAGCTTTATAAAAAGGCAGGTGGTAGCCTATGTGAAAGAGACTTAGCAGTTTGGAAACTGGACCTTCTGGTTTGTTGCCTTTTCCTGTCTTTCCCTAATGAAACACACAAGTTGGAAAGCTTAAGTCAGTACAGATACTGAAACTCACCCTTAAAAAAACTGCTTGAAGTTTCAAAATTTGTTCAGAGTAGTAATATTAATAAACTGAAAGTAAATGAAATGGTGACATGTTGGTGTGGTTAAGTTTTGTGGTTATAACCAGTTGCTCCTAGTGTATAATTTCCTGTCCTTTGAGAGTTTGCATCTGCACGAATTTGAGCAAATACAACTGTTTAACTGAGTGTGGTTAACAAATTTCACATTCAGGGAGTAATTTAGTCTTATAAAATTGGCTGTACACATTATAATTCTTTGTCTTAATTCAAATATGTGATTATCATATATGCAATCCTTAATCAAACAAAATAATGGACAGCATGACCAAAATGGTCCTTTTCTACCTGAAAATTAATGACTTGCCCGTTCTCTCCTGCAGGTGGTTGGACGAACGGCACACCCAGTCTCACTCCATCCCAGCTTTATTCAGACCATCTCCTCTTGAGAGAATTAAAACAAATGTAATAAACCCTGCCTATGCTATAGAACCTGGTCAAACAGAGAGCTCATTGCACATGGGTTATACTGCCCTGGAAATAAAGAGTAAAATGCTGGCATTGGAGAAAGCAGATATGTGTATCTATAATCCTTTATTTGGATCTGACCTTCAGTATACCAATAGGGTAAGAACTATGTTTTCATTTTGTATTTGTGAATCATACATACATTGTCATTTTAAAGTTCATTCGCTTATTTGATATGAGTGTGTGCTCACATGAGAGTTGTTTATTTAACAGTAAGTGTGCACTAGTTTTTCAAATCCTCATATTTGATCATAATTCTCTTTCATTATAAAATGTTACTATTGTAACTTTGGTTTCAAGAGAATACCTGGCCTGGATGGGGGATTGTGTAGCCAAATCTCAGTAAGATATTTTTTCAGTTGTGTTTAAATTATGTCTTCACAGGTTGACAAGGTGGTAATAAATCCATACTTTGGCCTTGGAGCCCCAGACTATTCAAAGATTCAGATTCCTAAAAGAGAAAAGTGGCAACGTAGCATGAGCAGTGTCACAGAGGACAAGTATTATGTTACATTCCTTTTTCATTAATGGATAATTTTGTTTTGTTTTATTACAGTAGCACTTGGTAGACTTAGAATGAGATTCCTATTACTTTAGGCTTCACTGTATAAATACATATTTCAAATGAAATTCTATTTGAAATCTCTAAATATTGAAACACAACACTTAAGGGATGAATCAAGACAGGGGTAAATTATAAACATTAGAGAAGCATTTCTTACTCTAATAAATACAGCTGTGGCTTGATTTCTGCATGATAAAAACCCTATTTGTATGAATACTGGCACATTTTAGCTGCATGAACTTCTCTTTTATTCTTCATGTAGATCTATGGTTAGTGTTATGTTAGTAATTTTGAAAAAGTTGATGTTCTCAACAATTGTAATATTTCTGAACGGTGTTTTTCCTGTTTCCCCTTTTAATTCATAGGGAACACCAGTGGGTAGATGATTTCCCTCTTCACCGCAGTGCTTGTGAAGGCGACTCTGATTTACTAAGCCATCTTCTGGATAAAAAGTTTTCTGTTAATCAGTTGGATAGTGACCACTGGGCACCAATCCATTATGCATGCTGGTGAGTCAAGAATAGTTTTGACAATCAAGTGCATTCTAGCTATCTTGATTCTTTAGCCCTATCATTTATGTAATTTATCAGCCTCCAAAAGACGAAAGAAAAAAAACCTCTAGACTTTTTATGCTTTGATTATAATATATGTTAGGGTTAACCTTCTGAAGAGAAAGATTGCTTCAAGTTTTGAGATAATTTTAATTTGAATGGTTTTGAGGGAGACCAGTCGTGGAGATCATCACTTACTTATTGCCTCTTGTATCTCTCTTGACTATCTATTCTCATTTCTGTTGGAGGCACTGAGTCTACTTTAGCATGGTAACTTTCACAGTCTTTGTTGGCTAAAGCCTGTGAGCAGTTTTACAGCTCAGCAGTAGTTGAGCTGAGCATGTTTTGGTGCTGCTCAAGCTTTGAGTGGGAAGCTGGACTAGGTGATTTACAGAGGTCAGCATGTCTGACTATAACTGTGATTTAATCTGTATGGGCTTGAAAGCTTTCCTCAGTCATAAAAATGCTTTTGTTTTATCTTTATGGAAGCTAGTCTTTTCTATATATAGTGGTCAGTACATCTGATGATATGAATAAATGAAAATCAAACTTGGTTATAAAAAGGCCACAATGTTAATGGCTTTTTAGTGTTTGTCAGAAGGTTTGTAAATACTTTATACATCAAGTATACACAAGAGTTACCGGTTAGTAGTGTGGGTGTTAAGAATCCTCAGGATCCATCTGCATGACAGTCAGAAGCTGAACTCTGATTCTCACACTGATTATTTTTTTCTGGACAAAGCTGGACTCTGTTCTGCCATGACTGAATTGCTACAACTACCCAAACTTAGCTAGTTTAAAGCAAGGTTCAGTTTGCCTAAAATGAATCCAGTCAATGGTTACTAGACCAATGATTACCAAAGAAGTGTAGAACTGATATTAATTTCTACAAACTTAATTATGTTCCATTGTATCTGGTGTAATTTGAAAGCTAAAAACACTTCAGTGTGGAAAAAAACACTTTTTCATAATTAGGACCATCTGAAAAAAATTATTATATATTTGCTGTGTCTGTTCTGATTTAACAATGTCTGCAGGTATGGAAAAGTTGAAGCCACTCGAATGCTGTTGGAGAAAGGGAAATGCAATCCAAATCTTTTGAATGGTCAACTTAGCTCTCCTCTTCATTTTGCTGCTGGAGGCGGGCATGCTGAAATAGTGCAAATTCTACTAAATCATCCAGAAATTGACAGAGTGAGTTCTGTTTGTGTATAGAATTAGCAGTTTTAGCAACAGTTGCTAGCTTGTGTATGAGAAATATTTTGGTGTCCAGATCACAACGTATAGACACAATGATCTTGTTAAGAGATTACTAAAAATGGTTAAATATTTTTCATTACCTCTGCTTTTCCCATTCTGTATCAATTATGTGTTTGAACTCTGGTATCAAGGATTTTAATTATCTCAAAAATGTGTAAATGTTTACCTGTCTCCAGTGAAATCAATGTAGAATCAGTGTTTCTGTTTATGTTTGTAGCACATTACTGATCAACAAGGAAGATCTCCACTGAATGTCTGTGAAGAGAACAAACAAAATGAGTGGGAAGAAGCTGCAAAACTACTGAAGGAAGCCATAAATAAACCTGTATGAGTTTATTTTCTAAATAGTTTAAAGTTTATATTTAATTTACACTTAATCTTGTAGAAGAGCTAGAGTCACTTCCAGCTGTTACTGGAAATGTGCAGCACATGGAAATTGTTAGTGTAAATTGGCAAACTGACATTTTGTCTCTTTAAATTTTTCTGTTCTGTTTCATGGCTCAAGAAATACATGTAAGACATGTAAACATGATGCTCCAATTTATTTGTAGAAGCATCACATCAGCTACTGATTTTATGTCTATTTTTGATCATGCAACCATCAGCTTTCTTTATACATTCTCATCTTATATGTTGATAAACAGGAGCATTCAGCTGGCTAAATGTAGGCTTCTATGAAATAGGCTTTTCATCAGTTAGTCAGTGTAGGCTTCCTTGGCAGCCAGTGGAGATTTAGCCAGGATAGGAAACAAAATTTACAATGCAATTCCTCTTATCCTGAAGTAGATTTAAAATTAGCCAAATTATATAAACCCACTGGTTTCTTTTCTTTGACTTCAGATGCGACCTATATCCCTGTAAGTAGGTGGTACTAAACTTGTCAGTTTTTCGAGATTTTTTAAATTGTCTTCATTTCACTCTGCATGAATGATCTTCCAAAATAATTAAGGAAGGAACTGACCTTTATTTTAGGGATTTTATTATGCAGTAGATCATATGAAGGTGTGTGTGTTTCATGACTCTAAAGACTAATGGACATGTTTTAAGTCGGTTTCAGAGTATAATGCATGATGTTATGTTGTCACTTGTTACTATTTAATTAATACAATAAATAAACTCCCCCTATAAATTACTACAGGAGGAATGACAGTGACTACCATAACAAAAGTAGACTGATGTTTTCCATTCCAACCTCATTTTCAGTCAGTTGCCATTTTCCGAGGCATCCACCTTTTTTTTCCAAAAGTTTTTAGGAACTCAGTTCTTGATGACTTGGTAGATTTGAGGACGGGAAATAAGAAATTCCTGAAATGTTTTTATTCAAGCAGCTGAAACATTGTTACAGAAATGAAAAAAAGACATTTCATTGATTTATGACTTGTGTATATATGCTTTAAGCACCTGATTTATGTTTATGTATGTCTTTCAGGAGGCATACTGTGGGCTCACATGCAGTTCAGTGACAGTCTGTGGGAGTTCTGAAGGGGAAAATGATTTATTATTTATTTTTTATTTATTTATTTAGATTATATTACAGGAGCACTATAAGATTTAGTGAGATTGTATTCTTCTTGTAGCGGGTTCTGAGTAAAGGTTGGTGCTTCCCTCTAAAAGTAAGTCTTGTTTAGTATAGATGGGAAAAATGCATAACTTGCCAGTAATAGCAAGGTGGACATTTTGGGATATGCACAGGCAGCTGAGCCCAGATCCCCCAGGGAACTTTTAAATACCTACTTGCCTTTGAGTTCAACAGAAGTCCTCAAAATACCAGTAAGATCTTTCTTGGAGTTACTATTGTAAAAAGCCCAGTATAAGAACTTGCACAGGACATGAAACAAGCAATTTTGGTAAATAATAAATATGCAGGAGTTGTGCAATGTTCTTTTTCCCAACATTATAGATGTTGCTGAATTATGGTAAAACTACTTCCCTCTCTAGAAGCACCAACAGAAAGGATTTTAACAAACTGTTTGTTTAACATGTTCCCATTTTTATGTAGTATGAAAAGGCACGAATTTACCGTATGGATGGGTCGTATCGCTCTGTGGAGCTGAAACATGGGAACAACACAACTGTCCAGCAAATAATGGAGGGCATGCGCTTGTCTCAAGAAACTCAGCAGTACTTCACTATCTGGATCTGTTCTGAGAACCTCAGTAAGTAAAATGACAATGGTTATACTTGAGGGTTTTCATAGTTTATTTCTGCTTGCCTTTAGGAAGAAGTGCTACTGTCTTAGGAGAGTAGGAAACATGCTCTCTGACAGGCTTTACAGCCTGATGTCTCCAAGCTGCATTCAGAGCTGTGGAGAGCTTCTCCGTTTTAGCTTTCACTCCGGGTACCCACAGTAGGTCTGACTATATCACTCTGACACCTATCATGTATTTCATCCAGGAAGATAAGGCTGTTCCCGGTTGCCTTTCTGTTACAGGGCACCTTGGCTGTCATAGGCCTTACTAGTAGCTTATCCTGGTTTTATCCGGATTTTTTTTCCCAGAGTATCTGAATTTGGATGCATGTAGTTGTTTTTACCAATGTTTAGTCTTTTTAAAACTACTAATTAAAGTAGGATGATTAATATTTTTTCATTAGGTCCTTTAATCATATGAATTTTCCTGTGTTTTGCACCAAAATAATTTTTGATAAACAAGTTTTCAGATATATTTGAAGGGAGAGAATTCTGATGTAAAATGTCATGTTTATATTTGCGGTATTTTTTGGTATTTCCGATCTAAATAAAAAAGATATTATAGTTTTTATTTGAGATACATAGCAGAAGATAAATAGAAGCCCAAAAGAGTCAATGAGTGTGGTTGGGTTTTTTCAGATAATGTGGTCAACAGTACTGCTGCAACACAATAGCTACGGGACACGTTGTGGATTACAAAGCTCAGTTCAGGTCTGGTAGGATACTGTGCTGACAGTGTCGTTAACACAGAAGCCTTGCATTTAAAATTTTATTTACTGTTGCCAATGCTCCACTACAGTGGCATTGTTACTTTTTTTTAAAAAATAGCTCTAATTATTGCAGGACATCTTTTCTTTATTCTTCTTTATTTTTTTTCTTCTGGTGTCATGCCTTTTGCCTTTTTACTGTGCCGTATGCCACACGACTGCCGTAACCCTCAGCTAAACATAGATGTTGATGTGAAGAAAAGGAAGTGTTTGAGGGTTAAAGTCTTGCTGCTTTTGCCTTTTCTAAATATGTATGTCATGTTTTCGTAGAATCATTGAGGTATTACCCTTGCATTCGAGGGGAAGAGCTCACTGATACATTGTGTAAAAGCAAGTAATTCTCTAGATATTTAGCCTGGATTTGAAAATGAGCTGATTTATTGCTTCAGACAACTAAAGGACAAGTTTCATTATAAAGTATGTTACAGCTTGTGTACAACTGTAAGGGCAGTAGGTTTCTTGCTTGTAGGACAGATGATGCTTTTCTGTGTTTGAATGTAAGATGGATAAGTTAAATGAACAGATTGTTCTCAGTGAAAGACGTTGCACTAGAACATATCCATTTAAGTTCTTCATACGATGTGAAATGCCACAGTGTGAAAGCCAGAGCAGTGAGGATGAGGCAGATACAGCCTCCTGGAACCTCACTCCAAGAAAAAGCCAAGCAGTAATCCAAGGACAGGCAGGGTGAGTGAGTGAGACAAAGGTACAGACTCTAGTTCATAGTAGGACTGTAGCTGAAAGCTCTGTATTAATTTCTCAGCTCTCATATACACAGGAGAACACGAAACATTGATTGACTTTAGCCTGTTAAGAATCAAGACATTTTACAGATTAAAAAGAAGGTTTGTTCTGAAAAGTTTATGGTTTTTATATATATACAAAAAGGGCAAATACATTTATAAGATAAATTATCTCTGTATTTTTCTGTCAGAAATAAGATTATTGGACTTTGTATTTCTGCCTTAATAATAGAGACAACAGTCTCTCATGTTTTATTATTGTGTTTTTAAGGTCAGTCTTGGTACTCCATTAAATTTTTAAATAGCACTTCACTCCTGAGAAACTGAAAATAACAAAGTTTCAACACTATTGCATTTAGTCAATTGACGCTAAGAATTTTGTCAATAAATCCATATTTTCAAAACCTTTTCTATATAGCAGTTTAGAAAACATAAGGAAAATGTTTGTTAATGAGTCCTCAATTTCAGGTACTTAGAGTTTGGTGCGGCATTTAATCATTTATGTGTATGTGTGTGTGCATGTGCTGGGTTATTCTGTTTGTTTATTTAGAAACAAACCCGTTACTTTTCAGGTCTCCAGCTGAAGCCATATCACAAGCCTTTGCAGCATATTCGAGACTGGCCTGAAATATTCACTGAACTGACAAACTTGGATCCTCAAAGGGAAACTTCACAGCTTTTCCTGAGAAGGGATGTGAGACTTCCACTGGAAATAGAAAAAAAGGTCAGCACTTGGAAGTGAATGAAATCATGGTCAGACTCAGAACACTTTGACCATCAGCACTCAGTGTGTATAGTGACTGTAGTAATTTCCAAACTTATTTAAACCTGACGTCTCCTTTTCTGTAATGGTTTGAGTCTTCACATTCGTCCCTCCCTCTCTCTTGCCTTCCTGCCATCTCTTTGTTCTCTCTGTCTTTCTCATCCTCTCAGTTGGGTTTATCCAATGTCTCTGTGTGTCAGTCTCTGTCATACAGCTAAAAACAACCTGCCTGATTTTCTTCCTCGTGCTGTTGTTTTTCAGTTATTTAATTGGTTGAATTCAGTGGGATTATTCAAACATATTATTCAAAATGAATTCATGAGGGAAAAATCCACAGATATCAGTATTTCTGTGATCTTTTTGATTTGCCATGGTGTGCTAGTTGCCTTTCATTTGTGTGTTAGATCAGTGATGTGTTGAGTAAGTCCATGAAAATATGTCATTTTTTCTATGACAAAGCACCACTAAAATGTACACTTAAGTCAGGATCACACCTTTGTCTTCTGTCTCTGAATCAGTGAGAAATTGTATTTATAGTTTCTAAGCTCATTTTCCTTTTTACAAAGAAATCATAATATTTAAATCTTTTTAACAGATTGAGGATCCATTGGCTATTCTTATACTTTTTGATGAGGCCAGATATAATTTACTGAAAGGTTTTTATACATCACCTGATGCAAAGCTGATTACACTGGCAAGTCTGCTTCTACAAATAGTCTATGGAAATTATGAGAGCAAGAAACATAAACAGGGCTTTCTAAAGTAAGTATGTGTTTAAAACTTAAAATTATGGGTTAGATTAAGTATTTTTAGATAGCACTTACTATGGAACTGTCAAACTTTAGGTACGATATATATTCTCCATCACTGAGCTGTAGTTCGGAGTAATCACATAACCCTTGTAGCATTAATAGAACTTGGACATTGTGTGTGAAAATGTATTAATCTTAATTACCGTAGTCCTAGACAGAGGGATGGAGGTTCTGTAGTGTGTAAAATCTGGCCTGAGATACGGTAATGCCAAAATAAACAACAGTATTAATTTGAAGGGTTCTGACAGGATTGAGGCTTTGAGTAATGTTGAAGAAACATCTTACTGTGGCAATCAGACCAATATCTGGGATTGACTTTCCCTCTTTGGACAGACCGCGTAGCGATATAGTTTCTCTTCTGTCATTTGCAGGAGAAATGCTGTACTAAATTGGTACCATAGCACCAGTAGGGCTCAGCCAGATGGTATTTTTCTCTCCCCTTCTCTCTGCATGCCAGCACAACAGTAGCTGAGCTATTTTGGGATGGCTCGTTCTTCCCACGTACATTTCTACAGCAGTATCTGAGCCCATGAAGATACTGTATGCACCTTCACCCCCTGCCATCTCCACCTCACTTCATTCATGGAACAGCAGCTGTGCTATTCTGGAATGCTGCTATGCTTCCCACCTTCTCTTATTCCCAGCATCAACTGAGCTGCCTCGGCCTGGCAGGTTTTTGCCTGTGTTGTCCTGCAGTTCCACAGCCAGTCGATGGAGCATAAGGAGAGTGGGGTTTAAGTGTGACTGCCCACCTGCACGAGTGTGCAGTTCAGTGCAGATGAGTTTTGTATGAAACTGCTCCCTGCTGACTCCCAGCAGCTGCGGGGTGGTGTTCCTCTCTACACTGAAGCATATCAGTACTGTGGTTCCAAGTTCATCCTGCTCAATGGAAGTGTTTGGCTCTACAGACAGGACTACCTGCAAAGATAGTTTGGGCTAGATAAAAAGCCACTTGGGCATGCTTTCCATCAGTTTTCACATAGTTCTTCTTCATATAGATGAAGAGTTTTATAATCTGATTTTTTTTTGCAGTTGACATAAATGTTCATTAAAAGACTGGTAATTCCAAAAATATATTCAGGCTGTTTTCTGTATGAGAGTACCCTTGATCTTAAAGATCTGATTCACTGTCCTGTGCAGGGTTTTTGCTTGGTAGATCATATATGCAGTTACTGCCAAATACAGTTTAGTTAGGTTACATCTAAATAGGTTACGTCACTAGGTCTTGAGACTGTCTTAATTGTACGTAAAAGCAAACTAGTAAAGGCTTGCATTCTTCCTTTTAGTGTTTTTTGTTTCATGCATTTTGGGTTTTTTAAAGTTGACGTAAGTAGCTTCTCTTTCATGTCATGTGATAAATAACTTTAATGTGGAAATTAATTGGGCTGAGTCCTTGGTAGTGCTGACTACAGGAGTGGAGAGAAGAGTATCTACAGTCTGTCATATTTTCTGAGTATGCGATATGCTGATGTAAATGGCATTTTGTATATAATTTTGGCTTCCAAACTGGAATTCACCAAACTGCTCTCTAACCAAGTATGAGTCGTGTGTTCTGCTGGCATTTCCTCTCCATGCCATGTCCATGATGTGTGACATAGAGCGTATAATGTAAAGCTGAATCTTTATTAATTGAGAATTGCACTGTATCTTAGGAAACCATCTCATCTGATGAGGCAAGACAGAGTAGGAGCTGACTGTCTAGCTCAGCATGTTACTTGAAGGTACACTGTGGCAGACATTGTTCTTTTTTCTTACTTTGTTTAGTGAAGAAAAACTTTGTTCCTCTTTGTTTTTCTCTTAGTGAAGAAAATCTTAAATCTGTTGTACCAATAACTAAACTAAAAAGCAAAGCTCCTCACTGGACAAACAGGATACTGCATGAATACAAGGTAAGATAAATAAGCAGGTAGTAGAAAGTCCTGTTCTTAAACATGTTTGATTGTTTGGTTGTCAATTAATGAACAGAAATACTGGTATAAAAAGCTAAAAATGTGTATTTTCTGAATTTTTGGGATGGGTTTTTGGAATATATTTCTTATACAGTTACAGATGATCTCTTTGTTAGAAGCAAATACATTTGTTATCTTTTCATTTACCTTCAGTGTTCGCTGTGTATTGGGCACACTTCCAATTCAGGCATAGGTGTGAAAAAATCTACTTTGATTTATATTTTCATGTCTGCTTGGACCAATAGATCCCCGAAGTCCTTTTTTGTCATTATAACTTGTATCTTAGGGATCTGGTTGTGCTGCTGATGTGCACTGCGCACACACACACACACATACACACACACGCACACACAAACTCAAACTCCTTTGATTAGAGCAGTGAAGCAAAATTTTTAAATGTGCACTTGGGCTGCTTGTGTAAAAATGCATCTGAGGGCTGTGGGTCCCAAATGAGGTCAGATTAAATTTGCGATCTTCACAGGGAATTGTGGAAAAAGTGAGGTGTGTCAGAACAAGAACTGTACTAGCTGATGTGCATTACTAAAAGTAGCTGCCAGAAAACACTGCAGAGGCACCCGGGGAATGTTTTCAAACCTTGCCCCTCTTTCTGAGATGAGATTACTCAATCATAAACTTTGTTTTGGTGCCCACACCTTTTTTGTCAGAAATTAGCAGATGATTCCTATTCTTTCTAATAGCGATGAAGGAGGGGGTGATGGTGGTCTAAGACTATGGTGTGGCAAAGTCTTCTCTACTCTGGCATCAAATTATATGTAAGAATGAACATAGCTTTCTTGACTTCTGCTTTTAGGACATTATTTTGGGGTGTGGGACATGGGGGAAGGGGAAAGCAGTTGCAATCTTTTGTTCTGAAGATTTTACATTAGAAATGGCCGTGTAGAATTCAGGTAAGCTGTAATACAGGGTGTGGATCCAGAGAGGCTGATCCTGTCTACCACACCCACAGTCATGGCCCCCTAACTGCTGGAGATTTGTGTTCTCCCTCATGTCTGTGCCTTCTGATCTTGTCCACAGCCCAACCAAGTTTTTATTTGTTAGAGTGCTTGGTATCATTCTGGTTTGAGGAGCCCTTCAGCAATAGTTTGTTCTGACTCCTGCACTCTACTGAAGAGGAAGGAACAGAAGCCTGTCTCATTCTGAATGGAGGCTCCACTAATGAAAAGAGATCTGCACTTCTTTTGCTTAGAAAAGAAAAAGCAATCCATGTTTTTGGAAGGAGGCACTTGCTCATTTTACCATGTCTCTCTGGATTGGACTCCTTAAAGGAGGAAGAATACTTAGTTTTAAGGATTGTGATGCATTTAGTATCAGATGGGTGCATAGCTGCTGATCCCAAGTCCCAATTACTTCTGAGAGAGGCAAAGCTGTGGGGCCCTTCAGAGGTTACGTGTCTGTGCTCAGATTTCTGAGGCTCATACAGGTATCTGGGTTTTGCCTCAGTCTCTTCTAGCACTTGAGCCTTTCCATGGCTCTAAGGTTTAATTTAGCTGTAGGAAGATGGCTGATGGGAAGGCACTTTGGAAATACTCATTTAGTAGGGATTGCACCGAACAGTAGATTTTCTTCAAACCATCACAACTGTTTGGAAGGACTTGCTGATTGCCATTGTTTCTTTATTTATAGAATCTCAGCACCAGTGAAGGTGTCAGTAAGGAGATGCATCACCTTCAGCGCATGTTCTTGCAGAACTGCTGGGAAATTCCTACTTATGGAGCAGCTTTTTTCACAGGACAGATATTCACCAAAGCAAGTTCAAGTAGCCATAAAGTCATCAAAGTGTACGTAGGAGTAAACGTAAAAGGGCTGCACCTCCTCAACATGGAAACAAAGGTCAGCTTAAGTGAACTGCCAGTGATAACTATAAACTTAATTCTTTTCTCTTAGAATCTTTGTACTAGAAGTAATTTTACATCCAATTGTTTAGTTAAACTTGACTGAAAAATTCCAAGATTTTAAGATCTTTATAAGTCACTAACAAAGTCTTGTATTTTTTTACTTCACTACTTTATGAACTTCAACTGCATTGTGGAACGTAGTGGTTTAAGTCTGAATCCTATTTTTGTGAATGGAGGGAAGTTCAGTTTGCAAGTATGGAGGATATTTTCTGAGTGACAGTTTCCTACATTTGATCATAGGCTTTACTCCTCAGCCTAAAGTACGGTTGCTTTATGTGGCAGTTGGGAGATGGAGATACGTGTTTTCAAATCCACAGTCTGGAAAACAAAATGAGCTTTATTGTGCATACTAAACAGGTAAGCACTATCATTTTTCATCCTTTACGTTCAATTATTTTTTTAATAAATTAGATACACAAGCCTCTTTTCTCTTGAGATTGATCACCCTTGCACAGTATAAAAGAAGCCCAAGCTTTATACCCCCCACAAAAATTATTTTAAAACTTTATTATTAATACTGCAGAATGTTTGCTTGTTTTCTTAGCATGTGAAGCCTTCAGAATTCAAAATACCTAAAATGCATCTATAATCATTAGGATAAACCTTTTGTTTAATTGAAACTGTTTCTTCCATATGCCCAATCCCTCATTCTCTAAGATGAATTCCAAATATAATGAGAATCAGAGAGTTAGAGCCAGTAACTTTGTGATCAAAAGTAATGGACTTTGAGATTGGTAAGGCTGAGAATTGCTTTTGTCATGTACTTGACTGTCATAGTTCTGAAATGCTGATGGAATTTAATTGCATCCCTTTACACAGGCAGGACTCGTGGTAAAACTCCTGATGAAATTAAATGGCCAGCTAATGCCAACTGAAAGAAACGAGTGATGGAAATGAACAATAGTTACGAGATGGCATCTGATGGCTGAGCAAAAAACAACTTGTTCCTCCTCGTAACAGAACTTCCATGTACATTAATTTTACACAATGGAAAAGTCAATTTGTACAGTTTTTTAAGTTTGTACAGAAGCTGCATGGTTTATTTTTTTAAAAAGACTATACAACATATCTATTATTTTTATAAATATTTTTGTGTTTCATATATTAACTATTGTAGGGCTTGAGCTTAACCAGTAAAGCTGATGAAATGTAAATGGTTTACCGAGTTCAACGAGCATGAATCCAGTAAAACTTTTGTTCCCAGAGAAATATGGGACTACCAGTGCCATTAAGCAAGTCTCAGTTAACCTATTTACCTTTCACATCATTGTGTGGAACATCAAGGAGGTGGTATATCTTGCAGTATTTTGTAGACATCCTGTATTTTTAAGATATTGGTAAATGTGCTTAAAAGACCAGTTAGACCAGTTAGACCTTTGAGCAACTACTTTTGATAAACTCTTGTTTCTTACTTGGTTTCTGACAAACGTTTTAGCTCACTTTATTTTTACTCTTAACTTTCTCATACTTTGTATTCATATTTATTCTAAAATACTGCATGAGGATGCCAAAAGGGAAATACTTTAAATCATTCAGAAGCCATATTGAATGTTTAGCATGCTTGTTTCGTAAAATGGATTTTTACTTTTGCTGTGCAATATAAAATGTATGTATGGAGGAGAGGGAGACAGGGATTTACAGATAAACCTTACTCAGAGGACTTCAGAAAGTTTAATAAATCCTACCCTGGATTGCAACACATATGCAGTAACAAAAACTCACACAGGAGGTACTAAGTTATTTCTCTTAAATTAATTTTCCTACCGATTACTTCAGTTTCTTCAGGCTAAAAGCAGTGCAGGATGCAGGAGTGAAGATGACAAGGAAGTCAGATACAGTTTGTAAGCATTCTGCCTGCTCTTCGTAGAGTCAGGGTTGGGGCTCAACAGGTTGGGTCCCAAGCGTAAGGTGGGATCCTATGCAGTCTGAAACATATCCTTGTACATTAAAATAGTATCTTTAACACAAATCTTTGAAGTTTCTGGTTGTATTTCAGGGTTTTAAGTGCACTTGACTATTTCTTCCGTGTAAACTGCATGCTAAAACAGTGTGCAATATTTTGTAAAAAAAAGCTTTTATAAAAAAATAAAAATTAGCACTTGCCTCTAAGTTTTCAAATAAAAGCTAAAATGAATGTGAAGAACTGTGCTGTTGTATAGTAACTTTACTCATACCTTACTAGTAAGTGCAGTTTAAGAAATTAAAGTAGTAAGCCGTTAAAAACGTGAACAGGAGACTTGTATTTTGTATTCTTCTTAGCAAGCTGTACTTTTCTACTTAAACTTCACAGGTCTAAATAACAGTAAATTTTCATAGATAGTTATACTTTATTTGAGGTAAACAGTGCAACAGTCAGGTCCTTCATCATGCATCCCTGCTATCACTTGGCACTGGTATCAGAAATACATTTCTCTACATAGCACTTTCTTAGAAAACTAGAGGAAAATGTTAGGAAGGTGTGTCAGTTGCCTATATAACTATACTATCAATATGCCTTATTGCTGTATAGTCCTTTCTGCTAAATTCGTATTTATTACTACCTAATAAATTGTTTGCAACAAGTCACATTTGGTGTTTCTATTTTTGTAGCCGGCATGAAGGTGCCATCACATGTTACACCAAGCAGGTGTTATTACCAAAGAGCAGTAGTTTGTAACAGGCTCATCTTTGTAAGGCAAGAAGAGCATCAGGGAGGACCAGAGAGAGAGAGAGAGAGTCCCATGATGACTCTAAATTAAGGTAGTGCACCTCAGAACCGCTCAGGAATTCACCAGGTAAACTGGAAACTGTCCATCATGGCAAAGCAGAGGTTTGCAGATGTTGCACGTCAGTGGAGCCACTGAGTAGCAAGAGCCCAACTCAGCAGTCCCAGAGGCTTCTGGCACCTGGGTACGTAGGAGCTTGTGCTGCCCTGCTGGGGCAAGGCAGATGTGTGCTCTCCTTCCATCCGGAAGTGGGGAAATGAAAAATGGGAACAGAGAGAAATCCAACACCGCTGAGACAGACCATTAGTAACAACCCTCATATCACTACCAAACAAAAAACCAATGAAAATGCACAGCAAGACTGACAAAGCTGACGCTTATGCCTTTTGTAAGCACGAGATGCCCAGCTCACCACCTACAGTCCATCTAACAAGCACTTTCTTAAAAAGCAAGAACATGTACAGCTGACAAAAGCAAAGATTTGAGAGTAAAACACTCAGCCAGGCCCTGTAAGGCAAAAGAGTAACTGAGAACTTAAAACTGTGAAAAACCGGCATGATTTTACCAAATGGAAAAACTGCCCCCCTGACCCCAGTGAGCAGCTTGTCCAAGATAGAAGCCTTGGTCCTGGGGGGATGTCCCCCTGCTGCTGCTGCTGCTTCCTGCAGAGAACAATTGCTCCAGGGAGGTGGGAGTTTCCCAACCATTGTCAGCTTACAGCTGGATGCAGTTTAAAGCTGGGCTGTGACTGAAAAAAGAGGTAACAGTTTCAACAGAAACGAGGTACATGGTTTGCAAAAGCTCTGCTTTACCTTAAAGAATTGTTATAACTATAGGGTAAAGATATAAAAATAATGTACAAAATTATTACTATTCTACATAAATTTAAATATAATTAATAATTACATAAAAATGAAATAAAACTATTAATCTATAGGTAATTAATCTGGAAATCCTGTCCCTTGGAAGAAATAGACTGATGCTATTGCCACCAAAAATGTCCTTACTTCATAAACTAACAGTGCAGAATGTCAGTAACAACCAGTGATAGCTCTCATGTCTCCCAAAAGAATTGTCAAAGCTTGTAAATATTAAGGAACTCTTTCTCAATCACTACAGCACTGATGAATTTCCTTTGGCATTGAAAAGTGTTGAAACTTCAGAGCTTGCAGGCAACAAATTGAAAACTTTTTTAGATCCCATAGCTCACATGAAGAGTTTGAAGGTACTCATCATTGATTGCATGCACATCTCAGCATTCACAAGCGTTCTCTACTGCCTCCCCTCATCTAGTAACACTCAGCAGGTGAGACCTTGATACAGGGTTTGCCAGAGGATATTGCACACTTTAAAAAACTACAAGAATGTTCAATCAGTAACAAGCATATGCTTTTGCCCGTGCACCTTTTCCAGCTGACAAAACTAAAAGTACTCAGAACGGATGACAAAAAATAGTTTATTTCAGATGAAGCGGGAGTTTATGAGAATTTATGTTTCTGAACTTTGCAAAAATTTATTTAAAAGCATTACAGATTATCACTGCAATACCTGTTGAAATGTCTCATTGTAGGTAATGCTCAACCTGGCTTCCTGCTACTATTCCCACACTTACACATTTCAACTTTTCTTTAAGTAGAAACTGACTGGACTCACTGGATGAACAAGTACTGCCTTTAAAAAACCTACCCAAACCAGAATTTTCCGGAAATGCATTAAGATATATTGCTGTGGAATTAAAAAATTGTATATGGACAACAAGCCGACCTCGGCTATGACCTCTCTCAGTTTCCAAATGCAACTCTGTGCACTATTTAATCTTAAAGCCTTAGATCTTAGTGGAAACTCATTTCAGAAACAATACCCGGATTTTCTGACACCGAACATTTTCAGCATCTGGAATTAAACACAAACAAGCTGTGCTCGTTCTCCGCGTGCTGTGCAGCCTTAGAGACCAGCGCCCTCGGCTGTCAGCGGGGGCGCCGCCAGTGATGCCCGAGGGACGGCTCACCGTCATAAGCCTCATTCCCGGAGTACCGTGTTCTCCGGATGTCCGAGGATACCCAGCACTCCAAGCACCCCGGCGCCGAGCGCCACCGCTCCCTGAGGCGGCCGGGCCCAGCCCCGCCCGCCGGCCGCCCAATGGCGCGGGCCGCAGCCCGGCCGATGCCGTCAC
>VZTF01001785.1:116243-180166 GCA_013397755.1 Cnemophilus loriae
GGCGGTCTCGCTGCAGAGCGCGGGCGGGCGGGCGGGGGAGCAGCCTCGGGACAGCCCTCGGGAGCCAGGGAAGCGGCGCTGGAACCCGGGCGTGTGGGAGCGGGCTCCGGCGGGCGAGCGGCGTTTCCAGCAGCCTCTCCGGGAGCGGCTTCTGGGGGGAGTTGCGCCGGCTTCGCGCTCAGCCGGCGGGTTGGTGCCGCGGGAGGGAGGCAGGGGCGCTCAGGGCTTGCCGAGCCGAAGGGCGTTCACGGTGCTGTTTCATCTGCGGATCTCAGAAGAAGGCGCCCGCTTGTGTATGAAACCCAGCGCTAACCTACAGTTGCTTTTGGGGGCCGGTTTAACAAATCCTCCAGCCCTATTTCGTTTCTGACTGCCATCTTCTCAGTTGCAGTATCTTTGTGCTTCACATTCAGAGGCGGCATAGGAAGAGTCTTAATCATATTCACTTTATTTTAACCTTTGCTGCTTTTAAATGTAGTTCTATCTGAACAACTGAGCACTTTTTAAAAGTTGGCCTTTTCACAAAAGAGTTTGAACAAACATATATAAAATTTCCTCTGTGGTTAGTTTTTATGTAAAAAAATTACGGACATGATTTTATTACTTTTGGGCACTGGCATATGCCAGGAAAATGGTCAGAGCACCAAGCCTGGAAGAGTTCAAGAAGCATTTGGACAATGCTCTCAGGCACATGCTGTGACCCTTAGGGATGGTCCTGTGCAGGGCCAGGAGTTGGACTTTGATCCTTGTGGGTCCCTTCCAGCTCAGAATATTCTATTAGTCCATGATTCTGTGATAATCTCTAAAGAAAATTCAGTAATTATTTTTCTCTTTCTTCTACAGAACTACCCACCTTTTATTTCATCAGTCATCCCTTTCCTTGGTCATGCAATTGCATTTGGGAAAAGTCCCATTGAATTTTTGGAAAATGCTTATGACAAGGTATGTGAACATATGCAAAAATATTTTTGTATATCTATTAAGGTCTCTGTCTGGGGTCTGTTTAAAATCAGTTCATTCTCATTTACCACCTTGAATATGGAATGGGGCGTGCACAGTAGGCTCTGGCATCTTCAGATCTCTTCATGTAGCAGTAGTGTTTTCTGAGCTCTCTCTTGTGAGTCACATGTCAAAAATATGCTTGTGCATTTGGGTAATACTCATGGCTGAATCACAAGTTAATTAAAAAGCTCTGTTCATGAAATTATTTCTTGCTGTACTTGGTAGCTTTTAATCACATTCTTTACCAATCTGTGACCAGGCTGGAACATAACTGACCACCTCTGTAGGCAACTTGATGAATTTTAAGGCCTCTCTGCCTCTCTGGTGTATAAAACCTCAGTAGTTTTTATACTATAACAGCCCAGAAGAAATTAACTAAACCAGTAGAGCCTTAATTCCAATTAAATTAGATTTATCAAGCTGTTTCACATTGTCTAAAACTATCTAGAGTTATAAGCTTAAATCTTAGCTTGGTTAGCTTAGAGAAAGCCAAATCTGGTGCATGAAGGTCTGCTGGAGATGACTTTCAAACTTCAAAATCTTATTTGCTGCTAATTACCCATGCATAAGTCCAAATCCAGAATTTTTTGAGACAGTGTTTGTAGATTACTGGGGCCAGTGTGTGCTGCAATCTCTCTGCTAGTTTTTTTAGCGTGACTGATCTTTTATTTATGTTTTCTAAAATAAATGGTTTTAAAATGTGCACGTTCACATGTGTTCATTATAATGTTAGATATCACTAGTATGTACATTGAGAACAGAATTAAAATGTAATGTGGTTTAAAATATATTTATCTTTATTAAATCTCTAGATATGTCTTAGGAGAAAAAGTAATTTATGAAAGACTGTACAGAGAGATAGGGGGTTAATGATTTGTGTTCTTATTTAAAATAAATTTGTTTTTTTCATTTTTCTCTCTTAGTATGGACCTGTGTTCAGTTTCACTATGGTTGGCAAGACGTTCACATACTTGCTGGGTAGTGATGCTGCTGCTCTACTCTTCAATAGCAAAAACGAAGATTTGAATGCAGAGGATGTGTACTCCCGGTTAACTACGCCGGTTTTTGGCAAGGGAGTTGCCTATGACGTCCCTAATGCGGTTTGTATTTTAAATATCAGATGAGTAGAAAAGCAGTGCAGTTTGAATGCTGAGTAGGCAGCCCTGAGCTCTTGGCTCTGTGTGATGGGGTTGTGTTCATGTGCAACTGTGGCATATTGCAATAGGTAAATAGTCTGATCTGGATAATCAAGAGTGAGCATGCTCAGGTTGCTTTCTTTACCACCTGGCCATTTGTCACTCTGGATGTCATCTTTTGTTCTTGAAACCATCTACTCTCATCATAGAGGAAAAACTAGTGACCTGTCGTGTCAGACTCTCAAACTGCAGAAGCCAGCTTTTCTGTGGCCACACTTGCTCCACTGGCACTCTGTTCAGTGTATGTTGTATAGCAGAGTAGTTGGGTGGAAGAAACAGCACTGTGATATACTTTATTTTTGGATTTTCAGTTTTGGCCTCATTTTGTTTGTATAAATGCCAGCCATTTGATTAGTTTCTGTGACCATCAATTTGTTTTCCTCCTTAGCATGCCTCTTCATTCATCCCTGCCTACGCACTGTGATTGTTGCCCTATTAATTATGTAGCTTAGGGGCAGTAATCACTACTCTCTTTGCCTCCACACTGGCATTTTGCCACGATCCACAGAATAAGCATGTTATTCTTATCCCGTTCTTTAGGAAATCTCATACACAGCTAACTACCTACAACTTGCTACTTTCTAAGTAGGTAAAGGAGAACTTGGTTGTCTCCTCCTTTGTCAGGAATAACTAAATTGTGGATAGTAGTTTGGGGGGAGGATTGGTTGTTTGGGTGGTAGGTTCTTTACCGCTTGATGGATTTGCATAGCTCCTCTCATCCCTATGACAATGAAACCAGCAGGACTGCAGTCTGGATAAGAAGTAGGAGATCATTTCTTATGTCCTAGAAGATCTCTTCCATGAGTGGGGCCATTCTAACAGACTTGTTTCTACCAGTTTGAATAGTCAAGAGGTCTTCCTCAAAAAGTCAGGGATGGAGTTGAGAATCACTTTTGCAGCTTCTGGAGTGTGGAGGGTGCATGGTTCTCTGCAATACATCTCATGTTCTTCTCTGGTATATACTTATTTCAGGAAAGTGTTTGTGAATCACAGACTGCTAAGCTGGCCAGATTTTCACTGTGTTGTGCTTGTTCTGTGGATTCTGACTGTCATGGGATGTCTGCTTGAAACTTAAAGGTCATGGTTTGCCCTTAATTCTGTGAAAGTTTGCCCATTTGTTACAGATGGTTTGACTTCTGCTTTCATGCTCTTCAGTTAATGGATGGACTTGAATGTCTTCATGCAAGAGCTAGTTTTTTCATGTGATCTAATCTCATCCATCAGTTTTATAGAATTTTCTGTAAGCTCCTTGGAAATGAGCATTTCTTACAACCACATACTTCAGGTAGATAGGGACGATTAAGGCCTACCTCATTGGCCCACCATATACAGCTTTTTTTTTGCTTTTTTCTGAAATGAGGTCTTTTTCTAGAGTTATCCTAGGTTTTCTTTTTCCCTAGAGTGCGCTTGAGTTCTGCTTTAGTCAAGAGATGAATCTTTTCATATTACTCAGTAAGCCTTGGGTGTCTGTGGAGATGTCTACTTAATTCATACCTTTGATACCAGAAGGACTTCTTTCTTTTTATCTCTGCAGATTCAGGTTCCTCAGAAAATTCCTTTTTTTCCGCAAAAATTACTCTTTTTCCACTGCGAGGAGTGGAAGTTTGCTATTGCACATATTGCAGGGAGTTTGCTATTGACATTTAAATTATCTCTGACACTGATTATCTCCAGTTTCCCTCTATGAAGCTAGAGACGTAGCACAGCCAGTTGTGGCCAGAATGCATTCTGCTAAGCTGTTTTTTTTGCATAGTGTCACCACCACAATTTCATTTCAGACATCTAATGGGAAGGCATTTAGAAAGCCATGGAAAATTTCGCTGGCATTCTACAATTGATAGGTCATCCTGAAGTTTCTTTTGAGACCCCCTTTTCTCTGCTTAAGCTGCTGAGTATCTCTTCATTCTATGACTTTCAGTCATGTGTTTAGAAGAACCACCCCTTATTCTTCAAAATGAGTAACTGGCTCATTTACCAGTGATTCTGGTAATTATTAATATCCATAGCCAATGTATCAACTCATATTCACTCTCTCTCTCCTCCCTCCAAGCCTCTTGCAGATAGTTCTTTGTTGAGAGGAGCTGAAGTCGCAGAGGATGTGTTCACTCTTATGTGCCATTCCTGTCCCCATCAAGCTGGAGACTGGCCAGCATGTTGCAAGGGAAAATGCGCTTGTCTCTTTGCTCCGTGGCATGTGTGCCCTCTAACACACTGCTGGGGTCCTCACTGTAGTCTCAAAACAGAAGCTTCTAGGAAGTAGCTTTTCTTTTAATGCCTTTTGTTCTGTATCGTACATGCAGAGCCCTTGGTGGGAAGACAGTTTTTGGTGTATTACTCTTGGTACAGTGCAAAGCTATAGGACAGATACTTTATTCATAATTAGGGCTTAAAAATGAAATGAATAATTTTCTGAGTTGATGTCCTGTCAATGCATTGAATGGTTCTCATCTAACGAAGGGCTTTTCACCAGTAGGTTTGTTAGCTATGAATCCATACAGAGAAAAGGAGGAAGAGGTGAGAAGGGTGTGAAACTCACTAATTTCCTAGGAAGCAGTTTGCCTCCTGCTCCTGTCTGACTTCATAGGCAGTGAGATCAGAGGGCTCTGTAAAAGAAAGGGTCATCTCTAGTCCAGGGTCGTTCTGCCTGAGAGAACACAGGAGAGGGAGAGAAGGTGAGGAGGCGACGTAACAGGGGACACAGGCTAAATCCAGACTCTGCAGAGGTGGGGCTGGTTACATTAGTGATTATATATCTGAAGGGCATTCCATAGCTCAACTTTGCATGCATTTTGTATCTTCAGGGATAAAGCTTAATGAAGGTACTAAAATGACTTTTTTGTTTGGTACTGCAAAAGAGAGAACTGAAGCTCCTTTGAGCTATTATTTTACTTAGATTTTTCTAACTATTACTTGAAAGACAAAGAAGGTGAAAAACAGACGATTACCTGTTATTTAAAACTGAGTATCTGCTGTACCCTGCAGTCCTAATCATAATCCCTATTTACTTCTGGATGTTCTTATAGTACAAATTCTAGTAAGTTTTAATCACATTAATATGATGATCCTTGTACTGATTGCTTTCTCTGTCTTGGTTCTTTTAGGTATTTTTGGAACAGAAGAAGATGCTCAAAACTGGGCTAAACATTGCCCAGTTTAAACAGCATGTATCTGTGATTGAAGAAGAAACAAAGGAGTATTTCAAAGCATGGGGAGAGAGTGGAGAGAAAAGTAAGCAAGATCAAATGCTTTTTTCCCTCCAATTTTCTGGGAAGTAATTAAGGCCAATGCAGTATATTTTTGTACAAGATGTACTGCAATATTAAAGAAATTAAAAATTACATAGGTAAAAGTGTATTGAACATCAGAAGAAAGAAAACACAGATCTTTTTAAATCAAATGTAAGGCTATTGGAGAATAAAGCTGCNTACATATTTTTTTAAAATCAAATGTTTTTGATTTTTTTAAAATCAAAAGGCTATTGGAGAATAAAGCTGCTCACAAAATCACTGAAAGAAATGAAGGACTATCTTAGTTTTGCTTTCTTAGTCAGCTCATAGTGCACCTGTTGTGCTCACTTTGGATGGTATCAGTGAGCTCAGGGTAACCACTTCCTAGTCCCTGGGAAAAGCTGCTGCTCTGACTCCCCAGGGAGCCTGTGCTGAAGATCTTGGCTCTGGGAGTTTCTACAGTGAAAAACTGCATCTTTGAAGCTGATATGCTTATGTTAGTGACCGAAGTGAAATTGTTATTTTCCCTCACTCCCAACTTGCCCATCATCATTGTTGCAAGCTCACAATTGCGTTAACAGTGTCAAATATTATTTAAACATACATATTTATATTTAAATGCATAAAATTTATATAATATGTGTCACATTTTAATATATTGAATTATTTTGAATGTATATGGTTTATATGTAATATAGTTAATAATATGGTAATATATAAATTGATATTTAAGTGTCTAAGTACTACTATATAAAAATTCAGTGAGCAGCAAAACTAACTGGTTTCCCATGGATTTGGATTTCAGGGTTAAATCTTTGTATGACTTCACTTCTATTAATTAAGGATTGAGCTTGTGATGCATGGCTTGCTTTGGAAGAATTACTAACTCTGCTAGAAAAATTTCTAGAAAGAAATACCTTAGAAAAAAGGTATCAGTGATCTAATTAAAAAGTTGTTTGTAGAGACATCTGATAAGACACACAGAAATTTAAAATTGGATGCTTTATTCTCCTAGTAAAACAATCCAAAACTCTATTTTAAATTATTAATCTGTATCCAGTCACTTACGTTTTTCTTACACAAAATACAAATTATAACCTGTAAAACATAACATCTGACCTGAGATGCATCTTCAGTAATGTTTTTCAAATCTTTCCTCAGACCTGTTTGAAGCCCTTTCAGAACTGATCATTTTGACGGCAAGTCATTGCTTACATGGGAAGGAAATCCGAGGCTTGCTGGATGAGAAGGTGGCTCAGCTGTATGCCGACCTGGATGGGGGTTTCACTCACGCTGCCTGGCTGCTGCCAGGCTGGCTGCCTCTGCCAAGCTTCAGGTACCAGCAATAACACAGGAAGCAACTTAAGCATTTTATCTAAACGTCATTGTTGTTTGGATTGCCCCACGTCCCCACCACTTCTCCTTTGTAATCTATTCTAGACATCCCAGTAAATCCTCATAAGCATTTTGTGTTATGCTGGATAAAGTTGCTAATGGAAGTATTTTGAATCACAGGCGTCGAGATCGAGCACACAGAGAAATAAAGAATATTTTCTACAAGGTTATCCAGAAACGTCGCAAGTCTGAGGAAAAGGAGGATGACATGCTCCAAACTCTACTTGATGCTTCATACAAGTAAGCCAAGAGTTTAAAGACTTGAAGATTTACTTTAGCTTTGAGCTCTTTAGTTAGAACTATCTACCAAAACCCAAGAAACACTCCCTCATGTTCTGAATTGGTTTTGTTGCATGCAATTTGTCCTAGCTGTATTCTTAAAAACAGGTTTAAAATGTCACTTGTCAATGGTTATTCAGATTTCTGAGATTTTCATCGGTGGTCATGAGGTGGCTGAGGTTGCTTCCTTTCTCTTTGCTGGCTGTTGAGGAATGATTTTCTTTAAGGCTCCTAAGGAGTCTCTCTCCCTCTGTTCTCCCTTCTCCCTACCCTTAGATCTTTTGCCTCTCCGTTTAGGCTAGGCGATGAAAGAGTAGAAGGAGTAAGGAGTACGCTAGAAGAAATTGTAAATGCTACTGTATAAATAGCAATGCCGAATAACGAAACGTGACCAAACGAAGCTCTGCTTTGGCTCCCTTTGCTGCAGGGATGGCCGCGCACTGACGGACGATGAAATTGCGGGAATGCTGATCGGGCTGCTGCTGGCGGGGCAGCACACCTCCTCCACCACCAGTGCCTGGCTCGGCTTCTTCCTCGCCAGAGACAAAGCCATACAGGAACGGTGCTATGCAGAACAGAAAGCAGTGTGTGGGGATGACTTGCCACCCTTAACTTACGACCAGGTTTGTTTGTTACATCAGTCCTGAGGGGTATTTTTATACTCTTAGATGCTTATTAAAAAAAAAAAAAAAGATCATTGAACACGAAATATAGTCACATGCTTTTGTGTTAAAATAATAATTGGCACAGTCATTTTGTGATAATGCTGTTCGCCAGTACATTTCCTCTCCTCTTCCTGTCCAAGTAAATTTTCAGCTTCATACTGTTTTTCTAATCACTTTTTCTAAGTGTTCATTTGGGAAACTGCAGCTCCTATGTTTATTTAACAAATGATAGCTCTGTAGAAGAGGAAGATCCTCATATTTCCACTGAGGAAAGCAATGCAGTGTGACCTTGTTCTTTAATTAGGCAACAGAAAATACTCATGAGACAGATCACGAAGATGCTAGTTGTATTTGATTGCACTGGCCACTGATTTTTTCCTTCTCAATTGAATCAAATGGAAAAGAAATAATCAGTGTAGCTAATAAAGTACATGTAAATACAAGCTGCTTACTCTGATTTTTAATTTTTTTTTTAAATGGTATAAAATAGCATTTTGTTTGTGTTGAATAAACTTGGCTATACATCATTTTGATACATCATTTTCTCTATATTTTCAGCTCAAGGATCTCAGTTTGCTGGATCGCTGTCTAAAAGAAACTTTAAGGCTTAGACCTCCTATAATGACCATGATGAGAATGGCCAGAACTCCCCAGGTGAGGACACTTTGTGGAGCTAATTTCACTCCAGCAGCACAGGCCAGGTCAGAGATATCTTGGCTGGCAGAAGGAAACACAAGTGACCCCTGGCTGGCAGGGAAGAAAGCTGATGGCAATCTGGGGTTCTGTCAGTGGTAGCGTAGCCAGAGTTGAGTGAGAAAAGCAATTGAATTTGGTATTTTTTAACCTTCATCTGAAATTGTGTCCAGTTTCAGACCCCTGCAGCCCCCAGCAAGCAACAGACTGATGAAGTGAAACAAGCAGGGGGCCACCTGGATGGGAGGGGGCTGCAGCACATGTGGTGAGAGGCTGAGGAAACAGGGATTGTTCTGCCTGGAGAAGAGCAGGCTCTGGGACCTAAGAAGAGCCATGTGCAGTTTTCTTCAGCAAAACTGACCCTTTTTTGTAGCTAGCGGTCTTATTTGAGCTTAGTTTGGTGCCACTATTTAAAGCTTTTTTGTTTGCCAGGTATTTTTAATTGCTGTCATGGAAAAATTTGGCATGTATTTAATACAAGCTAGGTAAATCTGAAAGAAAACTTGCTGTTTGTACAAATACAGTGTACCATGTCAAAATATTCAGTTTTTTTTAACTATATCCCTTCAATGACAAAGGCTTTCAATAAATTTTAAGTTCTTTTTTTTTTTTTAAACCTTCTGTAGAACTGCCAGCCTTATCAAAACAGCTGGAAGGTTCCTGCAACTACTTGAGCACTGTGTACAAGTAAAAGAGGAAGCATTAAGTTCCATTAATTTTAAATGCACTTGGCCAAAATCTCTTGAAATTTAAGCCTCATGATGTAACACTTCAGGTAACACTTTAAAAAGAAAAATTGAGACATTTTGTCATGTGCGGGTCTTGTCTCTTCTCTTGTAGACTGTTGCTGGATACAACATTCCCCCTGGCCATCAAGTGTGTGTATCTCCCACTGTTAACCACAGACTCAGAGACTCCTGGAATGATGCTCTAGACTTCAAGCCTGACAGATACCTCCAAGATAACCCAGCAGCTGGAGAGAAGTTTGCATATGTTCCATTTGGTGCTGGTGAGTAACAGAATGCAGCACCTTGTGTGAGGTTGTGCTGAGGTGGCTTACACCAGCCATCTTACACAGCACCTCTCCACACTGCAGCATCTGAGGACTGGCTTTTTTCTTTTTTTTTCTGTTTCTGCCTGAAAGTTTCCTTACTGTGGAAGTGCTGTTAAGAGAATAATTAAGTTAATTGTTCTGCATTAGTCATAGCTGTATATATCTCTCACAGCAGTTATCAAAACATCTTTAGGTTAGCGTGAGTGATGTTTGACTCACATCTTTTCAAGTCAAGGATAAACCTGGTAATACAAGTTCAGTTGAAGGCAGAGCATAAGTCTGCAGAGTCCCAGCTTCCAGAACAGTTTGCAGATATTGCCATGATGGAGTTACAAGTTGATCTTATTGCTCAGTGTTGCAAATGCTTCTTTCCTGATACATAAATTAATGCATTCTAGTGGGGACAGAACAGCACAATCTCATTCCACTTATTCGTCTGTTTTATGCAGTGACAACTTAGAAAAATATGACTTGGATGGAGTTATAGAATGGGGTATGTGCAACATCAGAGTCTCAGATTATTGAGAAAAGGGCAACCACTGTCTGCATAAAACTTCTAAAGTTAGCTGATTGTCAAAGGGCATCCAATAAAATATTCTAACTGCATTTTATGGCTTTCCTTCTAGGCCGTCATCGCTGCATTGGAGAAAACTTTGCTTATGTTCAAATTAAGACTATTTGGTCTACTTTGCTTCGTTTGTATGAATTTGATCTCATCAATGGCTATTTTCCAACTATAAATTACACAACAATGATACACACACCTAATAACCCTGTTATCAGATACAAGAGGCGGTCACTGTAAACTCTGGTGCTAAAACCTTCCTTTTTTAAGTTGTGTGAACTAACAGACTTTTGAATAAAATTGTGATAGAATGAGTGGCAAATGGAAGCTGATGCATCTACTGTTAGAAAAGCAACAGTAGTCTACCAAATGCACTAGTTTTGCATCTGTTTTGTTTGCCCACACTATTTACTGCTGCTGTGTATAATTGCTTGTTCTACAATTTTCTCATTGCATTTTTAAAGCAAAAGTGTATTTTCTATTGATGTAACACTTCTAAGGTGCGTGCCAGATCCTTAATGAAAAACGTACTTTCTACAAGTGGAACACTTTGCTTTTGAAAAATAATTGAAGATTAGTTTCCCCAGATAACCAAGGGGCAAGGCTGCCTACCTTGCGTCTGTCCGCAATTACAGCAAACCCGTCAGGGAACAGGCACCACAAGGGACTGTACTTGGTGGTGCCCTTCCTTTGGAATTTATGATTCTGTTCCAAGCAAGTTGATGGTCTTGGCTGATTTAAGAAAATTATACTGTACAGCTAAGTGGTACATAGAGTTCAAAATGTTCACAGGTAAGTCATTTCAAGAATGAGCCATTTAACTGTCTAACTTGAAGTAGTTATAAAATGCTTATGTTCAGAAAGCAACAACTAATTCTCTAAAAAAATTTTGAAAATGGTGATCTCTGGAAGCTTGATGTAAAGTGTGAGAGTAACAATATATCAACAACATGAATTTTGTAAATAACATGTTTGTGTGTAAAAAGGTCACAAATTAAGTGAAATAGCTGAATGTTGTCCGGGTTTGTACTGACTCCTGCAGGATTGTTAAACGGTGTTTGGTTCAAGAGTGCTGATGATAAATGGTATCAGGAATTTTGAATTAAATTTGTAAACAAACCTCTTGGAGGAGTTTTTGGTGCTCAACCCTGTCACTTTTTTTTGAAAAGGTTTCATCAGTAAATTTGTAACTCTTTCTGGGAGTGGGCCGTGCCCCCTTCAGCAGTGCTCGGTGTAACAAGGGTTTTGTCCCGTCCTTCCTGGTCTAAATTCAGTGTAACTGTCCTAAAACCTTGTGTTTCTATTAGTCACAGCAGGTGAGGGAGTGCAGGCTCTTCCCTCCCAGCCCTGTCAGATGTGACCAGGGTCTGCAGAAGCCAGGCTTGTCCCTGTCTCTGATAGCAGTGCTTTGGAATCTGTAAAAAGTAAAGCGCAGTCACTACAAGCAGGAGGAACTCAGGCAGGAGCAACCTATTCCATGTGAATAAGGGAGCGGTTCTTAAACACAGTTAGAAGCATGAAGTCATGTTTATTTCAGTACTTTGACAAAATACCCATAAAATTCAAAACTTCTACCATTACAAAAATAGGTCTCTACAAGTGATATTCTGTCTGCACTGCCAGTAGCAAATATTATGAGAGTCAATGTAACTTCAGTAGCCTTGCCAGAAAAAGTGCAAGTAAACTTTGCTCAATGTAGTTCAATTTAATTAATACACAAGTTTCATCTTCGCACCCTTTTGATAAATACACACTTCATAAGTTAATCATTTAAATTAGCATTCCACAAATATACATGTAATTTAATGGTGAGGGGTTTTGTTTTGGGTTTGGGGGGATTTGTTGGGGGTTTTTTTGGGGGGGATTTTTTTTTGTTCAGGTTTCGTTGGGTTTTTTTTTCATAAACACAAAGTGCCTACATACATAAATCCCAGTCTCTGTGGGTGTGCCAGGATGGAACTGTATACAATCGTATAGCTGTGTTCATATTGGTCCCACAATATACACATTATACAAAAGCACAGAAAGAGCACAGATTTACGGAAGGCAATCTGTTAGCATCACTGCCAGTGATGGAGATGTTGAAGAGGGTATTATCTTCTTATACCCATGTGCAACTGAGTGTATGAAGTCGAACCTGTAAGATGGAGAAAAACTGTCATCAGGATTACTTGGAAGAAGTGCGTACAGTCAGCTGAAGCATGAAAGATTTTACATGGGAAATCATAGAACAGGGACTTTAAAAGATCAACTCTTTTAAGAACAAAACTTCCCTAAATGGTGGGCAAGACAAACACAGTAACTTCAAAACTCAAGTGTGACAAATTTCATCCCATTGTTCTGACAATTTTCTTGATGTATTTCTCTTGCAGCACAAAAACTGTCATCATCTATGGGACAAATTGACTGTAACTTCTATAATCGAAGTTGTAGGAGAAAAAATTCCTCTTCCATGTCCCAATCTTCTGGGTACATTTTTCTCCATATAACTTAAACTCTTATCAAGATGCCAACTGCATCCTTGCTGTGCATTTGTTAGAGATCAGGGAAGTAAAGTGTTACCAATAATCTCAAAATCTATAATTAGAACATGCTTGTATCTCTTCTCAAAGAACTTTACAATCTTCTTTTAATTGAGCTTTTTTGCTACAGCTCAGAAATGCCTCTTGTTTAAGGCTGAAAATTGCTAAAATGGAAGTTGCTTGTTACGTATCTCAGAGAACCAACACCCACTTGGCAGCGGTGCTGGGGAGGGTGCCTGAGCCCTACCTGACTGCACGCTGCCAAGCCGCTTCTGCAGTGCCTCCAGGCGATTGATGTAATCCGTCAGAGCCCTTTCGGGATCGTAGTTCTGCAGCTGGGGACAGGCGAAGGAGACTGGGTTTAAATCGGCATGCATCCCGTGGAACCTAGGGGCAGAACAACACGTACCGTTTCAAAAAGGGAAATTTCAACTAAAAATACCAGCAACACAGCAAAATACTGTAGGTAGGGATACCTTATGGCCTGCATGTTCCTTAGCTTATCCATGTGGCAGCCAGCACATCAAACCCATTTAACCTCTCTGCCACTTACTGCCCAAGCCAGAGAAACCACTCTTCCTTCCCCTTGCCTTTTCCTTCTGCTGCAAAGGATTTGTTGCTGCAATTTTGAGACGAAGACTGACCAGCAAGTTCTTAGTGACACTGCAGCAGAAGCCATGGTAGACTGAAGTTTGGTTTTCCATTAAGAAGCTTGTGTCAACAAGGACACTGCCATCTTTACAGGGTTCTGCCTCTCACCATTACTCTCTATAAGTAAAAGTCAACAATGGCTAAAATAGATTAAAGGTTTTTTCCATCTAAACTGTTACGGTCATGACAAACTAGGACAATACAAATATTGAGGTGGTTTACTGAGGTGGAAAATGAAACCCAAAAATGGCTAGAATTTGATATTCAGCGAAGATCTGAACTCACAACTTCATATAAGCTCATCAAAGGCTGATGGCACTCATAAAAATGTTGCCCTTGATGAAAAATACCCAGTTTTACTGGCAAGGGTGTGCGAGCTTTGCCCTCGATCACATGATGAGTAATCACACACAAATTACCCGAGACATCACTTTTTACATATTCTTACAAAAAAGTTAAATCTTACAGCACCAAAGATTACAAACCTTAGTAGTAAATACTGATGCTTTCAGTTATTTAAACAGTGCCTGAAAGAGAATAAAAATAAAAAACCGCCGAACGTACTTATGTTGAAAGTTTATAGCAGATCTAGGAGACTCCATGCCTGACCTGGATCTATAGGAATGCCTCTGTTCTCCATAAAGATCCATGCCACCAGAGAATGAATCAGGCCGTAATTCATTACCTAGAAATACAAAATACACAGAATATTAGAAATACAAAAAGCAGTGTCTTGAAAACTAAAAAAAGTAACACCTTTTGCACTTTACTGGGAATCTCAAATATGAATTTCCTGTTTGCATATCACAAAAATGGCATTTAACAAGTGTAGACCACTTTCAGACTCCCTCAAGGAAAAGCAGAGGTGAAATCCTGGCCTCACTGACGTCAATGAGAAAACTCTCACAGACTGAGCAAAGCTTTTAGTGCAGACCTAAAGAGCCAATAAATAACAAAGAAGCTTCTGATTCTCCTTAGACTCCTACAAAAAAGCAAACAGAAAACTGTTATTTCCCAGACTTAAACCTGTAACACAAGAATGACAAGCTTTTGTTCTAAGAAAAAGACCGCGGTGCAGATCTCCTACAAAAACTCCAGTGACGCAGCTAAAACTGCTTTCGTGAACACGCTCCACAGGGAAAACTTCCATATATTTTTAAATCCCACCCACAATGGAGCAAAACAAAACCGAAGAGAAAGCCAAATAGATTAGTGTCTGTGCTGAGCATAGAAACTGAGAAATAGGTTAATCCAAACAATTATAGCAAAAGAAAGAGGGAACAGCCCCCATTCATTCCACAGGATAATACAAATAAAAACCCATCTCAATTAAGCAGTGGTGTGACTTGCAAATACCATTTTTTCAGTCATTACTGGACTATGACTTACCTGTATTCTGGCTAAAGACATCCCTACTGACAGTCAGAATACCAGAACCTGTAACTCTGTGCCATCGACGAACCAGGAACTTCATTCTGCATTTCACATTAAAAAAAACAAAAAACAAACAGCTTCAGGATAAATGAAATAGTCAGATAAAAGTAATCTGTTTCTTGTATTCTACAAAGTGTAAGAATTTCTTGACCAGCAAGCAAAATTAACAGATGGGCATGTAAAACCTGAGTATCAAATACAAAACATCCTTTTGCATATCCCTAAGAAAGATCATCTTTTGTCCAAACCCGCTTTCAGCTTCACCTGTGCAATTCCAGAGGTGCTCTATAGGTCCAAGTGGACAGTAAATGGCTCAAGCACCTAAGCAACCACACACCAGCATTTTAAAATCATACTAAATATACTTTTTTGGCCTGTTGCAGCCCCAAAACTGCAACTGCAGAGCACTATGAGTAAAAATCCCACAACAGGTACATGAATAGTTCCTTGAATTTATACAACACACAAGGCTCAGAACAATAGTAAGCAGAAGTGCTTGGGGGTTCAAACCTTTGGGAAGAAAGTTTGTTAGCAACATGGCAGTACTATGCAGTAATAAACTTCACTTTTGCTTCCTCGCCAATTGCTCATCCTTAGTCTTGTGAAATTCAAAGGACTACCTAGATGGAGAAAATTAATTCCTAAATCTGTATTATACTTGTATGTACATATTAAATCTTTAGAGGAAATTAAGTTGCAGAAAAAAACCTTTGTAAATAAGTGCAATCCTTAGAATTGCTCATAATTTTTTAAATAATACGACTTTACCCAGTACACTCTGTGATTATCAGATACTGAGCCCTTTTCAACTACAGTAAGACTGCTTATTCCTATTACAGATTTTACCTACACTCTTCTCACCTTGTCACCCTGCAAGTATCTACTATATTCATGATTACCAAAAATATACCACTTAAACAGGATGGAATATGACAATTTCTAGATTTCACTAGAGAGCTAGAAAAGTATATATTAAACTGCACAGTCATTTCTGTTTGAAATGTAACTTCCTCCAGTTTACCTTGAAATTGCAATAGACACTCTGACTGCAGAGCGAAATCGTGTAAAACCCTTTGAATGATGCGTGATGATTTCAAGGTCTGTGTAGGAAGGCTGTCCCCCCATCCGTGCTATGAGGGCCAGTGTGGCTTCTTCACACTCCTGGAATCCTCCTAGTAACAGCAGCAAATATTTTTTCTGATATATGAGAGCTTTCCGAAAGCTCTCTGCTCGTAGGTATTTGCCATAAATTCTCTGCAACAAGAGAAGAAGACAAAAGCCCCATAAGCTCCAAGAATCACAACAGTTCCAAGATTTTTGACATCATTACTTCTACAGCATTTCTGTGATTATTCATTTCTCACTATCATGGAGAAGACCGTGCTGCTGCTCACACTTGTTGAATGCAACTTCGTATATTGAGGATCACCTAAACAGCAAGAAATAGAACACCCACAAAAGGATGACATAGGTGTTTACATGTCAGTCTTAGAGAGAAAAAATAACAGTCAGGTATCTGAGGATGAAAACTTTAAAACTGAATTAGTATCTTTTTACTCAGAAAAAAGCAGAGTGAACACTAAGAAAAATAGGCCCAAATCAAAATTTTAAAACTAGCTATAGTTAGTATGTGGGAACAAAAAAAATCTTCCTACCCTTAAAACAGCATTTTCAGTATCTGATCCCAGTTCTCTGAGGAAAGCCTCGCTCCTGAGCTCTGCTCTCAGCTTGGAGAGTTCTGCATCAGCTTGTTTCAAAGATTTCTGCAGCGACAGCCTTTCTCTGTTCCAAATTTCCTTCTCAGAGGCAACAAGGGTATCAATATTAACTCCAACATCTGATGAGTGCCTAGAAGACTGAAGACAAAGGAAACTGAATTTGAATGACATAATTTGGAAAAGCTTAGGCTATGTCATTCTAGTCATTGCTTTGGTGGAGAGTTCATAAAATTAATGGGAAAAACTACCCATTGGTTGGATCTGAGGCCACCTTTGCGCTCTGACACCTCAAAACCAGTGGCTTAGGAGCCCAATCAATGTCCCAGAAAAATACAGCTTCTCCAAAAAAAATTCCCCTCAATTGGATCATACTAGCTTCATGATCTTGAAGGCTATCTGGATCTGTTTGCTGCTTATCACGGTGATAAGATACAGATAAAAAAGAAAGGCACAAGGCATTTAAAAGAAAAAAGTAGTTAACCAAAAGAAGTTGGGTAAAATCATGAAGTTTTACGCTTAACAGAGTGAATTGAGACATACTGACCACTGAACAAGAAAAACTCACACCCATTTACTCTGTAGGAGGAAGCCAAGAAAGACAGACAGCTTGATCACTCTCAACTAGGTGACTAGGACAATGAATTATGCGTTTATGTCTCTATACATAACTCATTACATCAGCACCACCGAAGACATACATAGTCTGCAGAAGGTTGTCTGTGCTGGTATCTTCTCAGTTCTTCCTCCAGTTTCATAACAGCATTCCTCAAATTATTCTTCTCTTCACTCAGTCTGCTGACAAAGCCCGTCAGCTCAGCATTTTGCCTCAGCAGCCTCTCAGTCAGTGAGCTGGACGGAGTCCCTGGCGGCAGCACCAGCTTCAGCTACGAGGAAGAAAGAAAACCAAACTCAACTTCTATTAGATCCAAGTTGCCAATTTGAAAATAACTGGCTTACAGTGAAAAACTTTTGTAGATAATGACAACAGCTTTGTATCAACTCGTACATAAAAAACTTCAGTGTACATGTAAACTACAGATTAACGTGACCTTCTTGTCTATACTTACCCTGTACATTACAACAGAGTATTTTCATACAAGCTCAATTGTACCAGCTACAACAATTTGCAAGTTTTCTACTATGAGTAAGTTCATCTAACTTAGAGGAAAAGTCTCAAAGCTTTTTTCAAGTTACATTGAAAACCCTTGCTTAAAATATAGGTAAGGATCAAATCAAGCTCACTTAAAAGTGAAATATTGCCGAATTCTTTGCAACAGATTACCTCACTTCATTTTTTACACAGGTGCACACTACTCAATCTTCAGTGGCCTTTCCTTTGGTGAATACAGGGCAGTTTAAGTAAATGTGTAGCGTCAACACAATACAGTATATACTAAATGTTGATTTTAATATCAGGAAGTACTGAGAAAAGTTTCCTCAGTTACAGGATTCCTGCTGAAAGGAAAATATCTTTTCTTAAAGAAAAATCTATGAGACGCAGAAATTTAAAATGAAACTGGAAAAGTTTTAATTTGAAAGTTGAAAAATCCCTTTTAAAGTATTAAAAACTGAAAAAAAAAAGGAAAGGGGTTTTTACACTTTACAAACTCCAATCAGAACACTCACTGAAATTTTCGTATATAAAGTAAAGACCTGAATAAGTACAGGCTTACAAACTCCTTGCAGTTTCTGCTCACAGCTCTTCATCCAAACTCTCCCATCAAAGTTACAGCATTGACTCTTACCTCTTCCAGACTGGACAATCCAGGCAGTATTTTCAATTCTGAAATAACTTCTTCAATAGCATTTTGTACTGCAATGAAGTCTTGATCATCTGCTGTTTCAAACTGCAATCTGAAACAAAACGGACCGTTTCAACAGCAGATCAACTCTGACATCACGAACCAGACTAACAGGACTTTCCGTGGATTCCTATGCACTGGATCTATAGCAAGTCACTTCAGCACAGTTACTGGAGACAGTGCAACATTTTCAAGACTGCTCAGTGACTCTAAAGAAAATTGGCTTGATTTAAAAAAAAAGTGTATAGAACAGTTTCCACTCATTTGTAGACAGGGATGTTCTACATGAAGCACATTTTAAAAAGTAGTTCTGCTTCCCACCAAACTGTTGAATCTGTGTGATGAAAATCCTAGGGTATTTCCCAGATATACTGCATTCTGCTTTGCCCAAATGTTTCAGAAGGAATGTTTAACATTAAATGAACATCACAGCAAAATAAAAACAGATTCAAACTTCCTATGGACCTGGTACCATGACATTTTTTAATCTTATGGAGATAGTAACTTTCCAAAAATAAGAATCAAGATCATTTTCACTTGACCAGAATGTTTTTTCCCCCGAGGAGGATGATTCCAAACAATAACCCTTATATTCATCCCCTTATACATGATGAATTGTTTAATTACTATTTTAAATTCATCTACCTACATCATACCCAGATAAACCTTATCACCTTTCAGAGGAAAAAAGACAACTTTGCTGTGCCTTAAAAAGGACCCTGTTAAAACATAAGATTTAGAGCAGCACTTGATACTCTCTGATCCTGTCTTCCATCAGTATATCTCAAGTAACAGCATGCACAATAGAACTAACAACCCCAAACTCAATTAAATCCTGCAGTCTGTGAATTATGATTCAAACCCAGTATATTAGCTTGCTGGTTGCTATTAACAAAACAAAATAGCTGAAGACTGGTCTAACCTGCTAGCAGCTTTCCAAGCCAACTGCTTCAGCTTTGGAGATGCATTTTGCAGCTTTTGTCTAACTTTTTCCAGAATTTCAGTAGCAGCAGAGAGATTTCCTGTCAGTGTGCGGTAAGTCAACTCATTTGTCTCAGCTCCTTCAATTTTTTGCTGGAGGACCCAATTTCTTGTTCTGTCATTGGGTGTATCCCAAGTAGTCTGGAAAGAAATAAGTACTTTATAGATATACATAGAATGTATGTGATCCAGTGCTGTAAAATGAAAACATATGATTCTGAAACACACTCAGAAACTGAAGAACAAATAATTCTGACAGAGAAAGAAGTTTAGTGTGACTACAGCACTGCTATAGTGTAGCACTTAACTATCATTCATGAAAGGTCTAGTGTCCTTCTTGACTAAGATCTAGCAATCATGGAGCTACAGTGTGAATCCAGTCAAAAAACTCCGTCAGCAGGAAGTCACCAAGCCTTTCTGTTTCTTCCATCAGCAGCTCCTTTACCAGTTGTCCATGGGATTTGGGCAACTGGGCCTATGTGTTTTGGTAAGCAGTTCATAGTCGGAAGAACAGAGGCTGGAAGAGACCACCATGGTCATGGAGGTCAGTCCACAGTCACAGGCAACCACACCACTGATGTTACCACAAGCAAAACAATGCACTGAAGAGGTGTTCCTCAATAACAACCTCCCAACACTGCCATGGAAGAACTGCTATCCCTCACAAAGAAACCTGAGTCCATGGCTCTGCCTTTGGCTGTTTGCCCTACAGTGTGGTACCAATGAAAAAAGTCAGAGTGTTGCAAATGTCACAGGAAACAGCAGGAGATTCATTATTTAAAATTCCAGGCAGATCCTGGAAAGTAGATCAGACTGATCTGCTGATGAGGAGGGGAAAAAATCCCAACAGCTGCTGCTAACCTGATCCAAGGGAAGACTGCTGACCACAATGCTGGCAGTTCCCTCTGTGCAGAAGAACAAGGTGCACAAACTGAGCGTGGCAGGAAGGCTGCTGCTGTCACAGTTATCAATACACTCAACATCCTGCCTCTAGCTGTGGGTAGTTTCCAGTGCTTCAGAAGATAAAAACCAGTAGCCAAATTAGATGAAAAGAAAAATTTCCTTCCTGGCTCCACATACAGATAACTGGTAAAAAGAAAGATGTCAGGACGGGCAAAAACATGGTCAGCAAAGAGGCAAGCAAGTCTCCCACGAATCCTCTCTGCGACTATCCACAAATCACTCACCCAGCAACACTTACCTTTTACAGGCAGGTTTCTTAAAAAGTTCTAAAAGTAACTTAAAAATAATTTAAAAACTTTCCTGAGGTTGGATGGCAGTGAAAAACTTAGACGCAACAGAGTTTCCACTTTCATTCATCTAAAAATTAGGATAATTCTTAAATTGACTTTTTACCTTGATTTCTTTCTTCTGTTTTGTTCACTAACAAAACATGCATATGCTTGTTTGATTGCTTACTCATTTATTTACTGAAGCTGTTGGAAGATCACTTTGAATGTTTCAAAGACCCCTTGTAGTTTATGATTAAGGGCAGTGACCTGGGGCATTCCTGAGTAGGAATAGCTCATTCCTGCAACTGGTTGCAAGGAATGTTCTCCTGTACTGAGACACAAAGTGTGTGTATACACCCAGATGCATTTCTCCTGCTCATGCTCCTCCTTATACGCTTCTATAACTTCACTCTCAGGAGGAAGCATGTGAACAGTTTTAGGAAGCAAACTGGAATGTTTCCCTTTTCCATTCTCTGGTGCCCATGTTCTGTAATCTGCAGGCTATTTTATAGATTGAGTCAAGGCACAGTGACACACAACTGAGCAAAAGAATTAAAGCTAAATTGCATATTTCAATATTACACATTACTTTCAGTCCTACTGTACCTCATTTGGGTTGTGGCTTGGTGTCCTTTCGGCTTCCTTTCTTCCTTCATTCTCCTGCTCTTTTTTCTGTAGAGCTTGGATTATTTCCTGCAACTTCTTTGTTTCATTCCCTAATTTATGAACTTCTTGCTTCTTTTCTCCAAGTTGCCACTGAAGGTCTTCTACTTTGGACTCCAGTTCATGGAGTTTCTTCTGTGCTATTATGTTAGCATCTTGTTCTGCTTGTAATGCTTTCATCTGCATCTGCCTTTCTTTTTCCATTTGCTGTCTCACTTGCACAGATTCCAGTTTATACTTCTCCATCTCACTTACTAACTCCACTATACGGTCATGCTTTTCATCCATTTGCTTCTGTAGCTCTTTAAGCAATTCCTCAGATGGATTAGGTGTTCCAGCTTGCCCCTTATCTTCAGCACTTTGAAGCTGAGCACATAGCTCTTTTTCCCTTTCTAGGGCACTGCTTATTTCGAGAGCTCGAACCTTCTCTGATTCAAGAAGCACCTGCAACTCAGAATTACGGCCTCGCTCATGTGACAGCTGGGCAGCACTGAGTGCTTCTTGGGATTCAATTTTCTGTTGCAGATCAGTTGACAGCTGTTTCTCTTGCTCCAGAAGTTTAGTTAACTCTAAGTTCTTTTGTTTTTGATCTTCAAGAGAAAATTTTAAGTCCTTTCAAAAGAAAAATTGATTAAAGCCATTTGTGCATTCTTTCCATTATCTTCTGCAAATTGCAAATATACTACCTCTACACATGCTGCTTTTAACAGGTTTTGCTATTCACAATTAATGCGACAATATTCTGAATACTGCAGTCACATGTGATACTAAAATACATTACAGATACCTTTAGTCTAAAATCAGATTATTTCGTAAAAGAATCTTTTTAACACATACTTTATAGTGAGATACAAATAACTGTAGTTCTGAAGTTGAAGCCAGCTGCTTTTACTTTCTAAAACTGTGAAAATGATTTTTCAGCTTCGGATTTCAAGATGTAAATAAATCTATGCTGTTGAAGTTTTTACTTTTTTGTCTTTTGTCTCGTACCAGGATACCTGCTCTCCCCTTCACTATAGCAAATACTGGAGAGGTACCGAGGAAGATACTAATGAAACATTTTCTCCTAAAGTAAACTCCCTACTTTGATTTTCATGAGGTGAAACTGCTGACTTTTTAAATGGTGACAAACAATATGTCTCCTTAAATCATATTCTTAAATACTATATTTTACGAGTTAGGCTGTGGTGGGGGCTGGCTGTAGCCATATTACCAGTGTCCTGTCCCCTTGAATAACTGAGGGCCATTACTGAATCTTTTAATCTTGGGCCTGAAAAGCACAGTAAAATTCCTATTGATTTAAATGGAGTGTGCATCAGGCCTTTTTCTTATTTCACCACATAGCTTCTATACATTTTTCTTCAGCTCTAGATGACTTAATACTACAGTTGAAGACAGAACATGAAGCATGCATTGCACAAAAATGTAAGCTGAGGTGAAATGTTAATCAAAAGAATATTTTCATGCTCCTTGATGTCCCAGGCCATGTGGGATTATGGAATACCTCAAGCTCTTCTCTTCCTCTTTCCTCACTGCGTTCCATTTTAGCTTTTTCCTTTTCCAAAGCCCACTGTAGCTCTCTCGATTTTTTTTGTTCATTGGCCATTGTATCCTTAAGAACATCTAGCTCAGCTGCTTTTTCTTTAACTTCAGTCCTAAAAGAGAAATTGGCAAACTTTACATTAGGCAATGGCTCTAATCCTATCATTATACGTTCAGTTACTTGGTATTAATTTATTCCATGCTGTGCACTGAAAACACTGCTAGTCTAGTAGAGTAACAGTGAAAAGCCTATTTAGAAAGACAAGACTAACTCAAAACCAAAAGAGTTGCATAACTCAAGAATGACAGAAGGTGTGTTCATCCTGCTAGCTTTGTAGATGCCACTTGTGGGGGCTCAGAAGCAGTTAGTGTTCAACCTAATCCAGTCATGGGCCAAAATCTTAAAAAATGCCATGGAAGTGCATTTTGCTGCCATGTTTTTCAAGGGAAAAAAATATTGGGGCAAAAAGAAAAATTTATTACCTCAATTTTCATTTTTTGCGAATAAAGTAATAAATAAAGTAATCTCTGAAGTAATCCCAATTTAAACTCCAGCTTAATTTGTTATCTCTGAGCTGAACATTAAGATACTGTTCATGGGTGCATCCCTCTGGTTCAGGCATAAATAATAATGGCTTTCCCAAGTGCCAAATCTGCGGCCCCTGCTATCAACCATGTCAAAGCAACATTTAAGAGTATTTCATATGGAAGTACTTGCAAAGTCATCTTACCTTTGCAGTATTTTTTCTCCATGTTCAGTTTTAAAAACCTTTAATAAATATAGTCTACTTATTAGCTTGTATACAGTATTCTAATGTGGCAAAGTTTAAAAAGGAACTTGATAATTAACAAAGCATTAAATCAAATGATGAATTGAAATATACATTTTGTCAAATGTAACAAGGTACAAGGTACAAATTTTGTCAGGTACGTTTTACAGAAATACTGAGAAGCACTTATACTACATGAGATCAGTGCCCTTAATAAAATCAGTATTATGATTTCGGATTAGGAAAGATAATTTTCACAGTCAACACAGAAAGCTTGGCACTGAAAGCCACACCTGATGGTTTCTAGATCCTTGAAGTGCTTGTGCTGTGCTTTAAGGGTTGCTTCAAGCTCTAGTTTGGCTTGTGCAAGTTCATTCTTCAGCTCTGCGCCCATCATTCTCTCTGAATTCAGCTGCTCCTGAAGCTCAGCTGCTCGGTCCTTCATACTCCGGAGCTCCACTTGCATCTCCAGAATTTGCAACTGCTTCTGCTGCATATTATACTCCAGCATTTCTAATGAGAGCACCATTAATATGGAAATTACTTCATAAAAAAACACTGTGTGTTTGGGTAAAGCTTCCCCTAGCCAGAGCATGACCACAAAGCTATTATTAAAAGTGATATTTTAAAATAATATATTCTTTCATTAGTGCAACAAAAGCAAACCCATGACTTTTATACTTGAATACCTTTCATACGCTCAAGAAATCACTTCAACTCCTGAATTTCTTAAAGGCTATAAAACATGTGCAACTATATCACTATGCCTAATTTGGATAATGATTAACGTAACTGAAGTTAGAGATATTACATATGTATACTTGTGACCTAATATTTGTAACTAAACACTGACGGTGAGCTTTACTTAATTTTAAAGTATACCTGTTCTCTGAACCATTTGTTCTTCATTCTAATTGCTTCTTAGTTTCTGCATTATGACTGACTATCCAACTTAGATAATTTCAAAGCTGCTGAACCTAAACAGTGAAGCATATATATGGAAAATAGCCTTAAAATTCAAGCTCGATTTTTATAGCAATTGAACATAACTTTGTATCACTGTCAGTTTGATACAAGTCATAAGAACACAGATTATATCTTAATTTTTGCAAAAGTAGTTGAATAAGATTGAAGAAGATTAGAAGTACGCATGTTCAGAGCACGTATATCGAAATGGGAGAGCAAAGAAAGTCACCATTTTTGTCACTTACAACATCATGAACACTGCCTTGAAAGCATTTGGAAACAGACATATATTACCCCAAAAGTCACCTTGGCTTTTTGAATCAATCTCTTGTTCTCTCTTCGGGTTACTTTTCTTACTGTTCATCTGAGCATGTAATACTTGAATCTCCATCAGCAAACTTCTTCTGTCTGCATTCTGAAGACAGTCCATTGCTGCTCTCTGGTTAGTAGCCTATTAGCATTAGAAATATTTCAAAGTAAAATTCCAGATTTCATGAGAATATCTACAGTGTTGACATCCCCTTTATTTATATATTCATAGTGCATATATATTCAAAACATTTTCAATGAAGTCAGTATTATAAAATTTGGAAGAACTGCTTGTTATTTTTTTATTTCTCAACCAGGCATCAAAATTACAGACCAAAAAGAGCTACCACTTTTCTGGCAAACTGCAATTTTCTCACTAATCCTTCCATGTTCCAGAGGAGATAACTGACCTCTCTCTGTCCCACAGCAGCCTTATCACTTTCTCTTCTCGCAACTTATTTTATATAAGCAAGCTACATTTTCTCTTAGGCAGTGTAACATAATTCTAATTAATTTAATGACATCAAGCTCAGGACTACTGTGTTTAATTCAAATTGACCTCTGAAGGCTATATATACTCTATAATTTGTGCACCCAAAAGTTTCTTTCCCATGCCACATCATTTTTCTTTTCAAAGACACCAGTTCTTTCTGCATGTCTGACTTTGTTTTCATCCAGACTGTCAAAATTACTATTAATACATATATTTATAATGGATTTATACATTTAAAATTAAAATCTAATATAGACAAGCACTTTGACTACAGTATGGTTTACATTACCTGCTCTTGTAGTCTATGCTCTAACTGATTCATCAACATCACTGAATCTTGTGTGCCCACTTCTGCAAGTTCAGTTTGAAATGCAGCAAGAAGAACATTTTGTTCCCTCACAAAAAGCTGCTGAATGGCATGCAGAAGTTCTCCTCGCCAGTCTGAGACACCTTCAGGAGATTCAGTATTTGCATAAATCTGCAGTCGTATAAAAACATTTAAAGAGCCAAATTGAAAGATTACATCATTATAATTCTATGTAAAGTGTGTGTTTTCAGTGGAATATTTAGCTTTTCTTAATAATTGCGTAAATTTCATCCATCCAAATGGATGCATCTACTGCATAGTACTTTTGCTACTATATCACACAACTCTTTTCATTTTTAGTTTATTATGTGTCTCTTCCTAGGCTCTCACAGAGCTATGTGGTAGTGTGCAGATATTGTGTATGAAAAAGATTTAATTTTAAATGACATGAAGTTCGTCTGCCCACTTTGCACGCTAAAGGAAATGCTGAAGTAATAGAAACTACCTACACATATCCAAGAGTATAACTGAAGTAATTTAACAAGCAAAAGTTTTAACTGATTAATAAGTTTAATCTTTTAAAAGATTACTGATTAATAAGCCAGTAAAGAACAGCATTAAAAATTCTACTTAAACTGCTACTGGAACATGCTTTCAAAATAGAATTCTTTTTAAAAGGTGGATCTATACAGTCAAAAGTTAGCAAGGCACAGAAGAACAAATACAAGCTGTAATTTAAGATAGACTACTACCATGAAGTGCAATATGCAGTTTTATGGCACATTTTTAAAGTATTTTGCCTTGCAACAGAATATTTGAGCATTTAAACTTGAACAGTGAATGTGTCTTAGAAGGTTATAATAAATTGTTTTTTATTCAGGTAAAATCTTATGGTATTATTTATACCTCAGCTTCTCTATGAACTTGCATTTTTGCAATTAGGTCTCTCAAAGATGAGATGGTGCTTAGGAAAGCTTTTCTTTCTTCTAGCCAAGATTCTGGCTCTTGTTTATGAGGTGACAGATCTTTTTCACCATAGGGAAATTCAGTGAGAGACAGCACCTGTATGCCTTCATGATGAACTGCTCTCAGCAAACCCTATGATAAAAGCAAAAAGAAATCAGTAATGCCAGTAATAACATATAAGAATAACAACAATAACTGCAATCTTATTTCATATGTATTGGAAAACTGGTACTTCTAATTTGATCAGCATAAGGAAACTATGCTTCCTTGTGTCAAGGACAGAAGTGTCACCCAGTCCTTTATATGTGTCAGACAGAAACGTATTAAATAGCTTTATTTTTCCTCAGTTTCAAATAAAATTTTCCAGTGTACATCTGTCAAATCCATTTTTTATTTTTAAAATAGCTACTAATAGAAACTGACACTTTAAAAACAAAGTCCTGGGAAGCTTCCAGGTGAGCTTTGCCATTCACTTTTTGAAATTACTATGAAGCTAGGGCTTTGTCACAAAATACTTTTTAAAATATGTAATTAAAGCATGATACCCTTACTGTTCATAATAAACACATTTGCTCTCATAATATAGCTATAAAAACAGAATCTATAAAATTGTGTAATATATAATCATGACACTATTGTTAATACAACAAAATTGCAATAAATTGTAACAGTAATTTTATTTCTCATAATCATAACTCAGAAAAAGCCTACAGATATAAAACTCATATTTAGCCTAATTTAAAATGCAAAAATGCACATCATTGTTAGAAAATGTATTAAAATAGTCAACACTAAAACTTATCTAAACGGCTCTGTTATCAATGATCAAGCAGAAGCTAATCTCAACTTTTGGTAGTATCACTCTTGTTCCCCAAAAAAAACCAGGATTGAGTCTATTTTACCTTAATTTTTTTTGGAAGTAAATCTGTTGAAGTTTCACCTTCATCTATTCCTTCAGATACCGTGTCGGATCCCTGGGTCTGAGCAAGATACATTCCTTGACTCCAGTCTGAACTTGAGTCTAAAATAAAAGGAGAGAAAAACATGAAAGCTGGATTACTGTGAAGCTTTGAAGAACAGGCATCAAAAAAGTATTTTTTATCTGTTGTTTTAACAGTTAGTTGCATGTCACTAAGGGTTCACTCTAAGCCTGGAGACTACCTGTTTTATAGTTTTTCTTTTTCAGTTTCAAAGAAGTAACAGCAAAACAAAACTAAAAAATAAAACCACATCCAAACTTAAAAATCCTAGTTTAGTTTCACAAGAGAAACAACTACTTGCACTTCTGCCAAATGACCCACTCTTAATATGCTTAGCCTTGCCTATGAAAAGGATCACTCTAATAATTTTATTGCTCTTGGAGAAGTCAATACCTGTCATAATCTCCCACTGCTAGGGAGCTGTAGCTTTAAATACTATCAGGAGATGATGAAGCTACACTGAAGAGATAATGTAATAGCTAAGAAGGATTTAGAAACTCCAATGGGAAGAAAAAAAATCAGCATCTGATGCCTCAACTAAAACCCATCTCTGCTCCAGACATTTTCCTTTCATACCAAATTAATAGACGTGGCATGCCCAGAACCTTTTGCTGGTGCAACATGCTTCTGCTTCAATCAGGGCAGTAGCTGTTTTGATTTCTTAGAATCCAAACTCTTTAATGGTAAACTTAATATCAAAAAAGCAGGTTTAATTTATAATGCTGTTTGAAAACTGTAAAAACAAATTTCTTACCACTAGAACCTCCATCTCTAGCTTGATATGGTGGAGAACGTGCTAATCCAGAAACTGGGATTCTCTGTATTTAGAAAAGAAAACAATCAAAACTTTAAACACCCCTCACCCACTCTCAGTAAAGGAGCAACTTTTAAGGAGCAGGAAACAATGAAACGTCTTTGTTCCATTTCCCCTGCAATCAAAGCCATAAAACTGAGTATGAGACAGATGGCATTCCACAGGTGACCTACGTTTGTCCCCATTTCACAGAACAGCGCGGGTTCAAGGCAGAAGCACAAGGAAGCACCTGATAGTTGAGCACACCCGCAAACTTAAATGCTGAGAAAGGGGTTCATGATCTCTCCCAGGGCCATGGAAACACTAGAACACTTAAAAGTTTTTTACTGAGCATGTGGTGGTTCACACTCAACAGATTTTAAAAGGGAATTTCTGTAGCAAGAGCAAAAACTTGAACCGAAGTATTTCAGTAATTATAAGATACGTACTTCTTTGGCTTGTAGAGTTTCTATGACTTCCTTTAAAGTATTACATTCTTCAGTCAATACTTGTACTGCAACAAACTTCTCTCTCTTTAATGCTTCAGATTCAGAGATATGCCTTGTCTCCATGTCCATTATTTCAGCAGCATGGAGTTCCTGCATTTGGTCGATTTTTTCAGTAAATTCTCTTACGATCTCTGCAATCTCTTCTGAAGAACATCCATTTTGCAAATCAGTTTGGATTTCTGCATTTTTAACAAGGACTGGTGAGATTTCCACAGTCTTGTGTGTTTGCAATGAGGAGCTGTTTCCAGTTAGATTAGATTCACTGGTTGACAAATCACACGATATTTCTGCATCCTTCTTGCTTTCAGTTTTCACTACTTCTTTATTCTTTCTCAGGTAACTTGCAAGCCTCTCTTCTGCTTGAACCAGGTTCTCTTTGACTCTGCACAGGTCTTCCTGAAGATGTATCAGACTTGCCTCTTTTACCTGTAAATATGGATAATCTCAACTGCAATACTTCCAAATACTTAAAACCGCTAAAATCTAAGCAATCCTCTAAACCATTACAGCTCAGTTTGGTCCTATTTTAAAGCAGTTATGACACATGATAGCAAATATTATCTCTGAAGAAACAGCTCTAGATCCACTGTTGCACTGCAATAAAACTAAGTACTTTGGCAATGAGTTAATATTTGATCTGCAGCATCAGCTCTGTTCCACTCACAGTAGGCACCGAGTGACTGTTTTTCTTGATGGCATTCTCAGTAAAAGATTAAAAATCCCCAAACTATAGCATGCATATTTGAACAGTAAGTCCTGTACAAACATTTGACTTAAATACAATATGGAACACTCTGGTTCTTACTGCTAGTTCTTGCTGAAGTTTTTCTGCCTTTTCCCTGTAACTGCTCAGTTCTTCCTTAGCAGCAGCTGCCTCTTCTTTAACTTGTTCAAGTTCATCAATAAGCACATTTTCTTTTTGATTTTCTATAAGCTGTGCTTCTACCTATATGGCAACACAAAACATGGAAAACGGTAAAGAATCAAGCTTTAACAGCACTGATCACTTTCACACCAACTTACAAAGTGAAAAGATCAAAGGGGAAAATAAATGTATGTTATTTGGGTTAACACAGCCTCAAAAAAAAAAGACTAAAAGACCATGAGAGGAAAGACTAAATTTACAGTTTACTGAACTGCAAGCATAAACAGGATACCCACACATCACAGGTAGGAAGATCAACAGAGAGGAGAAAAAGAGGTCTGATAACATTATTTAACTTACAAGACATTTATGACATTCATTAAATTTGTATTTGGATGAAAGACCTTAGAACATTTTCTTGTCCAGTACTGGGTTCCATGACTGCCAAAACTCTCACATTCAGAGACATCAAGCCCATTTTTGGACTATTAAACATAGTCAATTTTGACTGATGGTTCTAAATTGAGAGGCAATAAACCACTGGTGTATGGAAATCTGGACAAATGAATACTGGAGAAACTACTGAAGGGAAATATCTTTGGAATTGAGATGGGAAAACAAGAAAACATAAACCAAAATCAAAACATATAGAAATAAACAACCTCCATCCCCAAAAAGCCTGCACAGACAAATTGGTATCACTTTCCCTTATCATTCTGAATCCTCTCTTAGACAGTTTTCACCATTTTCATTTTTATCTCTCTACCTCCACACCATGTAAAAGTGTATTACATTCCATTCTATGTCAAGTCAAATTAAGAATAAGAAATTATATGTCCAAAATTCAAAACCACTGTATATTCATGAAAAGGCAAGGTGTTTTTAATGCAAAATGGAAACCCCTAAAATAATATCCTTCTCTTCTTTGTAACTGCAGGGATAGTACAGAAATAATACAGAAATGAATGTGCTACACACAGCAGAATATTCCCATCGTTATTCTCATTAAGAACCATTTCATCCATTATATGTTTCATAAAATGACAGGTTTTAGTGAAAACAAGCCAAAAGAAAATTGCATCTATTTACCTGATATGTCTGCATTTCTTCTTGCTTAATATATTTCTGAATCTCTCCCTTATGTTTTTCTTGAACCTCTTCTAGCAATTGCTGAAGCTCTAAGAACCTCTCTTCTTTCACTGTAGCTTCCTTTTGTGCAACTTTTACATTTTCTTTTTCCAGCTCCAAGCTACGATTCACCATTGCCAGTTGGTCTTCCATCTCACTAAGCCTCTGTGTTAAGAGTGATAATTTTGATTCTGTCTCATTTTCAGTTCTATCACTCAAATCCTCTGTTTGGGCATTCTTGCTTGCTTCTTCATCCACACCTTTTGAAGCTTCCTGAACTTCCTGCATGAATCTTCTCTGCTCTTGAACTGCATTTAGCTGAACCTGACTCACAAGAGCAGCAGCAACTTTCTCCATTAGTGTCTTTTCCAGTTCTAATATCCTTTTCTTAAGTGTTTCTTTTTCAGCTTTGCTTTGCTCTTTCATGTCTTTCATTTCTGTGTAGCACTGGCACAGTTCTGAATCTTTTTCCTTAATGCACGCCTGAAGTTGCTGCAGTTGTATCTCCATCTTGCTAATGGTGACTCTTGCATTCTCATCTGAAGTCCTAAGCTGGGACTGATCTAGCAAGTCTATCTCCTGACATAAGCCTCCTTCCATTTGTTCAGTTTCTCCATTGCTCCTGTCTTCTGGCTTTGACTTATCACCTTGGACTAGTGCACACTTATATTTCTCTGTTATTCTTTCATGCTCTTTTTTGAGCATACTTATTTCTTGCTTTAACTGGCTCATTTTTAACTTTGTTTCCTCAAGCTCATTCTTTGTTTGAGATGCCTCTGCATTTATGTTTTCTACTTGCTTTTCCAAAGCTTCCTTTTCTGCCAGAACTGCTTCAAGTATGTGTTTCGGACTCTCAGCATCTTCTTGAAAACCAGCAATGTCTGCTGGTACCTTTTGTTCAATAAGTGCCAGCTCCTGCTGCAGCTTATCAATTACATCATTCAACTGCTCTACTTCCTCATAGTTTTTTTTCTTCACACGTTCTTGATCACTTTTCAGACATTCCACCTGGGCTTCAAGCTCCCGTATATGCTCATTTTGCTCTTCAATAACCTGGGAAAAAAAGCCAAACAAAAACACCCAGATAATTTTTGTCCTGGTCTTCACAGAAACAGTTTAAATCAAACATTGAAAGATCTCATAAAAGAAAGTTCTCAATGAATTTCTCCATGTGATGTCTCTTCTAAAGCTTTATGAGAATCGAGACATCGTCAAACAGGACTGACAAAGTAGCCCATGACCTTAAATAACTGAAAAATAGGTATTAAAGTATCAGATGATGTGAAAGCATTTGTAACATTCACAGAGCTAGGGAACACTGAAGTTTAAGTGCTCACAATACTTGCTTATATAAGACACAGCCAACTGAGACGAATACGTATTTTAAATACAAATACACCTTTTACTAATTGTGTTGAAAAATACCAACATAATGTGCTTTTTAATCTGAAAGAAAACACCAATCAGTTGACTCTGACATTTTCTGTCACAATCCTAAATATGTGTTTGTCTGTTTATGCGTGCGTGCACACACATATGCAGATGTGCACACAAACACGCAGGGCAAATAGGACACACAGACCCAAAGCAAATTCATTTCTTCGTGCAATAGTTTAGATCAAAGCAAAAAGAGACGAAGTTATAGAAGTATTTATTTAATAATGCATATGACTATTCAAACAAAAATCAGAGACTCATGAAAACACGAAGAGAGTAAGAATAATACCTCCTAGATTACTTCTAAAGACACTTTAAATTACAGGCTGTGTAAGGGGATCAAAATTCCAAGAAATTTATGAAATTATGTAACTGATCAAATATGAAGGTGTTGACTTTATGATGCAGAAAACAGAAGACATCTTATATTGGCTTCTAATAAATGAGTAGAAACAAAAAATGGAATGATTGGTGTTGATGAACTCTAAATTCAATAAATAAAAAAGTCTCAGCAAAAGGAATAAAAATTTGTTGAAAAACCTTCTTGTCAAATTGCAGTGGAAGCAAATTTCATTTGAGTGCAGAAGAATGACAAAAAAATTTGTCTTTACGAAGACAAAATAAAGACAGACCAGATTATAAGTAGTAAGTCTAAGAAACAAAATGGATATTTTTTTCAAGTGAATGTTTGGAGATCTGAAGTGAACAGTGCTACAGTGGAAATGTAGAAGGCAGAAGAAAATATGTCAAAAATGTTTGGAAAAACATATAATAAAATAAAATCAGTTATGGTATCTAAAATAGTAAGAACTCTAATAGAGTCTTTTAGAATATGAAGAAAACATGCAGAAAAGATGAAAGATGACTAAATTCATTACTCAAATAGCCATGTTTTTTCCTTTATCACTTAATATTTCACTATGCTTAGTTAGTTAAATATAATGATGACTTTGTAATAAGCATAACATGTGCAAAAATAAATGTGACCATATAAATTAGAAAGGCTGGTTCGCAAACCAAGAACTTAATTTTAAAAATCCACAGAGACTAGAGGAAGCTCAAAAACACTAAACAAAATCTGAACAAGTAATAAAATCATAAAATGGTTTGGGTTGGAAGGGACCTTGAAGATCATAGAGTTTCAACCCCACTGCCACAGGCAGAAGAAAGCACAGTGATCCTGGTGCTTGCTATCAACTCAGCATAACAGTTTCTGTTCTTCATAACATAATGGAATAAAGGCCCACAGAATGCAAATACAGTAATTAAAAGAAAAGCACTTAGTGGGATGAAGATGTCTAAGGGACCTAGAAAAGAGATTAACCTAAGAATAATCTATTGATATTTAATAATGCTCTCATAATCAAGCAGAGTAATTATTTGATGTCCTGGAAAATAAAACCAAGTCAGAGGATCGAAATTAAGAAAATTAAGCTTTATGTAACAAGAGAAGAACCAATCATTAAAATGAATTATAACTGAATCCTAGGTATTTTTCTCAAGGCAAGAACTGTAACTCTATTACTGTGGTCTTTGTATAGAGCAGAACTGTTCTGGATTCTTGAAGTATGATATTTCCTAAATCCAGTTTCCTAAATCCAATTCAAAGTTTTGTCATTATTTACTGAGTTTCACTATAACTGAATTTTGAACACAAAGACTCAGTGAAATTATCCAGCTCAGTCAGAGCCCTTTTTTAGTGGATTCAATATGTCCTAGTAGAATGTTAGCCTAAACGTTCAGTCAACTACCAAGGGATAACAGAAATCATGTTCTTAACTTGCTTTTGAGGGAAAGCTTATGACTAATAAGTGACATTTAAAATAGACAGAATGCAAAATTCAGCCACTGAAAAAAATCAATGTGTTTTATCTGTATAAAATGAAAGTAAGCCAAAAGAAGATGAAGCTGATTATAAAAAAACCAAATAATTGAAAAATAACAGAAAGCTACAGGTGTTAAAGCTCAGTAAATAAAAGATAAATCTGCTTCTTTCTTTCTTCCTCTCTGCTTCTAATAAACCACAGCATTTTGTTTGCATCTTCATGCTTGAAACAGGATAAAAGATGTTGCCAACACTGGTATGAGGACAAAGCACTCACACAAGCTCATGGAGCTCCAAAGTTCAACCGCTGAAAATGCATTAAATCCAACATGATCCAGCAGGTGTCACTGGAGCATAACACTGAATATAAGCCACGTGAGGGAAGATGCTAAAATGAATGCTGACACTGAATTCCGCTACCTACGTACTATTTAATATTCAGAAGTAACAGAAGAATAAGGAATGAAGAATTTAAGACAAAAACTCAAGCAGAAATAAGGCAGAATAATTAAAAAGTAAAGCAAGCAAAAAGCATCTGTCATAAACGAGACTAAAGAGGAAAAAGAGATTAGGTTTAAAGCATTGCTTGAAACTGAAGCATTTGCACTTTTAAATTAAGGCAGCAATAGAAGGTAATGCAATTGGTGGGGGATAGAGGGTTTTTCTCCTTCAAGCAGCTAGCAGCACAAAGACTCTGAAAAGGATTTCAGAAGTATGTACCTTGTTGTCAGTTGTGACTTCAAGTTGCTGTTGCAGTTTTGCTATTTGTTCATGAAGATGATATATTTCCTGATCCTTTTCTTGCATGATGTGAGCGAGCCTCCCAGCCACTAAATGATGGTCCTTTATGGTGGCATCTTCAGATTTCTGGATAGCTAGTCCTAGTATTTCCATTTCATCCTGCCAAAAAAACCCCCAAAAACACGTTACAGTTGTACATAGTATTTTCTGCATATTCTTGTATGAGTATTTCAAGTGTAGGAATTAAAATAAACAAATTTCATGGAATGACAAGTAATTATATGAGCTTTTTAATATTTTGGCAAGTTGAATGCTGGAACGCTTGAGAAGGAGAAAGAATTTGGTGTCTTGGCATTTTCAAAGAACTTATTTCTGTGGAGGAAGGAGAATAAATCTTTAGGCTTCTCTGTTACACATTTACCTTAAATAATTTGTTCTCTTGTTCAAGTTCCTGCAAGTGTGTAGTGGACTCCTTTTGCTGAATTTCTAGCTGCATGTGCAATTGCTGAACTTCTTCATTTTTATTTTCTAGCTCCTCTCGAAACTGCTCCAATTGTTCCTCAAGGTTCGTGACCTATGTTTCCAAACAAAAGGAGCAGGAGAAGGAGTAGGCAGCCACATCGAAATTAAATGTTATAAATTTTAAGTACAATGTCTACAGTAAACTGGTTTGCTATGCATAAACAAAAGAATGTGTACTTGGTGACATTCTGGGTCCTTAAACTGAACGGAATTTTAAACACCACTAAAAAAATCAGTTGAAATCGCCGCAAAGTTTTTCTTAACTGGGCTGAATTTTTATTTCAGAAACACTCTTGCAAGTCATAAATATTAACACAGAACAACAACTAGCATGGATCACAAGAGAATTTCAAAGGGATTTGGACTGCTGTCTCTCTAACTGTAAAAAATCTCATCTGCATAGTTCACTAAACTCAACAAAAAGCAGAAACTGACAAACCAAAATGTAAGTGAAAAGATGGAACTTTTCACAGGCATTTTTACCTCCTTTTCCTTTCTGTCCACAGCTTCTCGTTCAGCTTGCAGTTGTACTTCAAGAGGTAACTCTCCCTTTACTATGATGGTGCCAAACTGTTTCCTTTCTTCCACCTATAAAAAGAAATAATATTAATAGCTATCAGATTAAAAAAAATACACTATTTTGGTCTCAAGAAAATAGGAAAGCAGCAAATCCTTGATAAATTTCAACCAAGCAATACCTTTTGCAAGTGGTCTGCACTGATGATTAAGGCTTGTTCCAGTTCCCTTATCCTGCATTCTAGCTTCTCAATTTCTTCATTTCGTTCTTGTATATCTCTCTGAAGCTGCTCCTTAGAGAGCAAAAGCTCACTGCATTTGTCTGTTTTTTCTTTGAGATGATTTGTTAACTGTTCCACCTGGTGACAATATGGCAAGATGATTATATTGTACTACAATGGAAAGGTTCTCTAGCAATAGCAACACCATGCATTTTTGACAGGAAGAAAATATTCCCCTTTTTCTGCCATAACGAAACTCCTACTCTCTAGGTGAAACAGAATGTACAGTCAGAATACTGTGGTACTACATCCAACAAATACAAACAGCATTATTTAAGAAGTGGTACGTTCTGTGCCACATCGCCTACTCTCTAGAACTGATCTTGTCCTTCTGAAGCCTTCAGACTCTGTAGTCAGTTAAAAGCAAGCAGCACAGCATTCCTATGCAGCCCACTAAAATGATGCCTTCAACATCTACAGAAGGAATGTCTTGATCCTGTGGTCAAGATGCTATTTGCCTCTGAGGAAAATCATAGTTCTAAAAATCTGTGACAAAATTATTCAAAAGGAGGAGCTGATCCGTGGCATACAGGAATATCCTAAAACTCACTGGATCTTTAACATTGAAGAGAATAGCTATACTTAAATCACAAAAGACAGGAAGCTTTGTTTTTTTGCTGTGTTCCTTAAATGGGACCAAACAGATGCCATGGATGCATTAATTTCACTTTCTATGGGGGACAAAATATCCAAATCAAACATTCTGAATCTCAGTAGGTCAGATGCATGTATCTCAGAAACAACATATTAAAAGATCAACTGACGTAGCAGAGATAGTAATATCTATCCATTTCTAGCTGTAATTCAGAAACTATTAATTGAAATTACAGATAAGAAAGATGCATAACAAATCCATAGATGATGTACAGAGATAAGACCTGAGTAACTGAGCAAGAGATAGGGAAAGTAATCTTTGTCCCACTCAAGAAACTGATTTCAGTATTTACAATTAGGAAGTTACGATGTAGCCAAAAGGTAGAAGACTCAAAGCATTTCAAGAGATAGGAGAGAAGAGGACCAGAACATAAAGCTGACAGGATGGTATTATTGACGTTATCCATCCATGAGCAACATCACAGTCTGAAGTGACCTCAGAAAAGTCCTGAGAGAGAAATGGAAAAATAAAAATCAAGTCTAGAGCAGACTCTATGACAACTCTCCCTGGAATAAGTTGACAAAGCTGAAACCACAGTAAAAAACAAATTAAGTTATCAACTGAAAATGCTCATGGCATTCCCTCAAAACAGAAGAGGATTTTAAAAAAATAAGCAACTACAAAAAGTAGAACAGCTCTCTCAAAAGCATGATAAATAATGAAAATATGTATAATTACAAAATATTTCAAGGAACACTGTGACATCAAAATATACTATACAGTAAGACTATGTACTGCATTTGTTAAGATAAATGTAAATCTAATACATTATTGAAAATCCTGTCTGTAATTTCTAGCATATCACATTTAACATTACCCATATCTAAACCAGCTGCTACATCTGTGGTGCTTGCAGACATTATCTTACCATCTTTCTACCAATTTATGTCCTATTACTGTCTGTGGTCCTAAACTATATCCTAGAATCATGGAATGGTTTGTGTTGGGAAGGACCTTAAAGATCACCTAGTTCCAACACACCTGCCACAGGCAGGGATACCTTCCACTATCTTATGTAATACAGAATCCTAAATATTGCCAATATTTAAGAACTGAATTACACCAACTGAACTACTCCAGTAAGACCTTTGATGTGAAAATGACAGTCTAACCTAATAGACGGTATTTTAATACTGAAAATCAAGCAAGAAAATCATGCAAAACTATCAGCCTTGATCAAAATCAGCACACAAGAAAACCCACAAAAAATAAAACGTAATTTAATTGACTAACAGTTCATCAAACAAAATCTGCAAAAGCATTTTAATAGATAGCATTTGCACTGCTGCCACTTCTTGATTTTGCTTAGTCTAAGAGTTTTCTGTGATTCCCTTGAGCTGCTGTTCTACAGTCACTACATTTGTTTCAGTGCCAACAGACTTTCACTGGGGAGGTTCAGGTGTACACACAGAGTGCTACAACATCTCAGGTGTTAAACCTCAGTAACTCAATCCCCTCAGCAGTGTACCTGTGCTATAAACAGGATGTCAAAAAACAACATAAAAACATGTAAAATTGCTAAAATAGTCTTGAATGTTTCCATGAACTTTTGAGAACAGTGGATTTTCTAAGTTAAGTTACAGGAGAGAGCCTTATTGAAAGTTAAGAATTTCTCTATGTTGGCTACTAAAACCAAACAGCCTCAAAAAAACCCCAAAACACAGTTCCACCACTTTCCTGCAACACCTTCAATCTCAGGGGATTTACTTTCCTGGCCTGCAAATGGATGCAGAGTAGGTACACCATAAAATAGCTTCATTATAATATCTTAACAGCTGTCAACTCGTCATTTACATTCATTGAGTACAAGTAATAAAACGTGTTACCTCTCTGGTTTGATGTTCATTGACAGGCTGACTCCTTTGTGGAATCTTAAGCTGTTGTTCCAGCTTCTGTATCTCTTGCTGGAATACATCTCTCTCATGCTCTCGGTCAATTGCTTGCTCCTGAAAGTTAAGAAATTATGTGGATACACCATGTGATTTAAAAACTATCCAAGTTAAGTGTCTTACTGCTTCTTACTTGCATTAATGTGAGGCTGGTAACAGTATGTCAGTATTTTTAAGGTAGGAGAACCTACTGCAGATACCATTAACATCTTTCTCATTTGGGGCAATACATTTAATATTTTTAAATAAAAAAATTAGCACAGCAGAGACACGTCAACTAACATTTCACAAAAATAACGTTTGTTTCTTCAGTTCCAGGTACTCCACACAAATGACAGTAAGCAAATACTTCATGATTTCTTCCCTACTGTTTGTCTTTGAGAAATGTAGAATAAATAGAAATTCAAAATAGGAATTAACTCTGTGTTAATACTATGAAAATCCATCAGAAAAAAAAAAATTATAAATTGCTTGAAATACAGAGTTGTCCTAAGGAAGCACTTCCAATTAATTTTCAACTTTTAAAATGTTATTAAATTCTTGGGCTGGAACCTACAACACTGCCTATGTTTGCTATCACCTGCCTACGCTTGCTCAAAATCTGAAAAAAACTAGCATTTCCCCTTGAACCAAACCTCCGTACCAGTGCTACCCACCTTCATGATATCTGCCTTTTACCATACTTACATCTAGAAATTTTCTTGTTTTCTCCAGCTGCTTCTCCAAGGCTTGGTTTTGCTGCCTTAAGTCCATTAGTTCTGCATTTTTCTCTTGTTCTAGCTCGATGAAACGATTGACCTGTTCTTCCAAGTCTATTTCCAAGACTTTAACTTGCTTCTGAAGGTCATCATACTCTTTTTCAGCTTGACGTTGTACTTCAATTTTTTCCTTCATTAGCTTTTCTGTTTCCTCCAGTAATTCTAAGTATAATAAAAGCATCACTTTTAGATATGAATAGTAAGCAATGTTATGAAGCAAAACCACTCCCCAAGGTATCCATGCTGTAATCTGCAGAAGGATGTGAACTGGCTTGGGTTTTTACTATTTTTCTTGTTTCGAAAATATATTTTCTTCTGAGAAATAATCATGATAATGACTGAAGCAAATTCATATTAGAATTACTATCCTTTAGGTAGTCTTCAAAGGACTGTTACTGAAGTTGTATCAGATCATTTCCCTGTTTAAGTTTCATATCAATTAAAAGGCCTTTGTACAATTGAAAAGAAAAGAAAATGCATGGGGTCAAACCACAGCTAGAGTCAGCACAGGAGTTAACAGTGATGCACAGAAAACCCAACCCTCTTCTCATCCCCATCGCCAGTAAAATCAATCCACTCCCAGATTTCATTATTTAATGTGATACATATAAATAATTTGAGGGAAATACTGAAAGACTTAGCGAGGTTGCTGGGCAGACAGAGAGGAAAATTACTGACCTGCAACTGGAGCTTGCAAAATCAGTAACTGCATGAATGCCCAATTTTGAGTCATCATGAAAAAGCCAGCAAGCACATATATAGGAAAGCCCCAAACCACTCTAAGACTCTTAAGCCACAGCCCACAGAAGTACCTATTACCTAACCGTACAAACCCCTTGAGGTAAAACCCAAACGGCAAAGTGCACTTACTTTTGGAGAATCTTAAAAACAGGATTGATATTTAGACAGAAACAATAAAATTTACTTTCACTAGAGAAGAAAGATCCTTCAGGCACCATCATCTTACATCATATTTAACCAATTCTCATTTCTAGGTAACCATTACATACCAATATAATAAAATGTTTAATTATCACAGTGAATGATTCAGCTGTATTTGGACATAAAAAGAAATAAAAGACTACAAAAATATCTCTCCAATACCATCTAAGTAACTGTAATTCATAGGTGAATAAGATGATGGTTATTGATGAATTTGCTTATTATGTTTAGAAATTATAAGAAATGTTGTTAGCAAAATGTAGAACTGAGTATGAAATACAACATCAAAGCTGCAGGCCAGTAAGAATTACAAGTAACGTCAGTAAGCCAAAAGCCCAATAATCCTGATTAACAATGTCAGTACGTGTAAGTCTTTCACCCAGTTACAGATTGGCCATGCAACATACAAACACACCTGCTTGGGAAGCTGCATCGATTGCAGCATCTACTAGGCCTAGGAGAATAGAGAGAGAGAAAACAAAAAAAGAAGCAAAGTAATTCACATGCCAGCTATAGTTTTCTTGTGGTGCAACAATGTAAGAGAAAATGAAGCCAAAGATAGATGTGGCATTTAATGACAAAGTTGTTGAGATAACTTAGGGAATGTGACAAGTTATTCTGGTATGCATGATATAAGTACCTACACATATTTATAGAATTGTTTATCCTTACAGCTCTTATACATGAAAATAACTTTAAAATATTCAGAAGCCCAAACCATACAAAAAATAACTAAAGTGGAATCATAGACAAGGATCTTCTTTATTACAGAATAGGAAGCAGCAGGTTGTTCTTAAAATTTCGTTGTTAATGAAAATTGCGGGAAATTGCAAATACACAAGATGTGCAATCCATAAAAATAGCAACATTATAAATTAGAATAAACTTCTAGAAATTAAATAAAATGATAACTTCATCCTGCTATTTACAATGTAAGCACTGCAATCCTTGAAAGATCAATACTACTTAAAACACTAGTGTTCTAATTTTCTTCCCCTCTCAAACATGAAATATTAATTTCAGTTATTAGTTTAAGGAAAAATTAAAAGACACATTTACTTCATGAGGGTAAATACTTTTTTTGAGTAAGCAGTTAGTTAGATTACATTGACATGTAATATCTGAAATTTTCACCATCAGGGCTGAAAGCTTTCATTACTGGTACATAAAAGGCTTTCCTTATCGTGCAACTGTTCTGCTATTCTTCCCTGAAAGAGGAATTTATTAGAAAAGTTTATCTTCTGTGCCTAAAATAAATACAGCCATCACAACTAGGGCGATCATGTTCTGGTGGGTATGCTTCCTAGTCCATCTTTAAGTCTGTTTGGAAAGTATTTAGACAGTATTTTTATCCATTGTTGCTATTCCATCTCCAGTGGCAATCTAAATAAAAGCAGATTTTTTGAGATAATTCTGGCTTAAAGAACAACTGCAATTTCTCAACACTTCTAAAAATTCAGTCATTTCTCGTTTAAAAATCAAGAAAAGTTATCACGCTAATATTAGGCAACAGGTGTGAAAATATCACATTTGGCCCTATTACACTTTTATTAATGATCACAAAGGCAAGGGGGAGAAGCCTGTGCCAAGACTACTTATTATTTTATTTGGAAGTATAAGAAAATCTGATAGAAAGATTGAGATGAATACATACGCTGCTCTACTGGACCCGCCTCTGCTCTCATGGCATTCTTCTGTCTGGAGAGTAATTCCTTTTCTTCCTGGACCTGCTGCTGCTCAGCCTCTAACTCCTGCAATTTGTTACCTGTACACAGCAGCTCTTGCTCTAGATGGTCAATTACATCTATTTTTTCCTGGAGCTGTTTTTCCAGAAACGCTTTCTCATCTGCATAACCATCAATGAGGCCTGTAAAACATCAGTTTGGAGGCAGATTTAATAGACAATCAAAACCAGTTTTTTTTGTTGAAGTCACTACTGAATTCTGACATGCATGCACACGTATGTTAGATGCTGAACACCTGACAATTTCTACTCCTGTCCTTGCTATCCTTCTATGATGAACAACTTACAGGAAAGACAGCAGAACACCAAATATAGCTCTTAATTTTTACTCAGCACAAAAACTCTGGAGCAAACAAGAACTCCAAAGCCAAGGAAAATACGTATGTAATAAATACAGGAGAAATGAGAAATTTAAATAAATTCAGTATAAATCACTATAAATGTAGTCTTGAGTCAGTATTAAAATGGATTTTACCCTATCTTGAGAATGTAGAAAAACTAAAGGTATTTCCATTTGTTGACAATGTAGACCCATCTTTTTTTTCCATATTTGAATTCACAGAGGACACAGACACATAGGACCGGATATTGGAACAGAAAATACTGAACGAGTAACATCATCTGTAACATTTCAAAACTTTGAGACAATACAAACTCCAGTGGTTACTTCCCCCATATCAGATGCTGTTCACAATGAGTACACTTAACAGATGTGATGTTGAAAGGGCATTCCCAGGTTAAATGGAATGCACATTCCCACAAAAAAGTTATGAACAATGAAGTCTGCTAAAATCACATGTTGTGGTATTTACTTCTGCCAGGTTTTTTCTGAGATGTAACGAAAATTGTCAGAGTTCAGTGAACAAATTTGCATTAGCATTCCTATCACATCAGATAAGTCATATCTGACACCACTAAAACGCAAGAGGTTTGAAAATGTCCCAGCTGCAGCAGTTTTTGTGATAAGAAAGAAATGATCACAAACGACACGTTTTATCTCAAGAGAAGACAGAGTACCATCAGATATATAATGAACTAAGACATTGTTCTGCATACCTACCTAAGGAATTTGATAAAAGAATGTAGTTTGCCATTGTCAGAGTATGCTCATAACTCAGTTCAATGGGCAGAAATGAAGTAAAGAGTTCTATGACATCTTAGTTTTGTTACACCAACACCAACAAAGAAAGGTGCCAGTCATTTAGAAGTGCATTAATTTCAAATGCACCTAACTTACAACTGTGCAATATATTTATCAAGGGCTAAAACTAACATCTAAATCTGTCTCTTACATTCTAGAAGAATGTGAACCAAATCAACACAGCTATTCTGTCCTAATATATTAGGTATTTTAACTTTATTATTGAAGATTTGGGAATAAAATTTTTATCAAGACAAAATATTATCCTCCAAAGAAAGCAGCAACATATAGCTGCCCACATTCTAAAATAAACATTTTGTAATTCCATCTGTGACAGAATATAAATTCTTAGGTCATTTATGTCTTGTGGAAGAGTTCTTCATATTTTTGCACGTTAAGATGTGTTCCAAACAATTTTTTTCACTCTTAAATTGATCTTGAAATAAAAAAGTAGTAATGCCTATTTCAGATTTGAATCTATTCCCTCTGAAATAAATTTTCATCCTTTCTGGTTTTGCTAAAGCTACTGAAATGTTCCAGCCAGTACTGCTGCTGCTGACACACAACATTTGTGCTGGATGAACTGACAGGCCGCCAACTGTCCCTCACACCACATTTTAGACACACGGCTTAGAAACCTGCACTGCTTTTCAGCTTATGTGTGTCCCAGCTATTAATAGCATGTGAAATCATGATGGATTATCTGTCTGTGTAAAAAGAGGAGGAAGTCTGGCAGCGTAGCATTCTCCAGGAGTAACATTTGGCTATCAAACTTCACTTTGTGCTCCCACTTTGAAACAGAGAAGTCTGCTGAGCTTCAAAACTATCAAAAATGTCTTTCTGCTTACTACTACAGAGATCCTACCTACAGAGCAGGTGTTTTCTGCAACTTTTTCAGATGCTAATCAGAGATAATGATAGAAATGTTGGGTGGCTACAAAACATTGAGCTATTAAAATAAGAGAACAAATAAAGTGTCTGTCAGATTTGAACACATTTTCCTGATGTCAGAATAGATTATTAGATTTCCCCATCGTAAGACCCTACAATTTTTAATTGCTTCCTTAATGCAGTTGCAAATACACTTTTTAGAAGATCACTTCAAACAGTGCAAACTGAAACATATCACCACCATACTATCACATTCAGAGTAAAGATTCTGTGCCAAGGTCAAGAGGCAGAAGGCACACACTGAAACATGGGAAACTGCACTTCAATATATGAAAATAAGTTTGGGGTGTTTTTCCTTTCCCCTCATTGATGCTGGTCAAAGACTGGAACAGCCACTCAGAGAGGCTGTGGACATTCAAAACTTGACTAAACACAGTCCTAGGCAAGCTGCTCTACCTGATCTTGCTTTAAGCAAGCAGCAGGAATAGCTGATCTCCAGAGGTGCCTTCCAGCCTCAACTATTTATGATTTTAAGCTGTTAACACTTAAGCTTGTCTGCATGAACAAACATGTTATGATGAAATAAATTATTTTTGTGGATCCAAAGCCATACACAGCCTATTATTTTTAATATTGTCATGTATATCTTCAGACAATAAGTGAGTCAAAATTGGAAAACAGAATCACAACGTGGCTGATGTTGGCAGGGACCTCCAGAGGTCATCACGTCCATAACTATCCAGAAGGCCGATAACATTCTAAAATTTGCAAAGAAATTGATCAAATTTGCAATTTCTTTACCCAATTAATAAGTAAGTAGGTGCAAAGTCCAACGACTCATGAAAAAAGCTACTCACCTTCAGCTTTACTAAGCTCCAAAGCCAGCTGCTCTCTGGCTTTGGTTTCCTCATTAAGACGTTCTTGTAGCTCTTCCTGATACCTGATAAATTCTGTGGCCTCTTGTTGCTTCTTGAAGGACTCTCGCATGAGTTCTGTCTGAGTAATTTTAGCATGTTCAAGCTAGCACAGGAAAAAAAAATTACAGAAATTAGATAAACGCCTATTCTATCATTCCTATTTAATTAACAGTTGCTTTACAGTGTGATGGGAAGCCTCACATAACTTCACTAGACATTTGATAAAATATTTATTGAACACTCATTTGCAGAGTACAAGATGAAGACTGACTTAGAAAAGTCTAAGTAAACAGGCTTTGTCAGTATAGTGAACTCCATGAGCCACCTGGCTAAATCCGTGTCTCTGTTCCGGTAATTCTTGATTTATGAGTTTACACTAGATTCACCTTTGTTTACACATGAGTTTTGCCCTAAATACAAGGAAGCTATCACCCACCATACACTTAGAATGGCTAAAAAACATTGTCTAAAACTGGCAGAAGCCTTATTATAAATTGACTCAAATAGTGCTTCACCTCTTTTTCTACTTAACATGAAGATAGATGAGAACACCAGGAAGATGTGAATTTTCAGAGCATTGCACATTTCAACCAACAACGGAGTAAAAGCAATGCTTCTTCCAAGTGTCAACCTAGCAGAATTACTATGGATTTTTTTTTTGTTGTTCTCCACTTGTCTGGTGGGTTGATATTTAACACGTACTAATACACATGCAGCACAGTCTCACTGTGCCACTATCCTGAAGTATTGGAAAGTCATGTCACATAAAATTGCATATTTACAGTCTAGAAATATCCCAAATGAATTTCAAAACTAATTCAAATTAGGATTACTAAAGTAAAATAATGCATAAAGACGAAACATTGTTAGAAGCTTTGATTACACAAAATGTCCATCTAAGACAACATCAAACTGAAATAAACTACCAAAATCTTTACTTCTCAACTATTAACATTTATAGTCTACAGCCACTTCTCTGAGGGACACAAACACAAGTTCTCAGAGCTGAACTGTGCATGAGTTCTTTGTGTGGCTTGTATTCAAAAAAAGACAATTTATTTTGAATAAGAACAGTGTCAGAAAATGAAATAACAGATCTTCTGCTCCTTTGTTTTTCTGTTTTTTTAAAACTTTTTAATATTCTGGTTATTGGCAGATATTTGAAAGATAGCAGCATCTACAGATCCTATAAAATATTCTGTCTCTCAATTTCTTAAAAAATGAAAGCTTTCTCACTAAGTCCCTCTAAGATCATGAATATGAGGAGTTTGCTTTAAAAGCTCAGAAAAATGGGTTAATGAACATTAAAAAGAACAGTGCACACAAAATTATCCACTTACACTTTGAAAAGAAAGTCTGAATAATCAATACATTCTCTTTTATAATACACTGAATTTAAATACTCGATTTCTTTTCTACAGCATTCCTTTTTAGATGGACATCATTAACGTTCTCATGTTAATTATTTATTTTGACAGGAGTTAAAAAAAAGTCTAAATACTGCAACTATCTGCACTGGTTTGAGATATTTTTAAAAATCACCTTTACTTCATCCTTATATTTTCAAGTGCTTAATGAAAGACTCATCTCGGATAAAAGGGAAACATATGATAGATTTACTGTACATAGACAACTGTAAAAGTGGCTTCCTGAAATGCATTAAATATTCCAGTTAAAACTCAGAATAAAAATTATTCTCCAGCTTTTTTCGGTAATAACAACTCAAAGTATTATTAAAAATATCACAGAGCAAAACAAAAAAGAAGTGCAAACACAAACATGATTTTTTTAAGATCCACAATTTCTCCATGGGATCACTGGAAGCAATCTGCCAGCTTGTGCTAGTTACTGTTACTCGTCAGTGCACCAAAGCTAAAAAGGAGTAACTCTGACTGCAGTCTCTCCCCCAGTGTGAATTATTTTCAGTGAGAAAAATGAAATGTAATAAGTAACACTGAAGTGCTTTAAAAGGAGATTTCGAATATCTGGAATTTAACATATTTCTGTGTCTGATAAATTTCTTGTGTTAGAAATGGCCAGAGAATTGTATAATTAAGGCTTTTTTAGTACCCACTGAAAACTGACTAGGAAAAGGGCCTGTCAGCAGTACAGAGTAATTTTAACAATAGAGACAAATTTATATAATTTTTCAGTGCATTCTCTTCTATTTAAGCTTAATTTCTTTTGAAAATTTGTATACTTACTGAATAGGGAGGTGTAGGCAAGGAGATTTTAGAGACAACTTTTAAAATGTGCCCGTTTTTTTTGTGGCTGAAGTGAAAAATTGAAGTATTTACAACTACAGAATTATTCTCATCCAAGCGTTCAGTGAAAGGAAAAGGATATGGTAAAGGCACACGAGATTCAACCTCATATGTATCTTCTTCTTGGCCTTCAGTCCACAAACCACTAAACAGATTAGATGCCCAGTAGGTGCGGTAAGAATCCATTCCAAAAAATATTGCTCTTGCTGTCTTCTCAACTGTCCCGTGGGTATTTTGCACTAGCTATGCTGGCTTTAGAAATTTCTGACAGGAATTTGTAACAGAACACGTGCATTTAACAGTCTGAAGGCACATATCAGCACAGTCGGTGACAAGCCTACTCAGAACTGGTAGGAAGCCTCAGATCACTTTTCAAGCTGAGTAATTCAGGGGTGGATTAATCCCAAACAAAGAGGTCCAGGAAAACTTCGTATGGTCACTCCTAAAAATTCCTTCTTAGAGAAGTTTCACATGAAAAAACAACAGAAATCTTCCAATAGCAGCTGGCAAGTAATTTCCAACACAAGGAAGCACACTTGCTTCTACCTGCACAGGAACGCTGCAGCAGCCAAGCAAGCTAACAAAACTGAAACAAAAAATTTTCCGACTCCACTACGGCAAATGAAAGAAAAATACAGGTATGTCATTATTCGCATTCATCCTTGTTGCTGGAGTTAATTCAACAGGAAGAACTTTCTCAAACTCTGCTAGTTTAAAGGCTTCCTGCTACTCTCTCCCTGCTGAAAGAGTTCAGGGGAGTGGCCCAGTTTATTTACCCATACATAACAGAAGCAGGTGGAATTTGAATTAATACACCCACTATATGCCTTGCCTCAAGTTTCAAACTGCACTTCAGGTCTGAAAGTGTGTGTTCAGACAGGTCTCATACAATTACTTTGAAGATTTTGCCAGGTTTTCTCCTACTCTTTTAAGTTTATTTGAAGAAATGGGTACATGCCTGTATGCAAAACAAAACTGATTAGAGGAAAGGTTAAAATCTTTTCTGCCCGTAACCAGTTTTAGATTATAAAATATTGCAGACTAGAAAAAAGTAAAGGATTCAGTTTCTGAATATTTAAAAAGAATTTTCAAGTCACCTATATACCCACGGTATATACAAGAACTGTATATAATCCAGTAAGCAGACATTGCAAAGCAGACAAGCTTGAATGCTTGCAAAGTCCCTCTACAGAACAGCCAGAGAGGTGTCAATATTTATACTGTGGGAAAATGTGTAAACAGATGAATTTTTTATTAACTTAAGCAAAAAAAAGCCAAACATATATGATCATCAGGGATAAATCCATCTTCGTATAATCGATATTAATGAAAAAAAACGTGTCTGTATATGTTTGAGCCGTAACTCTGTTGCTGGTACTGGCAAGGTCTCAGCTACAAAGCTATGAAGGAAAATACTTCAATACCTTCAAATTGAGATGTACATATTCTAAAAGTAAAGCACACGATAAAAGCAGTGTGATTTCAACTGACCTAGGTATACCGTTCCTATTTCATTTAATAAGGACATACTCCAGACAGCAACTAACATCCCACCACACAAAGTACTCTGATAGCAGACTGCCTCTTTTTTGGATACTATTCCTGAATTACATACCTCACATAAATGCTGGAGTGCAGACTCCTTTTCTGATAACAAGGTGTATATGTGCTTAGCTGGCCATGTTTAAATCATAGCTGGAAGAGACAGCAGGAGAGCTCCACCTTTTTGTCCAGTCAATTGACTAAAACGCTTGTCAAGAGAACTAGGCACAGCTCGCCTTAATCCTCCCTCTTCACAAAGGCCAGCTCTATGTGCTCTGACACCTCCTGTCTCATCTCTCGATTGCAGCAGAATACAGATGATCCATATGAGCAATGAAAGACTGCCCTAGATTGATAAGAATGCCCAAATTCAGGCTTCCTCTGCAGACCAATGCAGATTTCTAACAGGAAAGTAAATTCATCAGTAAAGTCATACTGGAGCAGTCTTTTTTTGGGTGGAGGCACCTGAGGAATTGTTTCAGCCTTCAAAATGAGCCTATGTGTTTTAGGCTTATGAAAATGCAGTCACAAGAAATATAAAGAAAAAAGCCCAGCTGAGACACAAAATTTAAAATGCTTGTCTATTAAAACACCCCACCTGATTTGAAGTTTCATTGATGGCTTCCAGAAGCTTTTCAACAGCCGCCTGCAGTCGAGAACTAATATTCAGAATGAGCTCTTCATTATCAGGATCTATTTCCATCCCACTTTCTGCAAGATGCTGGCTCAGCAGTCCTTCACCTGCTGCTCCTGACCACATGTTAATATCATCATCTCCCATACTACTACCATGATATAAGGAACAGGACTCTGGGAAAAAAAAAATAGTTACCTTTTCACACAGACTCTTAGCAATTGCAAACATGAAATACTGTACAACTGAGTTACAATAAGAAAGACAAGTCTGAAAATGATTAAAATATTCATCTTAGTCACAAAAACAGAAAGGGAAATACTGCATACTAAAACTCACACAAACAAGAAGAACAATGTGTTAATTAAAAAGCAGTAGAAGTGCAAGAGAAAAGGAGATATTAACAGACAATATTTTAGACACACTTTCAGTATGCTTAGGTGCTCTGGCGCTCATCTTCGAACCTTTGTTATGATCAGTAACCCTTACTACTTAGAATAACTTGCAATAATACTTGCAAGATTGTCTTTAAAATACAAATCAGTTCAAGAAAACCCAAACAAAACCAAAAACAGACTGTCAGTCCCTGCTCCACCAACACCCAATTATGTTACTGAGCATTAACACAAAACTGTTCAAGTCAGTGAATCAAACTCAAGTGAGTAAAAGGAAAGGCATGCATGCAATTCAGACGGTTTCTTAGAACAAACAGACTGGAATACATAACAACAATATTCAGCATGGTTATTAGTGGACTGAAAATTTACTAAAATGGGTAGTTGAACAAATCAAGTACAGTGCAGCAGGACTGCAACTGTTCCTGCTGCTGGGCCACCTGGCACCTGCCTGCTTCTCAATCTTCCTGAGGTCTGATTCCATTTAAGGACATTATCCATTCTTTCTGAAAAGCCAGACACACAAGGTTTGACTATGGTATTAGGTGGATAGCAATTCATCTAAAAACCAGCAAATTTGCCATATTTAGAATTCAAGGCTGTATTTAAGCAATGCAAGTGAAAGCGAAGTCTTGAGATGTTTTAAAATCACACTTTCAGTATGAAAGAACAATACAGTAGGTACATCGTGACAGTAGAAACCATCGTTGATAAACTCTTTTAAAAATAAAGAAGTGTTATGTCCTTAGACTGATAGATTTGAAATGTCAGAAATAAATGCTACTGTGGAGAGTTTTTTAAAATGACAGTTAATTTAAATGAAGTATATTTCTGGAATATATTTAAAATAAATATTGTGATATGGTGGAGTTTTTTTAACAATTAGATGTTTTTGCTTAGGATTTTCTCAAGTATATCTTATTTTTCAGGAACAGCAGTATGACTAAATGAATTAAGAATAGTCAATGTCTGTTTAGCAACGAAGTTGCAATACTGGGTTATCTTTGAATTCAAGTTCCTGGTTACTCCACGAATTGTGACTGCTGAACTAGAACAGTTTGTTTAGCTACAGAAATTGAATTGAAATTATAACAGGTCAATCTTACAAATTGCCTTTAAAAATGTAGTTAGGTCTTGTTGTTTCTGCCTCCTAACCAGGCAGGCAAATAATACTAGCAGGCATATAATAATATGAGCACTCTTGTCGATGTTGTTTGAACCTAGCAAGCAAGTCAGATTATAGTTTTGAGGTTTGTTTTTAGCTTTAACAAGCTGCAACATGATTAACCACCTGGTGTACTTAACATACATTCCTACCTGCAAGTATTCTGACAACAATATCTGCAGCCATATTTATGACCCATACACAACAAACTAATCTATAGCGATTTTAACTGAGAAAGGTTTCACTTAGTTTACTTTTCTCTTAAAATTGATAAGATTTTTCAAATGCAGATGCATTTACTACTTTTTTTTCTGCTAGTTGTATTATTACTGTTTCATATCTCCTTTTAGATACGTGCGATATAATGTTACAAACTGTTTTCACACTCTGAAGGGAAAAAACAGAAGCACACTATATGCATGAATGGAACGAATAACCAGATGAATAGAATACACATTCACATGGCACCTTTCATCTACACAGGATTTCAAAGCACTTTTGAGTACTGCACTTTGGAACATCAGCCATAAACTCCTGTACTGGAATCACCCTAGCAATGGCTAGCAGGCATTTTCTGCCAGCACACTAAATATTTGCAACGGGTTTATAGACCATAAAAGCTTTCCCATAACACCCTAATATTCCATCCCCCTGCAGTATAAGGAAGGCTGCAAAACTAACAATTTCACATTTCTTATTTGATAGCATTTTGACTTCTTACCACCCGAATTTGGGCTGGGTTTGCGTGTTTCAAAATATCAATAGTGATACAAAAGCTTTAATATCCTCAGAGTAGAAAGGACCTTCATTTGAGATGGACATCAAGCAGCATAAGTATGTCCAAATGCCGTGCCAAAGTATTGGTTAAAGACTGAGTTGAAGGAAAATATATTCCCTGCTGAGCCACCGACAAACTTACTGCAGCACCTGATGCTCTTTGGAGGTCACCCATCTTAAGAACTGACCAGGTAAGACCCTGCTTAGCTTCAGAGATCTCACAAAATAAAAGCCCACAGTACAGTAGCACAGCTATAAACAAGATAAAACAATGACATATTAGTTATTGCACAATCTAATTCTTTCCTGATGGAGTACAAATCATCTATATAATGTTCCTGTTCTCCTTCTCAGGTTTAACCCATAATTCATGTCCTGTCACCCTTCTATTTCAGTAAATTATTTGCTTGAGAGGTACATCTGAATTGTGCAATGATGATTGTGTGTAAAATACAAAAATAAAGATTATACAAAATGACTGCAGATATGTGCAGTTGGTTGCAAAATCATCTGAACTGGCTGTCTGGAAACTTCTGGAGAAAAACTTAAAAACACTGATGGCAGCTCAGAATGTAATTTTTAAAAGCCAGGTTCGGAATATGTCTCTTACATTAATAATGTCACTAATATTATTACTTCTTCTCGCCAGTGACCAGAGCAGTGTCAATTGGCCTCCATGAACTCCTAACAAGCCTTACAACTCCTGTTTTGTTTAGGACAATTCTTTTGTAGTTCACTTCCATTTCTGCTGGATAAATACATAATAAATCAACAATAAAATATCATTTTGTTATATGAAGTATCTCAAAACAAAACATCATAATTTACCTGAAACATAACTATAAAAAATGAGGAAAGAAAAAGTGAGCTATCACCGAAAGTATAATTTGGCACATGGAAACTTCAGTAGTCTCAAAGATAACAAAAGAAAACTAAAATGTATCAAATGCACAAAAAACTTGTAATAATTCTGTTTATACCATGGGGTTGGCAACCCAAATGATAAACGTAGACATCCATATTATGACTTCTACAAAGCGGAACTTAAGAACACAAATTCACGTTAAATGTCTTCCTAACTGCACAGTAAAAATCTCTGTATCTTTTTCCCCTCAAAAAGGTCTTAGTGCATAGCAACATAGTACAGCATCTTTCCACACGATTTTCAGTGGTGGAAACAAGAAATAGAAATGTTGTCCAGTCTCATTAATCACCCTTGGCAGCTTGATGTCTAATCCCCATTTTGTTTATCCTTATAAGGCTGTTCAGTCTCCCACTGTAACAGAACTAAATAAAATTTCTCTGTCCTGCAATTTTGTTTTTCAGTCAATATTTGTGTAAACTCTCTCCTTGTAACGAAAAAAAAAATCAACCAAAGAAACAAAGGTTTATATTGTTTCCCTTGCCATGGAGCACACAGTTCAGCACGTCAGATGTTACGGCCCACTAAATCTTAAGAAAAGTGCTTAATTATACAGTGCTTGCTCGGAAGTTTCAGATACAGAAGGTGTTTAGGAGCTGCCTACTGACATTTATGAAGCAATACATATTTTGCATCAGGTAGAGCCAGTACCTCAGTTTACTCCTGAGATTCCACTTAGGAATTAAGGTTAGAGGTTACAAGTTGAAAACAAAAAATCAGTTTTGTGGCAGTGCAATGTTTAGCTCTTTACTACCTTTTTCCTGGTACACTGCTCAGAAATAAGGAGCTCAGAAGGCAGGCAAGAGGATCTAATATTCAAGGAATGCCATAACCTCGCCGGCTTCTCCAGAGCAACCTGCATTACTGCAGTCCCTCTACCCAAGTAAACTCACCCGATTACTGTGCACAAATGCCATTCACTTCCAGTGATATGTTTTATGACTGAAATTTGAACTTTACTCACTCTTCTAGAAATAAAATCCTGTGCTTGCAGATAACCTAGCCAATGTCCCTCTATAAATGTGCTCTATAAATCAGGTGTGGTTATAAGTATATGACCTTAACAATCCAGCTTTTAAAAATGCGGGAACTCAGCAAAAACAGTAAGCTGAGTTTTGCTTGTCAATAAACATGGATTATGTTCAGAAGGTCAGAGAGAATTCACTTCAATAAACACCTTATTTTACTACTTTATTATTAGATTTTTATTGGTATAAATTTATTCCTACAGATTTCCTAACTAATTAAAAAGGAAGATCTGTTTGGCTGGGTACTAGAAAATACAATAACATGCACAGTTTAAAAAAGAAAAAAAGCAGTGTTTACATATTTCTTACTTCCACAAAACAATGGGGAAAAATTTAAAAATTTGTCCTCTCAAGCCATTTAGTGTTAGTATAGGAAATGAATAACAAGAGTCCCATTGCTGAAAACATTAACAGAATTTGTCATTTAATTCCATTTGAGGAAAGATCGAACACTTTAGCTGATGAAACAGTAGTATTGTAGCTGCATGACCCCAGTGGCAGAAAGGATGTTGCTGTATCATTTTGAGAGCAAAAAAGGAGAACTGTGACTCCAGAGATACATTACAAACCATACATTCAGCCATTATAGCAACTGTAAGCTTAACCCTTCTTTAATTTTCTCTCTACTTTGGTTACTCCTTCCTTCATCATTCTCTCTGAATGTAAGGAAACAGGCAAAATGGATACTGGAATACACAACTGGTAGGTGGGCAGCTCGAATGCTGCTCTGTACCAAGGAGGGGCATTACAAGAACAGACACACTGATTTAACAGCAAATAGTGAAACCTTACATACCTCTTCAAAATACACTAACAGCAAACACAAGAGTTAAAACAGTCAAACCTCGTCACCAGCAGAATGGAATAGAGCTTTCTTCTAACTGAACAGTTCTTTGAGTTCAAAGAAGTTGAGTTTTGCTCAACTTCTTTGAGCAGAAGACTTCACAAGAAATTAGCAAATCATTCCAATTACAGAGCATGTTGTGTGTTTAGACAGTAGCGTTATGAAAGCCAGGGATAAGCCAAAATGACAAATAAAGATACTTTTTAACTGTCTTCTGCTACATATATGTAATGAAAGTAATCCATATTAAGAATTGTTAATGACAATAATTAGTGACACATACAAGTATACACATTGACGTGCAGGAGCAGGCAAAAAGTGAATGCATTAAAAACTAAGGCCAGAAGCTTAGTTATCCAATCTGCTATCTGAGGAAAAAGGCAAAGCCTCAAAAGCCTGAAGTTTCAAAAGACAATTTTTCTCACAACTAAATACAGTGACGTGTAGAAAACAAAAGTTACTTTTTTTTTAATGAAACAGCAGTACAAGAATAAAAGTGCTGCTAATTTGAAAAATTCAGAAATTTTTAGACTACAACTTCATACACTTCATTGCAGATAACCTTTTGAGTGATCAACTGAAGAAGATGTCTCTGTGCTACAAATTCATACAACCTTTCTTAACTTGCCCCAAGGCTTAACTTGACCTATATTTAAAGCCAGAGGGAATCAATAATATCCAATCATTTATATTTTGAAAGAAAGAGGTAAAAGTTCACCTTCATTTACCAGTTGTGTTATTATCCTGTAATAGCCACTTTCTTTATATTGAAATGTAGTATTTGACTTCCAGTTCTTTTTCTCCTTCATAGTAGTTAAAATTCCAGCTAAATCCAGATGTATAATGTGTTTTAGGCTGAACTGATCTGTTGTTCATTAGCTCCCCACAAGATCCAGGATGCATGTGCACAACCTTAATGGTACCTAAATGGCAATACAATTGAGCACCTACTCTTGCCCAAAAGAGAAATGGACACTATCCTAGAGCAGTCACGAGAAAATAAACACAGCCTAGTAGAGTTCTTGGACACTGGTATGCAACTAACTACAACATCAAAATGCTCCTTCAGTCTTGTGCCAACTAGCACTCCTGGAAACAGCTGATGGGCAAGTGTTGGCAGGTAAGAATAAGAAGTTCTTGGAACTGCATCCAAAATGGGATTTGCATGCAAACACTTCTTTAGGAAGCTAACGAAGTCCACAAGCACATATATAGAGGTTTGTCCCATGCCAGCTGCCCTCAGTGACCAGCAACATACCCATGTACTTTTAGTGTACCGGTGGAGATACAGCCCTTGACACCAGTTCCCATTCCCCATACATACACAGGAGGGTGCAAGTGGTGCAAGATGCCATGGAGCTATGTTTCATTCTCTTTGCCTCCTTCAACAGAAACTTTTTTTTTTTTTTGGCTTCTCTATCACCTTCCATTCTGTTGCAGGCTTTGCAACAGAACCCTAGATGTGAGTTGTAACTGGTGTGGGGCATGACCCAGGCAACTCCTGAAACGTTGTCTCTTAAGCAGAGATGTCATACGCATTTGAATGAAAATTAGGTTGGGGGGGTTTTTTCCTTAAAAAAAGTTTAATTTAAAATGTCAAAACTAAGAGTATTTAAATATATCATTAAAGCACGCAAATGACACTTCTGATGAAATATAAAACTATACAATCAGTACCTTTTTCATACCCCACAAGGATGCAGGGTTTTATTGACTCCTCTGTCTCAGTGTCCCATCCAGCTTGTTTGGAAGTCTGGACTTTCCCAGACCGATCCAGTAACCCAAGAACATGCTGACCAATTGTCTCCTCCATTGCTACAGTTGTCTTCACAACTTCTAAAAGAATCTTCATGAGTTTTTCATTAGCCTTCTGAAAAACATCCCTGCAGGACAGAAACTAATCAATCCTCTGATTTTTCCCTGATTTCCTAGTGGGTTTTATCCCTTATACATCCTTGCAATCAGAAAAGATTTGCAACTGAAATAACAAAATTAGGATTTCTTTTTTAAGGCTAAACTCCATATCATATAAATACTAAATACACAGTTCTTTGTACAAAATATGTAAAAAGTCAAAGTATTTATCAATATTTCTACTTCTATCTTGGCATTTTATCTAGTTATTCTTTTAAAGCAGATGTCTGCTTTTTCCTGGTATTCATTATAGAGTTAATCTTTTCTCAAAATGACAGTTTAGAAGATTGTTCCTCTACACAGATCAAAAAAGTTACGGAACAGTCAAATGGGATTGATTATAAAATAAAACAAGCATACTAATATAAACTTAATTCACATATGTACATACAATATGTATATAAAGATATGTGTATAAATAATGTTTATGATTCAATGTGTGTAATACAAAATATATATTAAAATACGCTGATTTGTCTCATCCTCTATGCCATTACATTGTTAGGCTTTATAAAAAATAAGACATTATTTAACCTAAAGTACATAAACTTAAAAATACGGTTTTCTAGAACAAAAGATGCACATTATGATCAGTCAGACTAAAGCTCATAAATATTAATTTAACAGCAAGAACATGATTATCAAAATTCAAGAAAAATATTTTCTTAAGAGTTCTAAGCACCTTTCTTTAGAAAGAAGAGCTGAAGGTGTTTCATCAGGCTTTCTTCCCCCATCTTCATGCTCAAAGATCTGTTCTCTCACATCATTTTGGTTTTCGTTTTCATTCTGAGTAAGTTTTGGCAGAGGGAGAGAAAACAAAAAGGACAGGAATCCTGTCATGTCAGAATCAACGTATTCTTCTTCTGTACAACAGAATATGAAATTTAAAACCTAAATTAGTTGTCATTTTCTTTTTAATACTTCCGCACCAAATTACAAACCAAGTAATACTCTTACTATGTGGAAAAAAATATTAACAAAAACAAACCAGGAAATCCAAGGCAGGACCAATTAGAAAGAACTTTGTTACACTGACTAAACAGTTCTTGTATTTTCTGTTTGCGTTGCTATAGCAATATGAAAAAGTGTGTTTACTTAAGGAAATAGCTGAAGCAATAATCCCCACCTTCAAGCTGTTCAACCAGCTTCTGCTTACCTGAAGTCAAAAAGCTATGTTTACCACTATCACCTCTCGAATCTTACAGCTGCTCTGTTCCAGCAATACCCAACATTTTTTAGAAAAATATGTTACATAGAAAGAGAAACAGCGAAAAAGAGTTTTTTACTGGCTTTACGTGCCATGGTTGCCCGGAAAGTCAAAGTCCGTATTTACCTCTGTCTGTGTGCTGTTATTTTGTAATTCACAAACCAGCCTCTCTTTTCCGGGTACGGAATGTTGTTTTAATGATTCCAGTTCTTCTAAAAGCATCCTCTCTCTCTCTGCGACCAGGCTGTCATTCTCCATTGAGACACGCTAGGAAAGAAGTGTTATAGAGGCTCACACAGTTTTTAAGCTTCTGAGTAAAGTGAGTCCTGTCACTTCTAATTTTTTATAGACCTTGAACAATGAAATTTCAGTCAGTCTCTTTAAATCATTACAAAACACTGAAAGCTTTCTAGAATGGAATACAGCTAAAAAATACTTAAACCTTCCTTAAGATTTTCATACCATCTTTATGCTCTTTAGGAAAAAAATGGTCACAATGCAAACTGTAGGGAATTTCTGAATATTACATGCTTTAACATGTTTTGAATGTGAACAAAGATGAGAATAACTTATTCTATAAAAAGCTTACACACATTCTCTTTTAGAAGAGCTAGAAGTGTTCATGGCTTAAACACAATGCATACATTCCTATGTAGTTCTTATGAACATACATACTCGGCATTAAAAACTGGAAAAAAACCAGCAGCCTAAGTTCTACTTAATGATTCTTATCAGTTTCAGGAATTTGCAACCCTGACAAAAATGCAGGTACAAAATGAAAAAAAAGGGTAAAAGGAGAAAGTCGGCATATATCAACAGGAAAGATCATCAGGATAAATGATTCTATGACTCCTTCAAAGCAGCTAGGACAGACACCTGATGTTGCTGGAGAGGATTCCTAACGTACAAGTGACTGGCTTTCTAGATTCCAGAGCTCCTCGAGCCCAAACTTAAACAGAGCAGAACCAGGTTTGGAAAAGGTCTGAAGCTCCACTCCACAGTGAAACGAAAGAATTTTAGAATTCATTGATTACTATCTTCATGTGCATTTTGATAATATTACATTGTTGAAATTAAATCAGAGCAAGACATTCTTCTGGATTCTGTTCACTTTGCCTTTTAGTGGAAGGAATCCTTGAAAGACATATCTATAAATGACATTATTTTTGAAATATTATTAATTAAGATAAACTAATGAGTTTCATTAGCACACCTACTGCAGGCTTTGAGTAGATACAGAGTGACAGCAAGTTAAGTTTTAAAAGGCAAAGAAACATTGATGTTTCCCAACAAAAAACACAGATTTTGTTTAATTCTAGAAGTTGGTAAGGACTTACCTCCCAGAACTAGGGAAAAAAACCCCTAAATGCCAAAACACATTGTTGCAGGAAGCCACCGATTCTGTTCAAGTCAGAATGATGAAAAACAAAGAATTTTATCGTATTTCTAGCCATGGCTAGTGGCTTTGCTGATGTAAATGGCTGCTAGCCTGCATCCTGCACAGGACCCTGTATCCAAGAGGTGGCATGATTGACAGTGCATCCACACTCACTCTTTTCTGGCTGCTGTGCAGCACTGCAGGTTTGCTCCATGTTTACAGAAGTCTAAATCGATCCACCATTGTCTGAGCTTTGATTAAAGAAATACGTCTTCTATAAATATATGCATATATGTGTTTGTATGTAGACACACACACAAAAAGATATGTGTGCACACGAGTGCGTGTGCATGCAAATGGTAAATACGTGCATGTCTCTCGCTCCCTCTAAATAGATATAAATGCATAAATATATATGAATCTGCCTGCTGATGTCCCTTCGTTAACCCGCATTAGCTCACTGGTTGAATTCTGTATTACCTCAGCTAATTGCACTTTAAGACTCTCCAGCTCCGCTAAGAGTTGATCTTGATTTTCTTTCTGACGCTCCATTTGCTGCATGTGCCCCTGTCTCAGTAACTCAGTCGCCTGCTGATGTTCCTGGTACTGCCGCACGAGCTCCTGCCGCATGTCCTCCAACCGCTCCTCATACAGCAACAGCTGACGCGATGTTTCTGCGTCCGCGGCCGCCACCTCACCGGAGCGCTGGAACAGTGCAACTATTTTAGCGTTTTATGTTCAACAACTCTTCCTAGGAAATATTTAAATAAGTTTTGGGAAACGCTTTCAAAAAATAGAAGTAGCTGTCATGAAAGCATTATCGCGTTGCCTGCTTCTTGGAAGGTCCAGGCTTAGAATTATTTTCCATTTAAAAAGATAATTTTTTTCCAATAACTCTCAACAGTATTAACTTCCATGCTTTTTATGACTCCTTTTTACCTTGTTTATTCCAGCTAGGCCCCACCTCGTGTTTGTGAAATGCTAACTATATGCTTTACATCCCTATAATAATTTTTGTGTTCAGCTGATATCCTTTATCACAAGGAGGTCAAACTGTTTAAGCACTATTTTTAAGCTGTTCTTTGTATAAACACTAAAATATAACCTAGCTTACAAAAAGTCCTTAAACAATTTATTGTTTGCAATACAGTTGGCATCATATTCCCTTCCTCAGGCATAGCACACAGGAAAGAAGAGTAGATAATTTAGGTCTGAAGTTGTCAACCCTTTGAAAAGGAAAAGGAAACATTTAAATGGAATTTTCATCTTAATTTTTTCTTTGCTGTTTTTTCGTAACACTTACCGGTGTTTCTTCTGCTGTAAGATCTTTGCTATGGGAAAAAAGTTCTTCAGAAATCACTGACTTATGTGTGGTCTGTCCTAATAAGCAATCAGGGCTGCTATTAGAATGAAGCTGTTCTCCAAGTGAGTTGATCTCTTCAGACTCTTCACTGAGTTCCTTGCAAAGCGATTTCAATTCTTCTTCATTCTTACTGCCTTTTCCTATTGCTTTTCCAACAAGGCTGTCAACCTCTTCCTCACCGTGCTGCTTCTTCATTTCAAAATGTATTCTCTCTTGATGAACAATCTGCGTTGGTGCTTCTTCTTTCTGCCTAGCAATTCCTGACAATTCAGTCTGTTTGGCAAATGCTACACTCATTGACACAATAACCTGAATAAATAAGAGAAGTCTGTATTAGTTTACGCTTCACAGCATCTCCTATTACTGAAGAAATCTCATAGGTGACCATCAACAATATAAATGTAAGTACCAGAAGTTCCCAGAGGAAAACAGAAAGATGAAAGAACAAAGGTATCTTGTCAGTCTTGAAAATGATCACATCTTAAGATACGGACATGCTGAACTTGAAGTAGTTTAATAAACTATGATGCTGTTTTCAGTTACAATAGATTATTTAGCATTGAATTATTAAGTTCTTCTTAAAAAAGATCCTATTAGATGATTTCAAAAAGTGCTGGCACACTGGCTTAAGAGCAGCTGTGCTAAGCATTCTCTATCTAGTCAAGCATCGCATGTAAAAGTTTGACTGACATGGAATTTTGGGCTGTATAAAGAAAGCAGCGCAATGTGCTTGATACTCAGCACAGGAATTTTACTTGACCAGAAAGAAATTACTGGCACTGACTAGCTGCAGTTGCAGTTACAACAGGCTGATAACTTTTGTGCTGCTAAGTATCTCTAATACAAATAAACCCCTTTTCCAATCACGTGACCAATTCTATTCTAGATTTCAAATACAGTCATTTATGGCATAAGCTACAAAAAGTGCAAGAAAATAGTATAATAAATACAGAAGTGTTACACTTGAAAACACCAAACTTTTCCTTTCCAGAAAATGTGATCCTGTCTTTTGAACTTAAACTGATCTTAACCAAATGCAACATTTGTTTCCTCATAAAGAAGGGTTTTCTTGGCAGCAGATAAGAGAATATTTTTTTTTTATCCTGCAAAGAAGCGTAAACTTTTCTACAAATCAAAAAGTAAGTAAATCCACAAATACACTCTACCTATAAAATCTTACTTTTACTTTCCATGTTTTGGAGTCACCAGATCCAAAGAAAAACTATGCATTTTACACAATATATTACAATGCACAATAAAATATGATCAGAAAATAGTATTAAACTGTTAAGTGCAAAAATCTTTTGAACTGACCTGCTGTTAAGCCTATGGTAGCAAGAAATACACTCTAAGTCTCTGGATTTTTAAAATAAATTCTAGTGCAGAATATGGTAGCATCTTGTCTATGTCCTTTGAAGTTTTAAACACCACCACTACAACTCACATGAACAGAAATTACGAGTTAAAAATAGGACAGAAAAACCCCAAAATGTTTCAGAACTTTTCATGACTTTCCCATTCAGAAGCCAAATCAAACAATTCCTTGTAAATAAATCATACAAAAGTTAGCATATGCTACAGCAACTGTCTAAATGGTTGGAAATGGCAAATAAAAATGACAGGTTTTTTAAACATATTTTAAAGTAATGAAATAAAAGTAATACCTTTGCTACTTCTTCTTCTAATCTTTCTTGGTACTGCTTTTGTAGCAATTGAACAACATCCAGATCATTCTGAATTTCAATCTCTCTACCAAGCTGTAAGAAAAACATGAAATCTCAGATCACATATTTGTGATTTTATTTCATTAGTTTCAAGTTTTAATCCAGCAAGAGATTGTTCTCCTCAATCAGGTTTTCTTCATCTCATACAAATCACATAATTTTGCACCACAACACAGAAGAACCGTGTAAAAGACTTTGCCTTGTTTCTGCTTCAAAACGAATTTTAAAAGTTGAGTTTGCCACAACTCTTCTTCCAGCACTATTTGAGATGTCAAGTGCAGTGAAACCAGGCCAGGATGCACAGAATCACAGTACAAAACAACATCACTATTTTGCAAAACGCAGAATTTTTGAGCCAGGTTTCCAGCACTCCTAGGGGAGGAATACATGGGGTCTTTCCCATTTGCACTTGGTCTCTTAAAATCTTTGGGATTACTTTTCCAAAATTTCTCCTAAACTGTGCAGCGTGTACTACAAAAGTACTGGAATTTCACTTAAATTGCTCCTTTCATAACTTGTGTTTAAAAAAAAAATCTCAGTATTTTAAAGATTCCTGAAGAAATCCCAGAATTTGAACACTAATTTTCTTCCACTTTAGTAAGAAGCAGACAACTGAAATGTCTTGCTTCAGAGCTAAAATAAAGAAAATACATTTAAACCCAGCATCAATAAAGCAAGTTTTATTGATGATATTTCCCAGAGATGTTTTTCAGCCAAATTTAAATATTTTTCTCCTAACATGGACTGTCTAATAGTATAGTACAGTACTAAGATGATAACTACCTTAATCTACCAAGTATTAGTCCATATTTCAATTTCATCTTAGAACCCAAAGCATCTAAATTATGTCACTCTCCTATATATTAGCTGTAAACTGAGTTATACCATACCTTCAAAGCTTTATCTGTTTTTTCCTGATGAAGATTTTCTGAGCACTCTGCTTCCCTGAAGACTTCTTTTAACTTTCTTTCTGAATCTGTGGATACACTAAAAAGGTACAAAAAGCAGAGAGGGGAAATAATAATTTAAAAAAAAAAAATCAGTATTTCACTGCCCATGACTTGCAGAAAACCAGAATGTGTTAAGTGGACCTAAACTTCACAACAAACTTTATTACTACCTATCATTCTAGAAAGTAATTCATTTCAGGCAACTACATCTACACAAGATGTCTTTAGATGTAAAGTGCCTGGAGTTTTGAGGATTAAATGCGGTCTACTGAACTGAAGTTCTGAAATTGTTGCTATAAAGCTCATATACATGAAATTACTTTTGTACATTATTCCATTTATCAAATCTTCCTCTATCGACTATAAATGCTGCACTACTTAATTTGGAAGGTTTATGTCATTTCTTTATAAGACTCTTAAAAACTCTTGAAGGAAAAAAACTACAGAAGAGCAATGTTTATAAAGAATTTCTCCAATTCTGAAGTAAAACACATAGCTTTACATGAATGGCTATTTGAAACACTTCTTGAACGAGTGCAAAGTTACAAGCATTGAAAAACTGATTAGTACCTTGTGTGGTCAGAGGATATCCCAGCAATCTGAAGCTTATCCTGCAGATAGACAATCTCTGCAGTGTACCTCTCTTGACTTTCTTTCAGCTGCTGTTGGAAATAGGACCGGAGGTGTTCCAGTTCTTGAGCATGCTGTTCCTCAAGTTGTTTTTTAAGGTTCCCTATCTCCTTCAAACAGTACTCTTGAATTGTAGGATCTATATATAGGTTATTTGAAGCAGGGGGTGAGACAAAGAGAGAGAGAGAAAGAGAGAGAGAGAGAAAGAGAGAGAGAGAGA
>VZTF01001785.1:180209-498207 GCA_013397755.1 Cnemophilus loriae
AGGAAAGAGGAAAGAGGAAAGAGGAAGAAGGGAAGAGGAAAGAGGAAAGAGGAAAGAGGAAAGAGGAAAGAGGAAAGAGGAGGAAGAAAGAGGAAGAAAGAGAAAGAAACTACATTAACTTCTTCACAAATATTTAGCAGTGATGGACTTAATAATTAATGTAGTTAAAAAAAATTTCTGACATCCTATCAACTACTTTTTCATAACAAAGAATGATAACCTAATAATAGGTTATAATGGATAATCTTACATTTTGCAAAATAATATTTGATACGGGTAACAAATTTTACTTGTAGAAAACTAAAAAACATTAAACCAATAATATATCACAGAATATAATTCTGAACTATTTTACAGAATTAAGAAAATCAGAGTATTGTACTGCAAAATCTGAAAAAAATCTCTTATGTTCAAGCTGTAGTAAGACATAAATCAGTTAAAATTAAAAGTCATCGTCTTTTCTTTTTCTCTGAACATACATACATTAAAAACAGCATATACATCTTTTTTACCCGTTAGACTGTGTGAAGGGGTCTGCAGACTTTCCTTTCCTATTTGCAGATGGATAGGTTCCTCTTCTTTCCTCCTTTCTGAAGAAGATATCCATGGCTCTTTGACCTAAATAATAATCAAGTAAATGCAATTAACAACTGTTTGTCTAGTAGTAGCACAAAAATATTATATCCAATGCTGCACTCCCAGTATGAGAGAGAAATGGACATACTGGCACGAGTTCAGCAGAGAGTTACAAAGGACATGAGAGGCTTGGAGCATTTGTTGTACAAGGAGAGGTTGGAAGAGCTGGGCATGTATAACCTGAAGAAGACAAAGTTGCCCACCAGGCTTGTGAAGTATCAGCTAGACACAGTCCTTGGCAACCTTTTCTAGCTGACACTGCTTTGGGTGAGGGGCTGGATTAGATGAACTCTAGAGGTGTCTCCTAACCCCAACCAGTCCACAATTCTGTGACATGGACAGCAGCTTTCTCCATTTTCTCAAATCGTAGCCTTGCTGTGCCACTCAACCAGGATACACAAACACATTTTCAAACACTTCCTCACTCATCCAGAAGGAATTCGTGCAACAGAGAAAATTCAAATGCTCATATCCTCTATGCTATAAAAGTTTACCTGTTTAGACTCTGCCACCAGCTGTGTTTGAAGTGCTTTCAGTCTGCTGTATTCTTCCATTATCTTACACAGAAGTGCATCCATACGTTCTTGCACAGTTAAATTGCACAAAGAACCAGGGACTTTAAGAAAAGAAAACAAACATTTTACCATAAACTTTGTAAGAAGTGAGAGAGAGTTCGCAAGTTCTCCCCCGAAGAATTGTCTCATAAACATTACAAAATACTGAAACAAGTGAAGCCCTTCCAGATTCTGAATGCATTTTTATATGTATTGCTACATATGCATTTTTTGGTAGGGCTGCTAGCTTCTTCTACAAAAGGAGGAAGAGGAAGAGAAAAACCCCAAATAAACACTTTTTTCCACCAACATCCACTAAAATGAAAACAGCATAAGAAAATATCCATAATAAAAATAAAATGAGGAAATCTCTAAAACATCTATTTAAGCACATGAATTAATACCTGAAAAAGTAATGGCAAAATTGCCAAGTCTGAAATACTTTAAATAAGTACATTTATCCAGCATGATGATAGTACAAAGTCATTACCTTGAGCTTGACCTCTGTGTACTGGTAATTCTACACTCAGTTTTTCTTTCACAGCAGGTCTACAGAAAATTTCCTGTTCCTTATCACCAGCTTCTACAGTAGCTGAAGAATGTTCATTCTGATTGCCACACAAAACCTGTATAACAAACGAAATAAAAGCGAAAAGTAAACAATTTATTGTTTTATCAATCACAATTCACACAGAAAACAAGAAAAACAGGAGGAAAGTAGTATTTTGTGAGCACTAACTTCTGTGAAAATGGTAGCATAAATGTTCTGTTGAATTATAAGAACCTAGATCTTTAAAACTCCTGATAAAAGAAACAGATATGAAAAGACTTTTCAGCTACAGCATAAACGCATATGTTTTCAAATCATTATTTAATTTGGAACTGCCAGGTATTAAAATCTTGTAGAGAAAGGCCTCCTTTATTAATGTGGAAAGCACATTTTCATTGTAAATGTTTCATTCTCATAAGCTGCAATTTCACTTGGAAGAGGAATTCCCTACTGCAGAAATTTGTATCTTTCTAGGGATTACAGCTCATCTTGTTAAGTGCTGAACAAATTAGATAAAAGGGTATAGCATAAAAAGGCAAGTAATGAACAGAATATTCTATACTTATTGGTGTTATGTGGTCAGCAGAACACTGCCATATTCACAATGGGCAGGCAAACAGAAGATTTATCCATGTGATTTCTGAAGATAGATGACACTTGAAAAGAAACCACTTGCTCAAAGCACAGTGAGATTCTTTATTAAAGGATTTTGTACTCAACAAAAACCAAATCCAGCTTCTAAAAGTAAAACCATAATACCTCTGACAGCTCAACAAAAGGATCATACAAATAGGCAGCATTTTTCACACTGTGAAATAACTCATGCCAAGCACTCTCATTTAGCTGCTACTTTCTGTGAGCTATCATGGAGTCCTGCTTAATCTCTCCTATGCTGGATTTCAAGTTAAAAAGTTCTGCTATTCACTTTCCCAAAGAAGTGTTGAAAAAAGTCCAGCAAAGAAGGAAATAAAACCCCCCAAACCACAAACCCCATCCATCTGAAGTATTTTGGATTTGAAAACTATGGCTTATAATGAGTGACAAAAGCGGCTTAATTTACCTAGAAAGAAGTCTAATAAATAACTAGATTGATGGTCAAAAAGTGTCTGTAAGGGCCATCAATTACTACTACTCTACAAAAAAAGATATGCCAAAATATTATAGGTGGCTGATACCAGAACAAAGATGAAATGTAAGCTTTAATTTTTGACTATAATATTTATTTACTAAAAACAATACAGACAAGAATTTTTTAGATTGTTTGACATTTTTAAGTCTTTGAAAGATAAGCTGCAGCTAAGAAAGAAATTACTATCTTGTTGCAGAAGAGAAGTGCATGAGAGGTGATGTCCTGTGCATCAATATGTGTGTGACATCAGACTCTTGAATCAAAAACATATATCCAGAAACAAAGAGAAAAGAAAAAAGTACTTCAAAACTAGTGAGATGAAATCAACATTAGCTAGAAGACTAAGACTATGTATGAGACAAAAAACTTGTCTGGACAAGGACATAAACCAGTCTAGGAAAGAAAAAAAAAAATTTGCAATGCTATTTTGGAAGCTCAGGTTTAGCAGCCTCTATTTTGAGATAGGTGCAAAGAGAAAAACTGCAAAGAAAACCTGCAAAAATAATGTAGAAAAATATGATGTCTCACTAACCATCACTTTTTGTTTTCCAAATTTTCATTTTAAAAAAGGCTTTCCCATAAGTCTTACCTGAGCCAGCCTGGAACACTCCTCAGTTACAGCTTCATTCAGTTTTTCTATAAGTCTTTGTGCAGATTTCCCTTCATTATCTATGAATACAAATTATTCATATTATTAAACACATGGACAATTTCAATTATCACAGTTGAGCTGCACATTCTAGAGGAGCAAGAGATAAGAAATGGCTTTGTGTATTAGTGACCTCCAGAAAGATAAAAGTGTACAGATACATAGTGGAGGGAGAAGAACTTAATGTAAAAAACTTAAACAAGGGCAAAACATGGGATAACAGAAAAAGCTGGGATAGAAAACCATCATGATAACATAAAAGCTTCCTGAGGCAAAAAGTAGTACCAAAGTTTACTTGAAGTGTGCAGGGAGTCAATGCACCAATACAAAGAAAACAGAAAAGAACAAGTCCAAAAATACTTTGCTGATGAATTTGCTTACTATTTTACCTTATCCGTGGATCTATTATATTGTTCTTTACAGTTAATTGAGCTAATACGAACAGGAAACCATAAGTTGTAATACTTTTGATTCCTTATTTTTTTATGTAATTTTCTTTTCAAGTTACCTCAGTAATAGACTGCATGTACTAGGTAAACAATTTGTTAAAAAAACACTTCAAAATGTCCTATAAAAACAATGTATTGGACAGCTAGATGCACGAACTCTTGTACTTGTTTGGTTGGGGTTTTTTAAGACACTTTTTCATATAGACCTTCATTCTCATAATTTTGGTCAGGTTACCTGCTTGTTGAAATTTCAGGGTCTGGAGCTCCAGCTCATGCATTCTTTTAAGATCATTCATCTCTTGTAGATGACTATGAACAAGTTCGTCTTTAAGACTGCAAAGTGCACTCTCTTTTTCTGCTTTCAAGGACTCACGAACCTGGTCTACATGAGCTGAATAAACCAGGGATAGGCAAATCCGCTGTGCTTCCATTTGTAGTTGTAAATCAGTCTTTGAATAAAAAGACACAATTTTAAAAGAGTGAGAAACAAGAAAATAGAAAGACCAATCTTCGGTAATTTGTAAGATTAATAATGTGTTAAATGGAATGCTACATATATGGTATGCATAGGGTAAATTTAAACATACAGTTTCGAAAACTGAGTTTTAATAAAAAAGTAAGACACTTCTTCAACTTAAAATACAAATCAAATTAAAATCAACAAAGCTCAATACGCTTCAATTCCTATTTTGCAGCAATAAAATCCCAATGAATTTTAACCCAGTGAAGCAAGAGCACTGTCACTACTAAAGGAGTAGTTACAAAAGTGTACTCCAACCCAGATAAAAGATTGTATTATTAACAGACCTTAAAAGCACTGACTTCCAAGGCTTGTAGTTCTAGTCTACATTTCAGGGATGTTATTGCTAAGGAAAAAAGATGTTTGGGATATACCAACAGGGAGCAACTTAGAGCTGAAGTTTGAAAAGGTTTTTAGACACCTCTGGACTACAATGATTCTTAGTTGTATGGCAGGAAATTGTAAGACCCTTATCACAGCCTTACAAAAAGCAAACCAACCAATCAACCAAACAAGCCTAAACCAAACCATCACAAAGCTAAAGGTCTTTTTTTATAATCTCACAACTGTTCCCAATGTGGCTTTGCTAGTGATTTTATTTCTTAGGAAATGAATGAACTACAATGCAATATTAGGCAGTTGGTGGTATTAGTTCACCGTTAGGTGCACTTTTATAAAGTGAAAAAAAAATCTAAAAAAGTAGAAGTCCGCTTAACATCTATTTCCACAGAACACTTAGCTGCATACATCTTGCAGCATGCTATTGAACTTCACCAGAGTATATAAATTTAAATTTATATACAGATTTATGATTCCACCACCTAACAAATACTGGTAACTCAGTACTTAGCTATTTCTGTTGACAAATAACAATCCTCTCCATATTACCTACAATTAATTTACAATACCAAGAAATACAAGTAAAATTGCTCCAGCAAACCTTAAGGGAATAGTTAGAATCACATGATATGAGTTCTCATTATCACATCCAGATACATTTCTTAAGAAGTAATAACCACACAAACACAAAAAATTCGATAATGTAATATTAGTATTTCACAGGTTTGATATTTCAAAAGTTTGGTCAAAGATGACTGATAAAGTTTAATTATTTTTTATATTGTCTTGAATGAGTACTTAGAGAACTGAAAAACTAATCACGGAATAAAAAATTATGTCCCAAATAAGTCTTTCCCTTATGTAAGTGAAATGCTGCATCAAAATATGAAATGCTCTGGGAGTCTTCTTACATTTTTGTTGCTGCTGTTGATTTAATTAAACAAAAAGGAAGAGTATTTTTCTCATTCAAAAAGCATCCTCATAAACACTGACTACTATTATAATTCTAATTATAATTAGAATTATACCCCTAATTAATTATACCCCTAATAATAGGGGTCATTCATGTAACCCCTTTCAACCACTGGCCACACTGACACACAAACCTATACTTCAAAGCAGCCAATCGGAAAAAATATGATGCAAATTTTCAAGTGTGAACTCCTACAAATTTTCATAGTTAGAGTATTTTCTACACTGTTTTATGTAACATACCTGTTCTGATTTTAAGGCATCCACTTGCTGCTGAAGGTTATTTTCACTCGGTGTAATGGCTATTAACGATGTTTCCTCTGTCAGCCTGTCTGGCATTCCATGCAAATGTTCCACAAGAGACTGCTGTTCTGGTTTCAGCATTTGCTGGACCTCCTTCCTTTTTGTTACCTCATGACCACAGTCTTTACCAGAACTTAGATTACCTCTTAAATTTATTCCTTCATCAGCTTTACTCCTTGAACCAAGGGATTTAGTCCTATTTTCAGATGCTGGAGTAGCAGTCTTCAGAGATTTTCCTTTAGAGCATTTTGTCTTAGAGCCATTGCTATTACTATTTGTTCTCTGAACACGACTAATTGTGACTTCTAGTTCTTTACATTTTATTAGAATTTGCTCTTTCTCATCTTTTAAAGATTTGACTTTTTCATTTAAATGACAGATCTCACTATCCTTTGACTTTAATTCTTCAGAGAGATCAGAAAGTCTCAGGGATAATTCCACTTTCTCACGCTGAGTAACCTGAAGCTTTTCCATAAGTTCTGTTGCATCTTTCTCAACAACTTCTCCAGCCTCAAATATGTCTTCCCCAGACACCTTTATTTCTTTACTCCTTTCAAAACCAGAGGGTTTAGTTTTAAATAAAACTGGTCTACTGCTTTGTAAGTGGCAGATTTTTTCATTCAAAGCTTTGAGTTTGCTTTTATATTCAGCTTCCTGCTTTTTCTTGTTCTCTTCTAACTCAGTTTTTGCCTTCAGAAGACTTGCACATTCTTTCTGCAGTTCTTTATAACTAGATTCAAGTTTTTTCTCAGTCAATGAAAAGGCACTCTTCTGCCTTTCAGTATCCTCTTGGAGGATACTGTTTTGGTTTCTAAGTTGCTCATTTTCAGCAATCAGCTTTTCTATTCTTTTTTGCAAGTCCAAAATTTCTGTCGTAGAGCTAACACTACTGTTACAAAGTATGTTTTCTTCAGAGCTTACCAACATACTTTTAAATTTCTCTTCCAGAGTTTCATTTTCCCCCTTAAGAACATTATTTTGTGTTTCGAGTTCTGAACATTTTTTTTGAAGGGTATCTTCTCTCTCCCTCATTTGTTGCTGCATCAACTCAGTTTTAAGCTGCAGCTCTTGTATTTCTTGTTCGAGGGTACCCTTCTCTTTTTTCTCTTGCCTAAGCACTTCAATCTCCTTCTCCAGTTCATGGATTTGAAGTGCCATTTCTTCAGATTTAGAATTTACAATAGACTGCTGTAAATCTTTCAGGTTCGTAATCTCCAAAATCAACTGATTTTGCTTTGTGATTAAGTTGTCCTTTTCATAGTGCACGGCCTCTATCTTTTGACTCATTTCATTTCGTACTTCATCTAACTGTTGTTTATGGTGCATATTCAAGTTGTGTTTAAGGCTTTCCATGTTCACCATGTGCTCTTTTTCTAAGTCTTCTTTAAGCTTGGAAAGTTCCTCTTCATGACTAAACAGAAGTTTTGTTCTCAGTCGCTCTAATTCTGCTTCTTGAGATTCTGCCATCCTGTCCAAAACTGCATCCTTCTCCCTTTCTAGCATTTCAAGTTTTATTTTGTAATTTGTGATTTCTGCCTCATGTTTTAATTCCAAATCCTTCCTAAATTCAGAGGCAGAAGACAGCTGAGTTTTTAAATCTTCAATCACAAACTGGTATTTTTCAGCTTCATTTAGTCTACATTCCATATCCACTATAGTTTGCTTGGCTCTCTGAACCTGCTCTCTTGAAAAATTCAGTTCTTGAAGAAGATCTTCAATTCTAGTTTGTTGAAGAGATTTCTCTGTTGCAATAACTTCCATCTGTTGTGACAATTCTTGCTTTATTTTTTCCCTTTCCTTATCAGCATCTTGCAATTTCACATTCAATTCATTAATTTTAATATTCATTAAATGCATTTGATCTTTATTAACATTCTCATTAAAACACAGACTTGAAGTTTGCTCCAATTCTACTTTTTGTTGCAAAAGACGCTGTTCTATTTCCACTGCATGTTGCTTAATTAATTCTTGCTTCATTTGTACAATCTGCTGGCCATGCATTTCATCTAGTTCAGCCTGAAGTTGTGCCAGTCTCCTTTGAGTTTCTAATTCCATTCTTTGCACAATGTCAGCTTCAGACTGGCTGTCTTCATAACATCGTTTCTGCAGTTCTTCCACAGTTCCCATTAATTGTTTTATTTCATCAGAACATTGTCTTTCTTTCTGTTTGCAGCTGGTAAGTTCAACTTTCATATTACTTATCTGCTGGTTCCTTAGTGAAATCTCTTCTTTCAATTCTTCAAGTAATTTGCTGACATCTGATAATTTTTCCTTTAGCTGAAATGAATTTTTTTCCTCTTCTCCAAGTTTTGCTTCCAGCTCTTCAACTAATGCTTCTTTTTCCTGTAATTTACTCAATTCTTCTCCCTCTTTTTTCTGTTTTTCCTTAAAAAGATGAGGAAAATCATGTTCTTATTTTTAGCTAATTATCTGAACATTAAGAACATTTACAGACGTACCTATTTAGTCTTTCTTAGAAGGCTGAAGAGGCTATGTTATAAAATATAAATATAAATTATTTGTTGGCCTCATTTGGAGGTTTCCTGTACCCCTGGAATAATTGAGAACCTCTACTCTACCCATGCCATCATGCCCCTCCCCTTCTCTTTCCAACCCCCAGTGTCTCTATCACTTTTAACAATATTTAATTTTCTAGGTGGTTTTAGAATGTTTTCCATGAAGGATAATAAAAAAGTACACAAACGAAAACATTCATTCTTTGCTTAATGCAGAGAAGAATGTTCAAGAAAGTAATTTAATTTCTTTTTTCTAAAATAATATCATTTATTGAAAGTGCTTTAACATACAGTATAGTTTCATAATTTGCTCTAAATATTTCTACAACTTTTTAAAACATAATACATAATACTGACATAAAATTTTCAATTTTAAATTATATACATATTATGTGTTAGTCAACAGAAACAGTGCCAAAAACTTAAAATCATTGTACGCATTCTATGTAGCACACTCATTATCTGTGCTTTGGCTTTTTTATTTCAAAGGAATTACAAAATTCTAAAAAGGGTTTAGGAAAACAGATCTTTATAGTAAGGAACATACCGCTTCATATGTCGTGATTTTCTCTTGAAGATGTGTAATCTGCTCTTCAAATTCTTCATTCTTTTTTTGATAATTCTTAAGCAGACATTCTTGTTCTTCTAGCTGTTGCTGATGTGAAAGGATCTGTTGCTTGGCTTGCAATAAATCAGCAGCTGTGCAACTGTGGCTGCTGTTCCTTAGGGCTTCACTTGCCTGCAACTTGAATGTTAAAGAAATAAAACTTAAAATACATCAGTTTTTTCAGAAACAGCTTGTGCTACATACAGAAATAGTCATCTTTACTTTCTTCTTCCACATCACAAGTCCAAAGATCCCCAAGTTCTTTTGGAGGAACTGACACACCCTTATTCATTTGGGATGGCCAACCAATAAAAAGATATTTCATATTAACTAAATATTCCTAGTGAGCTAACATAGGACAGTAGCATCTCAGATACATCACTAAGTAGTAAAACTAACTACTTGCAGCTACGGAGCCCATAACCAGATTTTTAATAATAAATTCTCAGGCTTCAGAACATAATCCGCTTGAAGCTCAAAATAAACTATATAATGCACTTAAAACAGTACCAAGTACCACAATATTCAACTGCAACACTGTAAGATGCAGTCTGTGTGCCTACAGCACTTCAATCACCACGCTATTTAGAAGACATGTTTCTCTGAAGCTTCACTTTGTTATTTAAGTTACCTTTTAATAACACCTCAAAGGCAGCCTTTATCCAAAAATATAAGAAGGACTGGAGCGTGAAGCTGTGGCCCACGGAAGTTGATGGCTGGATGTTTTGATTTCAAAGGAAATATTTCTACCCAAAGCTCTGAGAACTAATTACGCAAGTGTTTTTCCCCAGGATAACTGCCATAATTCAGTATTTATCAGAAGCTATTACCACATAATAGGAAAGAAAACAGACTAGTCTTTACCATTTTATAGTTAATTACTACAATAAAACAGGTACTATAACAGCAACTGTAGGACCAGGAAAAGTGATTGCTGATCTATGCTAAGACATAGATTCTTGAAAAATGCACAAAAAATTCGTCTGCAGGAAGTAGCTATTTATGGAGCCTCCAAAGTGACACCTATTTTCAAACCCAAAGAAATGTTGGTAGCTGTGTAACCTACATGCTGAAACTGAATCTGCAGTTTTTGACTTTGCTCAGTAAGCTCCAAGAACTCCCTCATGGTTTCATCCTTTTCTTTCCGTGCCTGCTGTAGGTTAGTAGTGAGCTGAGTGATAATGTCATCTCTTTTTTTGATAGCAGCTTCAAATTCTTGCAGCTATAAAAGATAAAATTCAAACTATTAATGCACATGAAAACCACAGTCAAAAAATACTAGCTAATTTTAGTTAAGTAGGAATAAGCCATCCTTAACCTCTCTGTTTAAAAGGCGTCTCAGTAGTGAAACTTTTATTTTTTCACAAACTCTACTCGTAAAAATTTCAGAAACAGCATTTTTCCCCCTCATTGAACAATACATGATCTCTCCATAAAATATAGTTATCAAATAACAAAATCTGAACTTTTAAGAAGGTTAATTAGCTAAATATATAACTTGCTTTTAAAATAAAAAGTGTGGCAATATAAACAAACCATCATAAAGGTAGCGAGATAGTGTTTCAGCAATTTTGTACAACTATTCAACTGTTCACACACTTTTCCCACAATTAATGCAAGTTATATAATTTCTCACTTGAAGTGTAACAAATAGCATTCATTGTACTAAAGCATGTAATAGATATCATGCGGCATTCTACACTGTGAACCCAGGGAAATCATTCATAACTACATGAGAAAATCAGTTCAAGCTGCAATATACAGCATATTTAACAGATCAATCTTTTCTAACTTGTAAAGATGAAGAAATCATAAGAGTACGAAAAAATTCTTTGCCAACTGTTATATTTTTTGTAGGATTACACTCAAGCAGTCAGAAATTCTATAGTAGGAATTGGCAATATTTTTGTGTGCATTTATATAAATATGTTTCTCACTTTAAAGTCCCTTTTTCAATTTGAACTCATTTAAGGCTAGCGGAAGCCTAATCTCTACATATGGCAAACTTCTTAAACCATTAATCCTCTTCTGTACCTGTTTTGTTTACAATGTTCCCCCAAAAACCTTCTTATAAGCTGAATCTTGGCTGTTAACATGGTAATGCTTTCAGATAAAGTTCTTTTTAGAACATTCAAGGTAACTCCTACTTTAAAAGCACAGGCCTAGTGGAAATACTAAATGTTTGCTGTAGCAGAGAAAATTACGAACAGATCAGGACCTTAAGTGTGCTACACCTTTGCTTTTGCATCGCTTCAATGAAATTGAATAAGTAAATATGTCAGTTCCAAAGCACATCATGTTATATAATTTCCAACTTTTTTGATTCAATCTTTGCTCTTGACAAACAGGTAGAACTAAAGCACACAACTATCTTCCCCACTTGCCTTTTACAATTCTTTTGTTTCTTCTGAAAAATGAACCATATGAATTTCTCAACTGAGATACCACGCACTGTACCACTATCACACAAAAATATATTGCAACTATTAAAATATTATTGTACCACAGCCTCAAACCCAAAAACGCTCAATTTTGTTTTAATATATTTTTATTTTATTTAAAAAATTGTAATTATAGCCATTTAAAAAATGCAAACATTTTCACTTTCTACTCTTTCAGGAAAAACTAACAGTGGTTACAATCATTAGAAACACTTATTTTCTTTATTATGCTATAATTATGACTATTATGTTTAGCACAACAGATACAAGACACAGTACCTAAAATTCAACACCAGACAAAGAAATAATAAACCAACTCTTCTGGGGCAACCACTTAACTGGTGCTATGGTGGATAAAATGCCATCTATTATCACAGATAAAATACAAATAATAAAATATAATAATAATAAAATAATATAATAATAATAATTCAGTGGTGAAAATAACTGAATATTAGAACTTTTTTTTTTATTTTATAGTACTTTGCAAAAAAATAGCAAAATACAGTGACATGACCTGAATCCAAATTAGGAGAGAGACAAGTAAGACATAAAGCACAACAAAGCACTGACTTGAGTGCACTGCACCACTGGCTTTAACTGGAAGAATATTCTTTACTTTAAAACTTAAGTTTATATTTCAATGTTATTTCTAAAGTAAGAAACGCTTTCCTGTAAACCCAAATTCTTAGGCGTTTTAAATTAAAACATTCTGACACTGTTGTTTTTGTATTTCACATCGTGAAGTCTGACATACAAATACATTTTGGTTCAGTTATATAACTCCTTAGGGAGTAAAACACGAGTTTTTTTGATCTTGGAGGAACAGGAAGATATTAAAGTCTTTGCATAACTAGAGAAGAATCAGGGCTTTTCTTGCAGAAAATTGTCTTTCCATTCCTAATTCAAAGGAACTCACTGCAAAGACAATTCGAATTTTAGTCACAAAATACAGAGAAAAAGGACACACAGTGGATATGCCATTCAAAGTAATAGAACACATGGCATATGATTGAAAGAACTGATGTGTAATTAATTCTGTATCACACACTGAGTGCATTTGGAACAGCTACCATTAGTGTGAACTCTCTCCGGTGATGCTCTGCATTTTTGCATGTAACCAAACAGCAAGTAGAAAGCAACATAAGGTAATTATACCTGTTGCAATCCTTCTGTACCATAGGCTGCCCTCATTTCTTCTATCTCTCTGCTTAGTTCTTCAATCTCTTGTTGTTTCCCAGCCAACTGATTCTCCATCACCTCTAGCTGTGTGTGTGAGTGCTGCATTCCATGCTCTGAATGAATGTCTCCAACTCCAAATTCTTCTTCCTAAATCAATCCAAGTTCCTTTACATGCCAATTTTTGTTTTATCACAGTAAGTAAAGTCAAGTACCAAATTCTGTACCAAATGCCACCTCAGAACATTAACATACAATACAGCATCAAAGATCTTATTGCCATGGTAACCTCCTTTGTTAGTATAATTCACATCTCAAAAGCATTGACACAAAATGTTTCTGTGAGTTGTGCTCTACAACCTTAGCCTTAATAGATGGAGTAAACAGGTTTGCATTTCAAGTTTAATGATACACTATATTAATATAGCAAACAATGCAGATACAGAGCACAGCATGCAAAATAAAGTATTAGTCAGCAACACAGGTTTTGTTCAAAACAAATTGAGATGTTTAGTATTCTCCATTAGTATTACAACTCAATTTGCAATACTGTACCCTGATTAAGTCTGCAGGTATAGATGTTCTCGTCACAAAACTGCAACCATTTACCTGTATAAAGACAATTTCTAAATACATTATTTGAAATAATGCTTGATTTCTATTTCCCACTTACTTGAATCTTATGTGGCAATTTCTGCAGACCCAAGGGAATTGTTATGCTACAAAAATTTATTTCATTTGAAATACAAAATAGCTTTCTATATAGCAAATTGCATCAAAGTAAGCATAGACAACAGGTAAAACACCCAAAATTGCAAAAATAATTACTATTGTCTAAAAACAAAAACCTTATTAAGAATCAACATCTAGAGAAAACAAAGGAATTCAGATTTAAAGGTCAGTGCAAAGCCTTATCTTTTAAATCATTAAAATACAGTACTATAGCATTTTAAATTATATGTTTAATATTTTTATATATTATTAAACATAGTTATGTTTTCTGAAAGATTTTTATACATCACAAGATTTAGTCTTTCTGAAAGCTACCTTTCTCTTAATAGGGGATGAAAGGCAGTATCATAGACTTTCATTCTCAATTTGAAGGAATTTTGTGAAATTGAAAAAGAGCAGAAATGATACATTTGACATATGACATTTGAAAATAAATCCTCTTTCACTCACCTAACAGTGCAATCCCTTTCAGCTTCTACGAGAATTTTGGTTCTACTGACTGTACAAACCAAACCCAGCACATCTCCAAAAGACGCATAAGTCAAAGTAGCAGTTATAGGCAAAAAAAAAAAAAAATCCCAATGAAAAGAACATGCTGTGTACACGTGAGTAACGACCAAACAGGCAGGCTTTTAAAACAGCAGACCAATGTTCAAAAATGAGAAAGCAAGAACAGCTGCATTTCTCCTCAGAGCTCTTTATTACATCACAGCCTGAAACAAAAATAATGGTACTAGAAATGGAAAGGTATCATGGTATTTCAGACCCAAATACTATGTTTAAATCAAAAAAAGAAGCTGAACTGCTCAGTTGTCTGCCATAGCCTAGATCAGGGCTTACTCACAAATAACTATCATGCCTGAGCAAATCAATAAGTGCACTGTTATAAATGGGATCAATACAGCCATTGTATTGATCTGTATTAAGCAAATGAATAAATCTGCATTAGAGAATTTGCAGAGCTGACACAGTGCCCTTTCAATTTCTGACTTTCTCAGTACAAAGAAGACACCACAGAAATTACTACCTTAGAAAGAATAAAAAAATTTGCAGCAAACAGCAGGCAACTCAGAGAGGCACTGTGTATCATTTGTGTATTGCCAGAGGTTTGCTCTGTGTTCAGACACACAAATGTCTACACAGCGCCTGGCACCAACGTCTTTATTCAGATTTTGGCACATATCCCAGATTAGTAACACTAGCAGTTTAATAGAAACTATTATGAAATCCTTCCTTTCCCCTTTGTAACTCCCATTTTATTTAGGCTTAATTGATAAAGATGCAGCGTACGATTATTGTAAACTATCACAGTGGATACACTTCTCTTCCCATGAATCGTGGCTATGTGAAACCATCAAAGACACTTTATAAAAAGAGCTAATAGGAAAGGCACAAAAGTCTTATCTCATTAGATGTTCCAGACTCCTCAGCAGCTGAATATTCTACAAAAGACCTTTAACTTATAAAAGGGATTTTGCTACACATATTCTAAACAACGGTCTGCAACATCAGAAATCCTGCTCCATTTCATGGGAGCGTAACTCTTTGACATCACACAAGTGATGTACACAGTGACATGGTAGTCCATGCTGTTTCTCATCTGATACCTTCTTCTTTCAAATGCCTTATGTCTTCTGGCAAAGTGCAAGTTGAAAGACGACAAGGTAACAAATTGCACTGCAATCTGCGAAAAAAAACCCAGCCAGACAGCCACAGCAGGGTGCTGTGTTGAGGAAAACCTTGGGAGCAGCCTGGCAACCCCTGGCCTGACAAATTCTGCTGTGTAAGAGCAGACAGACAGTTGGTAATGTGTTATTAGCTTCAAAATATCTTAATTTAAGATTAAATTTTCCACTCCTCTAAAATATATGAATTCAGTAGTTCAGATGCCAACTTGAGTGTCAGTAGATGGCTACACAAGGCCTGCAGGACTCCCGTGTTCTGACTTAGGGTCCCATTTAGAGATCTTCTGCAAGTCTATAAATACTATTAATGCAGATTCTTATAATTTCTTCTTTAAAAGCTTTGCAGTTCACCTTTAAAACTGAAACACTTTTATGCCCTTATTACTTATGATGTGCTTAGTTACATACCCCAGGAAAAAATTAAACATTGAAAGAATCAAACCACATACCATTTTAACATAATGGAACCAAGAAGTAACAAGAGCTCTGGATAAAATTGCATAAGCAAATAATCACAAAATAAGAATAGATTAAATTTTACAATACATTACTCAGCAGCCACAGTTTTGATGAACAAAAGATATGAAACAAGTGAAGGTTATGGAAGTCTCTCAAAGGACATTCTGTCTGATTGTTCTTCCTTCCTTGCATTTTCAAAATGCTTCACAGAAATAGTATTTACTATTATAAAGTAAAATATAATCTGTAGTCTATTGGCTAAAAATAAAGGTTTCATTTATACTTCATCAGTTAATACATATGTTTAAGGGCAAATGAAAGGAATCTTCTTTCTGAGAAACACAAGGAAAACCAACTTCCACCTCTAAATTAAGGCAGTGATTCACGACAATAGCCACCAGAGGTCAGGATTATATTTATGAATTTACTGTATCCTGTCTAATGTTCCTTAGACCTTGGAAGACCTGACATTGTATCTCAAAAATAGCAGTAATAATATATAATATGTAACTACTTATAACACTAATACCATTACTACAGAGATTTCCCTTTATAAATAATTAATTCATGCTCAGCATAAATCAATACATTCTGTTCTGCTTAAAAGACTTGTTTGATTTGGTAGTAGAAACATACAGAAGTACCTGGAACAGATTAACAATTTTACCTCATGTTTTGTCTCTCCCTCCACCCTTTCTTGTACATTTTGTACAATCTGATTCCTTCATAAAAATTAATATTTAGACCTTGAACACTGCTTGTCAATGTTCTTAGCCTCTCCTCAATTTTCTAGTTACTTCACAACTGACTATATGAAACTTAGCTAAAATTAGCAATTAGGTCAACTTGAGAAATTTCAGCATATTTTGGGGGTTTTGCAGGGGAGAGTTCATACTCCATAAACAAAAGCCATTTTCAGTTTGTGATGAAAATAATTACAATCCTATAACTAAGGTTAGTAACTTCTGAAGGAGAACAATTTATGACTTTTTAAAATATCATGGCTTAATATATTTTCCTATATACTAACAGAACAGCAACAGGTTTCTCTAAGCAGTAATTAAGGTTGAGGTATAGAATTTCATTAAAATTTAAAAAAACAAACAACTTTCTAGACTTTGTATTAACCATCTCTTCAGATACATACTTTGCAAATTGGATAGAGAGTCAAGAAGAGAAAAAGAAATCAGGTGGAACAGTTTTTCAGTTATACCATAAACCTGAGGCACGTGGAAAATGTATGGGGGCAACTTTACACAGTTATAAAATCCCCCAAAATTCCAACTGTTGGAAAAAGCCTAACTTCCTTTAGTTCTGAGTTCAAACCATAATCTTAAATAGCTAACCACCATTATAATTTAAGACTATGCAGGTAGGTGTCATTGTTGCTCAAACTGAGGAATTTGTCCCAAAAGACAAGCTGGTCATATGAAGGATTTACCTGTCTTCAGTTGGCTATTACCTTGATAACATAGGTATTAGAAAGGTGGCTGAGCAAAACTGAACAAAAAATTGTATTTACAATAAATTTCCTTCAAGACAAGAATTCTTATATAAACATAGCTTCAGTTTTGCTTAGACAACTCTACTGCCTCATAATTTTGTGTCTGGTAAGTTTCCTAAAGAGGGAAATACTTATTGCTGAATTTTATCAAATTCCTCAAGAGAAGGGGCTGAAGAATTAAAACCATCTGATCTAATCTATCAACAACAACAAAACAAACTATTTATGACCTATTTGAATTTGAAGAATTACAACCACAATTCAATGTGATTTCTGGCAAAACCACTAAAAATAATACAGATGTTCTAACTGATAAGGAGAAAGGTGGATCAACAGGCCTATGTCTCTTCAAATATGGGGTTTCTTAGCGTTCTGAAAAGGAAATCATGTATTTGAAAAAAACCTAAGCTCAATATTTTATATATCTGCATAATTATGCTGCTACAGACAAAATTTAATTCATTCTCATCTTCTTCAACTGAAAAAGCTTCAGATGATTTTATTTACAGTGTGTCCATGAATGGAAGCAGAGCTTTTAATAATAAAAGTAACATTACAGCTGATATGAAACATATTGAAAAACCAGCTCCTAAAATAGCTGCATTCCTAAACGTGATCTCTCCCCATTTCAGATACCAACCAATTGTAATGAACTGAAATTAAAAAGAGTTTATTAGAAAAGATGGCAACTCTGACTGCTTGAGCTTGTTCTTCACCAGAGCCAGTATCATGCTACTATTCATGAGTTTTGTGTTGCCTACTTATGTCTTAGAAAATAACTCTCCGTGAGGTAAAAAGTCATTTTGCAAGAATAAGAACTGCCTAGTAATGCATCTGTCATTGCATTTTTTAGGAAATCCCTAATTTTTTTAAAGAATAGTCAGACTGCAATTCTATTCTTCTACATCTTCAGTATCTGAAAAATTGCTCCCTAACATCCTCTGCAGGTATCTATGGAAATCTTTGAAGGATGAAGGAGGTAAAATTAAGTGTTTAGATGTGAAACTTCACGTTAAAATGAGAGCTTTAAATTCAACTGAAACTGAAACCCAAAACGCTAACATCAGAACACATCCACAATTAGCATGACGCATTATACCAGATGTTTTCTGTATCCTGTTGCCCTGTGCAAAGATGTTTTCTTCAGCCTTTGCAATCAGTCTCCAGCACTGCTTCCTACCACCTCAGAAGTGATCAAAATTTCAGCCATATTTTATTATATAGATAGTATGTCTCACTTGTAAAAATACATGAATATCAATGACACTGTCAACTGTTTTCAAGGGTTCATTCTTCACATACTGCAAATTCCACTTAAAAGTAATCACATACCATGGTGATGCATATTCTAAAAAGGTGCACTACAGTCATGGCAGTTCTTCAAAAGTATGTCTGCTACACTCTCGATGGCAAACAGCAATGACATTCATTTGATTTTCTTCATCCCCTCCTTACTTGTTGCCAAGCTTAAGATTCTGGGTGTGTTTGCTCTAAAGTGCTTACTTAGCCTAGAGAACTGCAAAATAAAACCCTGACTGTCCCTACACAAAGTGATTGTTTGAGACACAAAAAATTAGATTTCTAAACTAAAAACAATTCTTACTGTATTCAGATGTTCCATGGCTATATCTTGCTGGCATGCTCTTGACCAACATTTGTGCATGAGGTAGTTTACTCCTTAAAAACATAACTGATTTATCTGGCAGGACCCAAGTTCCACACACACAGCTACCCTTCAATGTGACAGAGACGAGCTGTAGATGCCAATGTGTGGGCTGACTCTGGCTACCAGCTAAGCCCTTGCTCCAGTCACTCACTCCCTCACCAGCAGGGTGGAAGAGAGAATTGGAAGGGCAAAAGCAACTCAAATTCACAGGCTGAGATACAGTCAGCTTAAGAGGTGAAAGAAAACAAATCAGCCAAACAACAAGCGATGCACAGGCAATCACTCACCTCTCACCAGCAGACTGACACTCAGCCAGTCACTGAGGCTGCTTTGAAACTCATTAAAATGTAATCGACTTGTTAAATAGTCTCTCACAGAAAATTAGAGATTATGCACAGCCACTATTCCCATGGCAATATAAAGCATAAATACGACCTTAAGGATGACATTGCTACAACATTTACATACATACTGCATTATTTATTATAGTAGCCATCCCATTATGGAGTTGACATAATGCTTGCTTTAATGGTACATTGATCATACCAGTAATAACATGCAACAGATTTGTCCATAACATCACATCTGCTCTTTCTTTCCTTCTCCTTTTCTAAAACTATGCACAGCATTACAGCAAACATGCAACAGAAAAGGTTGAAAGAAAAGCTCGGAAAAGCATGACTTCCGTCTTACCTCAGAACTGTAATCTTCTACTGTGGTGGAAATTTCACTTTCCGGCTAAAATAAAATATTAAAATATTTACAATGATGGCACTCTAAAAATACTAAACAAGACATTTTCCATTTTACAGTATTTGAAAACACCAAGGTGTACATGAATCTGATAAGAGCATATGTACAGCAAAGGTCACTTTCACTTGCTTGAAATCCCAGCTTTAATAAAGTCATTTTGCTGTTGAACTATGATCACAGAAACATTATAATTATATGACAAAATCTTCAAACAACCTACAGGTGCAAAACAGTATTTTGGAAATTTAACTTAATTTTCTGGGGTTTATTTTGTTTTTTTAAAAATAACTAAGAAGTACCATGAAAAGGACTTGTCTCTGCTATATCAATTTTACCTAATTAGGAATTTCCCTGGCTTAAGAACACAATCTTATATAGAACATTATTTTCATACATGCAAGACTTTTGATGTTGACTAGAATTTTAAAACAAACACTCATCCTTCAGCTTCCATGAAAACCAAGGGTAGATAAATGGACAAAGACTCAAATCTTGTGATCTAATGAAGTAGAAGAATTAAAGGAATAAAGCCTTAACAAACTGAGCATAAACGTGCCATGGCAGATGACTGAATGAAGCACAGTGTATCTTGATGAACTATATAAACTGTATCAAGTTTGAGAATCAAAATGTTCATAGGAAAAGATGCAAATTAATCTATATAAGGTGCACTATCATGGAATAAGTGCACTTGAAAGACAAACTTGAGAAGTGTAACTGTGAGTTAGAACTACTTTGGCAAAAATTATGTGCACATAATAGAGCTTGTCCAAAATTCACTTAACATGTTAGCCAGCCTCATATTAAATCAGTCTCAATTTTACATTGAATTCTATCAGGTTTATTTTCAAAGGAACATGGTACTTCTTGCATCCTTAGACATCGGTAAAATTTGGAATGTCAACTGTGTTTTGTTTTGTTTTTTCAAAGTAATCTACCACTCAGACCTCCTGAAGTTCTGCAGTTTTTTCAGTCCTAACAACATTGATCCTACATATTTTGAATCCAATATGCAGCTCCAAAATGTAATTAACCTAAACAAAGTGTACTGTTTTATGTACAGAGTGCACAACATTACCTTAAAATATTTATTTGGAAGTGAAAATTCATACAGTGCATATAATTTTAAAATAAATACAGGTCCACCTCAAAAATCAGAAACTAACTGAAACAGAAATCAAAATTATGTCTTAAAACTCTAGGGTGAAAAATGTTTCTGCTATGGAATATAAAATTAGTATTTTAAAATATTTAATTTTCACACAAATATATTTTATTCATATTATTTATATTTATATGAATATTTGTGTACATATACATTTATACAAAAAAATTACATCTTGTTTGTAGTCTATGTCCTTGGTCTAGGACAAAATTCTCCGGAAGAAATAAAATCAGAGAAAACCACAGTATTTTCTTTTCATAACACAGATAACTAATACATGGTCATTATCTTACAATTTTTCATGGTTTGTTCCAATTCAGGCGTCTTCACAAAGAATGATTAGAAGCATTCCTATAGATGCTCAGAAGTATTACTGTAAATGCATATATATAGCTAAATCTAAGAACTCGTCAAATCTTTATATACAGCATGAGATACAGGCATTTCTCCAACATGAAAAAACAGGACTAAGTAGTCCGACTTCTTCAATAGTTTTTCCTTGTAATGCTTTTGAATTATAAAAACAGTCTCTTGTTTATAAGGAAGATGAAAAATGAATTTGTACATCCTCAGATAAATTCAAATCTAGTAGATAATTCTAGAAAAAAGCAAAAAATGTGTAGGTTGAAGCTTAGGCTGGAGCGAGAAAATATGAATTCTCAAAGGAAGTTGATTATTGAAAATAATTCTCTAATTTTGCTTTGGCAATTTGGCCAGATATGACATTTTTTAAAAAGTTAATATATTGCTGGTCCTTTCTGAATATCAATCTAAAATTAGAAAAAAAAAAAGCCTAAAGTATTTTTTTAAAAATTGTCAAAACCACATAGTGCTCCATCAGTTTAGGTGTACAATATCTGTTAGCAGCATAAATAATCTTTCTAAAATGTCAACTTCAGTCCTGGATCTAGACAGTTTTTTGCCTAAAACTAAAAAGTGTTTTTGCCAAGGGATTCTACAATCTTAAGGACAGAAAGACGCCCAAATGAACTCCAGTTAAATGCACAGTCTCCTGTGCTAAGGGGATCATCCAAACCCTGCTAAAAACCAGTTAAAGACAATTAAATCCTATGAGCTCACACATTAGACCCCAGACTGTAAGACTTCATGTTATTCTTTTGCTATCAGAATCTGTAACATTACAAGTACTCAACATTTTGCAGGCAGTCATCTTGCCCTCCAAGCAGCTATGTTACTTCCTAAGACCTAACCAAGTTTATTTCAAAATCCAGTTTCTTCCACTATCAAGTCACCTGTTCAGTATGCTTCAATTCTTCTTTGGTCAGCAGAAGTAATTAGGTTTTACATAGCTCATTTGAGCCACAGGGGTCCAGTTTGAACGGAAATGATTTCAAAAAATTCTTACTACACACTCTAAGCAACACAACATCTTTTGACAGGATAATGCCAAGAAGGCTATTTATCAGTTCTCTCAATGCTTTATGGAATTTGAATCAGGTATTAGTTACACCCTCACAGTTGTTTTGCATGTATTCTATTAACTATGTCCCGCAGCATTTTCTTGCTGCAGTTACTCTCTTCTGGCAAAATACTTTAATGCCTTATTTAGTATTTTCTTCACTGACAGTGCAGTTGATTGTTAAAATACATTGAAGAGACATCTCGAAGACTCTTTAGAGGCAACTATCTCCATCAATTCTGCAGACAGTACCTTTCATGACAACAGTATTCAGAAAATTCTAAGAAGTTCCATCTGTATATATACTTCAGGAGAAATACTGCAAGCTGATACAAAAAAAAAGGAGTATCAGCCTGTAGAACACAGCAGGACCATTTCAAAGTAACTTGTTTCTCTATGCAGTTAAGCATTGCTCAAAAGTCATGTTCTTGGACACTGGACACCCAACATTATCCCAGGATTCACAAAAGAACTCATATACAAAACTGGCCACACGAACTGAACAGTGATTTTCATATTTCTTTGGAAAACTTCCATAGGCGACCATAAAACATTCTGCAAGAACCGACATCCAGTACTAAACTACTCCAATTGCAATGGATGAAGGTATAGACTGAGTATTCATGGAACAGAATTCTACCTGAAGGACATTACTGACTTTTTTATGACCTCAGCAGAAACTGTCACAAAACTGTAACTACAAAAGGCTGGATTAATTCTTGACCACGCTATTTTGACTTGGCCATTTTCAGATGGATCTCTAGCAATACATAGAGGATCACAAGTAAGTCTAATTAAGGAGACCGTGACTAGAAGTGAGGCAGAGAATGTAAACAGAATATCCCAGACATAAAACCCTCTCTTTAGGTCATCCTGAACCTTATGGGCCTTTAATACTTGTAGAACATTCTGAATATGAAGGGCTATTCTTTTATATTGCCTTATCGTGTCTTCCTTAGTTCCTGATATCAAAACCATTCAATTCAAATTCCCTGGTAATTTACGACCCAAACCAACTTACTATGATCAAATATAAAATGAGTGCACTTTAGTGGAGATAAACCACTGCTAAATCTGAATATAACCTGCAGCAAGGTACTGGACTCCGCAGTATGTAAACTCCTGATGGTATCAGAAAATACCATCCAGAGTGGTAACCTAAGCATTCAATTAGGTTGCTACTGTTTGGTAACAAGGCCTTATAAATGTTTAATCTAAAGTGAAATACCCTGTAACTGCAGAGACCATTCTCCAATACAGGTAATTCCTGTGCCAGTAAATCTATTATACATCACTATTTACAGAGATAAAGGAAGGCATAATACCAGAGGTTGTCTTATGAATTAGAGAAAATTGGCAAGTTATCCTGGCAATTTTCTGGCCAGATGGTGAATGGAAAGATGACTGGCTTCAATCAGAACCATATGCTGCTGAGAACATATTACCTTCTCTTGTGACACTGACTTTACTATTGAACAGACTATTTCCAAACATTTGCTTTTCTTCATTCTTCAATTTCAAAACATGTTTCAACGGATGCTATACTATCTGAAGTGACCAGGCCAATTTTTATTACATATTATTTATCCATAATTTTTTTCAAATCCTCCATCTTATTGTACATCCCAGAATATCTTTTCTAGTCAAAGCCTTTAGTTGCTCTTTGCTTTCATTCTTTCATCATAGGAATGTCTTACCACAGTCACCACTTACACCTTTTCTCACTGAGGCATCCTCTCTGTTTCTCCACATTGCTTACATACTTTCTTATTTCTCTCACTTTTCTTCATCAGTTCTCAAGAATGCTACCCACTGTCTTCTTCTTAATCACTTGCTGATCCTCGTCTGTCAAAATCTCAGACACTAACAACTGGAATACCTTATAGAAATGAAACAATGAACATGGAGCTATGAACTTTATCATCTACTTCAGTTAACAGTTAAGCTATTCTAAAACTATTACCAAAAGGATTTGTCCTTTGAAAAACAAAAGACGAGTTACTAATCCAACTTTAGTCAATTAGCAGGTATTCTTCATCACAGAACTTTGAACTTTTCTTTTCTAAGAAGCTTTGTATAATAGCTTTTACTACCCAGGTGGCTCAAGGACAATTTTACTGTGACACAGGTTAATTTCTTTTGCTTTCCTGGCATTAGGACATTCTTGCAAAGCAGTCTGCTCCAACGCATCATTCCAAAACTTCCCAAAAGAGGTGATCTGAGCAATTATTTATCCTAGAAGTGGCTTTTGCTTTCTTCCATTTTTAATTGCAGAAGCCACAAAAAGAAGCAATCCTAAACCCAAGATTTTAATTGATTCCAGTTCATTTTACAATATTTTCTAGGATATTTTTACTTCTATATGGAAAAGGACGCTATGGATGTCAACATCTAAAGATATCAGGGTACAACAGAATAAAGACAAAAAATAGTCTCTTTGTGAGAAGAAGACAAAAAGCATTCAACACGAAACAAGAGACTTTCACCAATAAATACCAACCGGCATTCTCTAAGAAATCTCGTAAATAAACTGTTCCTCCAGCAGTGGATGGGAAACCTTAGAGATTACAGATAAGTTCAGATGGAAGGTAAAATGTAGTGGCTAAACAATGATAGTTCTTCCAGAGTTCTTCCAACTAGTTTCTGTGACTGGAGAGAATACCGGAGGATAGAGGAACCCACCCTTAGGAACACAGACGGGGAAAAAAAAGGGAAATGGATGACTGCAAAAAACCCCCTTCATACTCTAAACACTTGTCCTCTCTGAAAGGAAACTCTTATATCTTCACAAGGGAAATAACCTCCCAGAGGAGTATCTCTATTTCACTTTCTGATATTCATATTGAGTAAGAAAATCATTTTCACTTGTATTTGGACATGCTAATTCCACTGGGGACTAAAAAGTCATACTGGAAGAACTGCAGGGAGATAAACTTCTACCCACAAAACTACCACAGAAGAGGCCAGTCAAGATTTCTAGATAGACAGGCAGTATAGTTAGATGTTCTGAGTCTGTATTTTGTGGTACAGAAATGACAATTCTAAATATCAGTTACAGTAAAAAATGAAATAAATAAGTAGAATCAAAGTTTAGCTAGAAAATGATCCTGCATAATGCTTCCAGTAATCCTGTCTCACTCGTCTGACACAGCAACCTACAACGATTTAGTGTTGGGTGAAAAAGCAAACAGCTCAAAGCTGTAATTCTCCATTGCAGAGATTAGCCTGAAACTGTCTATTACATTGGCTGCCATTTCAACTAAGCAAGCTCCAATCCAATTACTGTAATACAGGCTCTCTGTCCAAGTCATTGCACTTGCAAGACTAAAACCAGTAAATTATGAGATTCACTGAAACACCTTCAGAGTTTTTCTGCTTCTATTAGCACTGCAAAGACTTTAGCAATCACCTTCCAACTACAAAATACTGATTATTTATCTAAGTAGTATGAGTAAGGAGGCTATGGACCACATTTAACAAAGAAAAATGCTCTCCCAATTGGCAGCGGAGCTTATTTTCGTGGAAGTGAATACTGGTTTAAAAGTCACTAAGTAACTCAACAGAGTAAAATTACAAATTTACATGATTACCGTGCTTATTCTTTTAAAGCTACATTTTAAAAAAGAAAGAAAGAAACAAACCCCCTCCCCCCAACAAACCAGAAACCCCAGTGCATCTCCATACTTATTTACTTAAAAATAAGTTGCTTTGGGAATCAGATAGACCTCAGAAAAATCATACCCCATCTTAAGAATGTATCTATGCGTGCAATCTTTAGCAACTGCAGTGCAGATATTTTTTCCATTTCTAAAATCATCTGTGTCTTGTACTGCATGCATTTAGAGGCCAACACAGGCCACTAGGACCAGCCTGATCTAATTAGACCCACTTTGAGCACAGGATCGGACTAGTGACCTCAAAGGTCCCTTTGAATCAAAGTTATTCTATGACTCTGTACTTTACCCTGTTTCTCCTACTCTAGTAGAGATATTTATCCTAACAAAGGAAATGCATCAGCAGAGTCCATCTGCAACTTCAAAATATATTTGATCAAGGAAATGACTTCATACAGTTGTCACATTTATGTCGACTACTGCATTATTAAAACAACAGTTTAAGTGATTCTCTCTAAACACGTCTGTTTCCTAGCAGTCCCCTTTTGTTAGCTGTAGATAGCCTGATGCATTTAATAAAGTACATCTTTCTCTTTTCCTAGAAGGCAAAAAAGTCATCTCTTCATCTATGAAAACAGTTATACTGTTTTTTTACAGTTATCAAATTTCTTACCTCCTCCAGGAAAATCTGAGTTGAACAGAGTTTTGTTGAGTTACTACAAACAGTTCTGAAGCCCTAACATGAGCTTTCTAAGAATTAAAAGCTACGTATTAAAGGCACGTACCTACAAGGTTCAAAATATCTAGTGTAGTGATATACCATAGGCTTAAAACTGCAAAATAAATGGATCTATTACTTAACAAGTTTTGTTTGCATGTATGATTTAGTCTGCCCACCCCTCCACCACAGTAAGTTTAGGGTTTTTTTAACAAAAATGCAAGAACATTTCAAAAAGTGTAATTTCTCAGTTAGTCCTCAGTTGCTGGAAATTCAATAATGGAGCTAAAATGGTTACAAATGGTTTATCCTACCACAGGACTGGCAAGTCAAAATGCAGAGCATTCATCTGTACCACATCTCTCAAAAATGACTGCATTGATCTGCACAGAGCTGGGAATCTGCATTGAGATGCTTGCTCAGAATGCCACTTGTGTCATTTTAGAAGCATTGGTTTCACAAACCAAGTAAGTTATTCTGCAAATAATATGAGCCTTTCTTGTCCTTTCTATCTGTAATGACATGACGTGAATTCATGCCCACTCAGAACTGAACTGGACTGCCAGTGTATGCCACACAGCATCTTACAAACCTCCCAGAGCATGTACTTTCAGCCAACAGCAATCAGGATATATTTCATTAAGCAGTAAAAGTAGAGTAACTGTTTAGCAATCTCTTAAGCCACCCAGTTCTAAGTAGTGATTTCCAAATTCACTCCTTCTCCTCATTAACCAGAGTGACTCAAATTACATTATGAATACAAGAAAGATGTTTACTTTTGCATTTTGGTGTAGCCATAAGTGCAGAGATCAAAAATCCACTTCAATTTGCAACTTCTAATAAAACAAAATTAATTTATGCACATTGAAGGAGTATAGCAGTACAAACACACTTTCCACAATCTACAGGGAACTGACTACAATAAAAAACATGATGCCAGCAGGCAGGTAGAAAGTGCCTCCTTTGGACATACTAAGTCAGACAGAAGAAGCAAGGAAATAGTGTCCAAAATCTCATCCAATTCCTTTATTCCCACTCTCAAAATGACTGGATTATTTCATGCCCACTCATCCCCAAAAGTGACTGTTTATAGCCTGAGACAAACTTACCTCAATGGTGTAAGCCTGGGTGTGTTTGATAATTTCTCCACTATGCAAAGTCCTGATAACAGCAAAGTCAGCAGTAGCAGCTGCTCCCCTTCGACTGCTGCATGTGGATATTTCATCACTTCGAGATCGATCAGTTTCAATCCCATCTTGTATTGATTCTTCATCTTTGATGTTTGCTGTTTTCTTCTTCTTTTTCTGCTTCTTTGATCCATTTTGACCATCAGTTTGCGCCTTCCTCTGCCTAAACTGGGCAAGCTGTATAGAAGACAAAATCTTGTTAAAGGTGAAAGTTTTCCTCTTTATTACTAATGACATCCTCTATAAAGGTTTACCCGCTATTCTACATAAAGCTTCAAACTAATCACTACTGAAAACAAGCTGGAAGCTAATGTTGCATATGTGAGACAGACTCAGATTATTTTTCCATTTACATAGTTTGCTTTAATAAAATCTTAAATGTAAACCAACACTCTGTTAATGAATTCCTTTTCAGTTTCATACTCGCGAGTTACTGTTCCACAGGCTGATACCTAAAAATCAAAACATTCAAAGGTAAAGGTACAAATGTCATTATAAAGGACAAAAGCAATGAAACGATCTGATCTCATTTTTCGATTTTATAGTTAGCTTAAAATAATCTACAGAAATTCCTCTTAATTCTTATTTCAGAGACAGACAAAAGCTAACTTCTCTTCCAGCAAGTATCAGATGAAGCTTTTAAAAAACTTTGTTACAACTCAAAAAGCTGATCAAGTTCCTGAAAACATAAAGAAATAGCAAAGTAGCAAAATACATATTAAGGGAATAGTCCAAAATCAAAAAGTGAGCAGATTACAAGACACACTACCTTGTAGCAAAACATGCTGATGAACAAAAAGTCACAGGTGAGCCAGGCACACAGTTTAAAAACCAATTAGTATGTAAGCTATTCAAATACCGTAAGACACTGTCTTTTGAAGAGCTTATCACTTTTAATCACTTTACAGTGGTTTACACAAGAAAATCCATTTAAAATATTTTTTACTTAACAAGAACAGAATTTTTGTTCAAATAAGGAAAACAAGCACATTGGGGTTTACCAATTAAAATTCAAAACTAAAAAGATCCTATCAATAAAATCCGAAAACAAGAATCATTACTTTTCAGTTGAAGCATCCAACATTAAGTGCTACAATACATTTCATAAATGTAGCTTCAATGTAAAGCATACAAATAAAGACCCTAAAGCTTTAAGCTTTCAACATCAACTAACACTCAAATATCACATTTTTTTTAAATAAATATGCTGCAATTGTAAGAAAAAAATATAGAAAATATAGCATATTTGCTCATGATATTCACCAGTCGAGAAAGCCAGGCTTCCATCCAACTTCTTCAGGAACACCCAAACCAAACGGGACACACGGATCCCCTTCCCCAGCCACTGTTCGGTTACAGTGCAAGATGTCACCTGAAGTGCTTTCTAGTTCTTATCGAAGCCCAAGAGAGCTGAGAAGCTCCAACCTAAATAAATGTATCACTGAGAGATGTGACACAGTTCTGACTTGTGGCTGGTTTATGCTTTTGTCCCTTTATTCCTATTTCTTTGTGGGTTACTTCAGCCTCCTCTCCTTTTGTAGGACGACGGACAGCTTGGCATATGGCTCCTGCTCTGTTTACAGGAGGAGGACCTGAAGATTTGCTGAGCCAAATATGCTCACCTAAGTACTTAATACGTACCTCCTCCCTACTACTTTTCTAATTAATTCAACTTTGTGATTTTTTTCTATTTTTAAATATATATCTTCTTTATTTCACAAAAAATCTATTAAATCCAAAAATTCTGAACAGGAGAAGAAAGGATAGTCTCCTTCACTTCAAAGTTTAAGAGAAAAAAAAAACAAAACAGCTAACCAACCAATCAACCAGTCGTCCCCCCAACCCATCTAAACAGAGGTCTAGTTTCTCAAAAATGGGAAGGGTAAAGGTTCCAGTTGTCCCCTTAGGATATTACTACATTCTCCTAAAACTGTAAGTTTTTCTCAATAAAATATTTTCAGTTCATCCAAAAGAAAAGCAGAATTTGTTCAAATGTCCCAACGACAGAAAGCAAACAACCTGACTTCAAGTGTAACTACTGAGAGATTTTGCTTTTTTATGTTTTATTTTTAAGTAATAAATGACATATAGTGCCACCGGTCAAGAACTCTCTTCCCCAACTTGATTGAAACCTTCTGTAATGGAAAGTTAAGTTGGCTTTTTAAAAGCAGCTTTACAGTCTTTATTTGTCTACAAAATTAGACGTGTAGCTCAAGGACAAATTAATTACTCCTTGTCTCTCTTGAAGTATTTCACATATTTTAACTGAAGCATCTGGTCAGGCCAGATTTCTCTCCTTTCAAAATTAAGTTGTCGACTTTCACTCCTTCAGAATCAACAGATTAAAATCTACCATGGCAGTCACAAGCAGATCTTAGGTTTTTTTTCTGTTTAAACACTGATGAAGATAAGCACATATGAAAGCTAAACGCATGTGAAAATGAAAATGTTACCTTTTTGTATTACACAAGTTCTCAGCCGACAAATTCCGTATGAGCATCTAGGACTTTGGAAATAACTGCACTAGTAGTGACGGACGCATGCACAAATCATAGCACTTTTAACCTCATGCATCCAAGTACACACAGAATTGTCTGCCTACTAATACAACATAACTTTAAATCCATGTTTTTAATCAGATTTTAAAAGCTAGAAATGAGAGAAGTGGCATAGCAAAAAGCTACTGCTGACCAAACACATTCTGTGATGCTCACATCAAAACAGGGGAGTCTCAGATACCGAATTCCTTCTCATGTACTAGAGTCCAGGATCTATCTTTGTTCCGATGACAAGCAGGGGAAAGTCCACCAGCAGTCATGGGAGCTAAGGAAAACATATTCCTCAGAATTAAAATTTTCAGTTAAAGACAAAAACACTTCCAGATTTTGTACTTCTAGAAAAATAGATTTTTCGGGTGTGAACAAAACACAAAACAAATACACACTGATACAATGTCTTATCCTGTCTTCCAGGCACAGCAGCTTAATTATGCCACAACTAAGCCTGTGGAGAACTTAATGTTGCTTCCATCACTTCTGAATCTGCAGTTTTGAAACAATTCAATGTCAAGTCTCTGCTGAGTTAACAAAAATTGCAAGCAAGAGCCAAGTATGTAAACACAGGAGGTACTCATGAAGGAGGAAGGATGCAAGAAACGGAAGCTGAAGGACACTTAGAACAGGCTCTCTGCATTGATACACCTCTGAGAACCAACAGAGAACGAGCACCTTACCCTGTGAAAGCATCGGGAACACAGTAAGCCGTGATCCAACTAAACAACACGTTTTTAGCACATATGAAAACCAATCCAGAGCATTTTTTATCACTATTCACCTATCTGCCAAGACATTGCCTCCAGCTTCTCCCATCATGCTGCTAAGACCTTGTTTGGATCCTGCAAGCAGTACTGAATGCCGTTAAAAATTTTATCTCTGTTTTTCAGTAGTGAAGAACAACCGATTTCACTCCTTGACTCTCAGCTTTTGCAACTAAATTAACTAACAACTTGCAACTCCCAGCTCATGGGATTTTTTAAGTCCTGCTTCTGGGCAAAAAAGCAATCCTCTCGGAAACAGGCATGTTCACTTCAAGGCATTGAGAAAATATAAATTATTGCCTGAAATATTTCTATCAAATATCCAGTGTACAATGAAACGAGAATGAAAATATGTTTCTTTCCTTTTAACACATAAAAAGGGACAATAAAATTGTGCAGGAAGAATTACTTGTTTATTTCCAGATTTTCAGAAGTGCAATTTACAACAGCTACTCAGCTTTCCACCAGTCTGAAAAATGGGAAATGGATCTTAGCACCAAATTCTGTCACAAGACATGCTGTCTCATAAACAGAAAAACACTTACTGAGAGGCACTAGACTACAATAGAGCAGCATGCAGACTGATAATGGGTATGCTTTCCAAAATCATTTCCCATAGTAAAAGAACAATTGAATAGAAGAACTTAGGTATTTAGACGATATATGCGTTTAACTAGTTCTAATTATAACTTCCTACTCATGAATTCCAAACCAACATACTAGCACCAATTCCCACATCACAGACTGCACCAAAATTACCAAGCCCCCAGTATAACATTATCTTCACTTTTAAATGGTGGTATCCTCCAACTGGCAGAAAGGCAGAAATGCAGAGAACAATCAAACTCTAATACTAAATACTTTTGAGACAGAAGGGAACTAACTTGCAGAGTGAAGGGAATTACTTGTGTAAACCGTGTCAGTTACGATAGTTAATGTACTGCTATAATTACAATGGCAGCATTATTTATTTATTCAGCTACCTTCAGCAGATTCTGACCTTTGGCACTTGTGCCAGCAATCTGGATTGTTGGGTTACGCTGTCCATTGATTAGTTTCAAATATGGTCTGAATGAACTATTTCTAGAGTAAAAGTCTACAGTAAAATAAAATTTGGCTCCAACAGAATGCAAAACTTAATCTCTTAAGCACTTAAAAAAAAGTCTGAACAAAAGCTGCAACATTTAATCACTGCCTATATACCAGTAGAAGACAATACTGAAAAAAATCCATGAAAATCAAGGAAGCTACATTTGTAAAGCATTAATAGCTATACTTTTAGTTCACATGCTCAAAAGACTTTTTAGAATAGAAACACATAAAGGGCCATTTAAAACTGGATGCCACTTTATGAACGTTTGCTATTTCTTAAAATTCTCAGATAATGTAATAGATCTGGGTAGCCTCATTTTCAGAGGTATTACAGTTAATAGAAATTGAAATTGCTCAGAGCTTCCAAGGCAGGATGTTACGAAATAAGATAACACAATATTTGCTGTAGTTACTGTTTAAAAAACAACTTCTAATTGTTAAGAAATTCACAGGTATAGCACATCCTGTACAAGTACAGCTGTACAGTCACACTTTATGCACCTGTACACAAACATTATTAGATTCAAACTTCAATTTTCTAAAACCAAACACATCTCCAATTTAGTGCTATGCAGGCACTTCTACAGAAAGAGCAGAGTCTGTTCATCTCTCATAGCTCCTCTCAAGTACAAAACCCCTATTTCTTTTTTTATATTCATTTAAGGAAAAAGTATAAAAGGACGAGTCACACACTTACAGACTGACAACAAAAAGGAACCTCAGACAAGCTGCTACAAGCAAGCAATTACACTTTTTTATTTTTATACGGTACAAAAAAATCCATGAATGGAGATCTACATCATGATCTTGCTTTTCTCAACTAGTATAACTTCAAAAGATGTTTCAGACACTGCTTAAGATTCAGATTAACATGTCCTTCTCACAGACAGGGATTTATTCTTTGTCAGATGTTCTCAAACTGGTGTCCAATGAGAAATGTTCTGTGCCGGACCAGGTCATATTTAGAACACTCATCCAATGTAAGAAGACAAAGACTTCTGAATCTTCTGGTGTCTAGCTAAAACCAGTAGTTAGTGGCTGAAAGACAAATTGACAGCCCTATAATACTCTTTATAGATAATCTGGATGATAAAAGTGAATACACCTTAAGCAAGTTCATGGACCACAACAAACTGGAGGAAAGCCAGATACAGCAGAAGGAAGAATCACCATATAGTGAGACCTCAACGTGCTGGAAGACTAAGCCAACAAGAACTGCATGTGAGTTAATAAAAATAAACATCACGTCCCGCACCCAGGATGGAATTACCCTACATTGCAATAACAGCTGGGACCTGACTGGTGTGTAGCTCTGCTGAAGAGGACCAGAGAGTTAACCTGGCAAGCTAATCCAGAGCGAGCAGCATGCCTCGGCAGCAATGAAGAGAAACCATTAAACTCTGAAATTACTCTCAATGCTTGCCACAGTAAATGACTAAAACACCAGTTTGGTGATTAAATACTTATGGTATGACTGAAAAGCCCCCACGCAATCCTGTTTCGTAGAACAGAATTTGCTAACAATAATACCATTCGTTATTTGAGACTGCCTCATAATACAGCAGAAAAAGCCCAATGAGCCTAACGAACAAATCCTGGCTTCAGTGTTTCAAAGCAAATGTTTTATTTAAGTGTAGAAAGCATATTTTAAACTTTCGATCCAGCAGATTGAAAGTCTCCACAGGAACAGCATCTGCAACTGAGCATACTGAGGGTAAGAAAAAGTGAAATAGAATTTTTTGTCAGCTGTTGCTTGAAACTTTCCACCAACACAAAAGGCACAAATTTGCCTCAGAAAGGTGTATTTATTCTGCATATAGAACAAATGTTACAGAATCTGCTTTAAGCTGCACCTGAATGTATAACATGCATTGTGGCAAAGTGTATTATGTAAGTGGTAACTACGATTACCACTGACCCAGACCCGGACAGACTCTGGCTGCAAGTACATAAAAACACTCGGATATATCATGAAACTCATGGTAGATCATAAACACTTCTGTAATAGAAAGGCTCAGGCTTTTCTGATTATATTGCTCCTAATCCCCATCACTGAATGATAATAAATAAATTCTGAAAGATTACTGAGAGTGAAAATGAAACCAAAATATGTAGACTGAGACAGACTGACAACTTGTCTTAAAAGGTGAAGGATTAATTTAAAAATCACCTGCCGTAGTAATGATAGGTCAAGCACCTACTTCTCTTGACCACAGGCAAGCAATTATTCCTACAGAAGCTTTCAGCAACACAAAAAGAACAAAAAAGCAGAGCCCTGAGGTGGGATTTGTTTCAATCATTTATTAAGCACATATACGTCCCAAGAATTCTCGACCAGGGTGTCCTGTAAGCCAATAGGGACAAACTAAAAAGGTCAACCTGAATTTGAAATTTTGACATGGTTCACAAGTTGGACATTAGCTGTGGTTTAAGCTTATTCATTCCACCTCACCCATGATAACTGACAAAAATACCTGCCATAATCTCTCTCTCACTCATGACCTGGTTTTATGGTTCCAATACATAATAACATTTTTATGTTTCATAGCAGCAGATAAGAAGCCCTCAAAAGGGATAAGGGAGAGAGTCTAGGAGACAGCAATACTGAGATTTAGGCAGTAAATCTCACCTGGGCTGTTTAAAACTAATTTGCTGTTAGGCCACCAAGTTTTGTAAAAGCTAGTCTGTCCCCTAAAGAGATGTTGAACAGTTAAGTGGTATTAGAGAAGAAAGTGGCACTTTGTCACTTTTGTCATGTTCTCAGAAGATCTAAGCACTGAGCGTTGTCTTGGCAAAGCATCAGCTCCTGAAGTATAAGTTTATAGTGCCTGTTTCTTCTAGGTTCCTGATGTCCATACTACAAAAAGGATAACTGAAAGCAAGATGAATGAAAAATTGTCAAATACAGAGAATAAACAGACGTCTTCCTACTGAAGTTTACTGATTCTATTCTGCTAATTGACAAATAAGAGAGTATCACAACTCTTTTCAAATCCTGAGATAAAAACCTACAAAAAGAAGATAACTGAGCAAGCAACCTGCAAATACTTTAAACATATTATGTCACATAGCTGAAAATCCAAACTGTAAGTAAAGAATTAATGTTCTTTGCAAGTTTCAATCTGCTTATCTGTTGAGCCAAACAGAGCTTTATGTTATTTATTCCATTCAACAGATGCTGAATTTACTAAATGGGAAACATTAGGCTGAATGAACAAGAAATAATCATCCAGGAATGAGGTATTTCCAATCTACTGTTTTTTATGTTGCACTTACAGTCAGATTTTCCCAAATAATTTGAACAAGACCTCAGAAAACTTAACGGAAAACTTAAGTGGCTCACAAGTATTAGTTGATGACAATAAGACTATGAAAATTTCCAAAGAAGAAATCCTATATTCTCTTCCTAAATAAAAGCTTGAGAATCTTTCAGCTTCAGAGACAGCCATTCCTTTGTAGTCCTCTGAGGAAAACCAATGGGATCACCACAATTTACAATTATAGCTACGGTATCATGAAGGACAACACAGGATAACGACAGGAACAGCACCTCGGGCAATTCTTTTTAGCAGTCTTTATCAAGTTAAGAGTACTGTTGGCAGCGCTAATTACCAAGGGCGCTGAACTGGAATGAACCCCGCCAGATGGCACTGTGAGCTGGAAAGCCTCAGAATTAGTGTGGTTCTGATCTGGTCTGCTCTTCCCCATCCCAAGAGTTTAAATAGGAACAGATCTAGGAACAGCTAAGTTCATTACAGCTGGGTTATTTTCTGGACACGGAATGGAAGTTAAGTGTATGAAAACTCACTCTAAGTCAGGTTACAATGACTGACACAAGTACACCAAGCACATTTCAATGCTGGGCTGCTTGAAGAAAAGCAATGCCTCAAACTAACTTCTAAAAAAATTGATCAACTGGTCTTTAACTAAACTGCTTCTACATAAATGATTTATATATTTATCCTATCTACTTTTTAATTTTACTCCTCTCATATTCAGTGCTGCCTCTTTGCTGATATAGAGGGTGAAAAAGCCATTTGACCCACATTGGTACCAAATGCACCCAAAGCAAAGAGGAAATAACTGGACTGGGACAAGCCGTTAGTGACAAAAATGAGAGGACAACAGAAGCTTGTTTCATGCTCCTTTCTAAAAACACACAGATCCTCCATACTTGAAGCCTAGAACATTAGGAAGTCTTTGGCCATCCAGGCTAAAGGCGCTGATATAAAACCGAGCCTCCTTTACTCTGCATTTAAGTGATGAGGATCACCAGTTGGGTGCTGTCTCAAAAGGCACTGTCTATCTGTGCTTTTGCCCAATTTCAAAGGCTCGGTAACAATGGGAAGGCAAAAGAGTTATGCACTGAAATGCACTCCTGTTCCACCAGGTTTATGTGTAACACCAACTTTAATTAAAAACTGGATCCTGAAATATTCTTCAGCTAGGCTGAAAAAACTCCAAATGGTGCAGAGACAAAGTCAAGTCTTCAATGTCCCAAGACCTCTTGAAACAATTTGTGGAGGGAACGTGGGGAAGGAGGATGACTTATCACAATGCTAACGAATGTATTCACAAACACGTTTAAGATATGTTTCTTCCTCTACTCCCTAAGACTTTCTAAAATAATCCAACTTGCCATAGCAAATAAATTCCAGGCCAAAGTTAAAATTTTGTCAAATAAATTTTAATGAAGGAGATACAAATGTTTCAGCTAATTTTAACTTTATAAAAGAATAAGGGAAGAAAGGTTTTACTACTTACTTTGCTAAACTGCCTGTTTTTAATAAGTCATATGATGTTCTCCACTAATTCTTAAACTAGAAAACTTCACTGCTTTGCCATGTCGTCCTTCACATCTCATAAAAGTCTTTTGAGAATTTGCACCCAGAAGATGGGTTTGTATATTAATTCATTCTTAGTAACTCATCCTAATATTAGATTTAGATACTCCGAAAGCATTCATTGCTTTCCGTACAGTTACAATACTATTCATTGGACTGTATGAACATGTTATCCCACTATCCTTTAGAAACAAAAGTATCAATATTTATCTTCAGGCATTTTTCTGGGGTGTTTTGGTATTGACATAAGGCTATGGGTAACTTCAGCTGTGGCATCCATTTAAGAACAGTAAACTTACAGAAGTGCAGGACCCTAAACAAGATGTAAATGTAGATGAGGTTCTATTAACTGAAACAGCTGCTGTTTTAAAGGTGTACGTAAGAGTCTACATCACGATTTTAGTATCGGTTTCCCATGAATGAAAGCACAGGATGTGATATGTTTTGCTGACACAAACAAATGACAGACTTTAGGAAGTGAACAGACAACTTGATCTCTGGTGATTTAAGTGAAGCTATCAAATGATCAAATCTTAGTAACACTTAACAGCTGAATAGTAAGTGGTAGAGGCTATGACAGACAGAAAAATAAACAAAATTTTTGAGCTCCAAAAGGAGACAGAACCTTACCTATCATGGTCTTGATGTATAACAACATGATACCCCTTCATCACAACGAAAAGTTGCCAAAATTCAAAGTTGTGTTATTATTATGTGTTGTGTTATTATTATTATGTTATTATTATTGTGTTAAAACTCAAGAATAATTAATAAAACTAAGCCACTGGTGGCATGTAGTAGACTAAATTAGGTAGGGTACACACGATACACAACATCAACCATATGAAAGGTAGATTGCTGTGTACCTCTACTGGCCTAAGGCATACACAGCAATCAAGACAAAGCTTGCGCTCAATAACTCTGATCAGATGAAGATACAGGTAAAACAAAAGCAAACAACTAACAAACAATCAAAAATGCCTGGGACTTACAAAAGATATCACATCTTAAAGCCCTTGCAACAGATTAAATAACTGCCTACAAAATACACTTCGCAGAAAAATCATTAGACAGAAGCCATAATTAGCACAATATTTCATAAAGGTGAACTCTTTAGCAAGTTTCTGCATTGACATTTTTTGTAAGGTTGTACAATTACAAATATGGCTAAGATTTTAAGTACTTTTCTCCCACTCAGTTCCTGATGAATTCAGCCTTGTGAAACAAGTTATCTTCTGAAAGTAAAAGGCAGACACTGCCCTCTTGAACAGAAGGCAAAAAGCACTTAAGCATTAAAACTATGTACTAGGTTGCAATTTTATATCCGCTTTTTCTTTCAATATTGTGTTTGATTCAACACAATTGTAGGGTTAGGCTTTACATTTACTGCAGTTGATTTCTACAGACCCAGTGAAGTCAAGTGAGTTACAAAAAGGATTAATTCTTCTCATTCCTACCTGCAGAACCATACTTCATGAACTGTTCATAATTAAATATTTAAATAAACCATAAAGATGAATATGCCACAGAACACAAGAAATACAAAAAGAAGTAATGGACTTTCACAGATAGCAAACTTCAGTCAGGCTTATAAAAAAAATAAACCCCCAACATTTATTTTACAGCATGTTTGCAATCTAGAGGTTAAATATAAGCACTGAAACATTAATTTCTTCAGAATTTCAATTTCTGGAAAGCAGCAGAGTCATCAGACATATGTCAGTATGTATCACCAAAATAAATTTACTAACAATCTGAGCATTGCTTATGTAGTAACTTCAATTTATGTCTTCTTAAAGCAACTGGTTTAACACCTGTTCTTTAACAAGTATATAGTTGTATCAGCTGTTTGACTAAATATAGTTAAATCAACAGCTGGGGACGCCTTTAATTAATCCCTTGGAGCTCTTACGGGATAACTATTTTAAGAAAACAACTGCAATACAGTAAAACGGTTAAGCATTAAGCATGTTAATTCCACTATATTTAGGTCTTAAAAAATACTCAAGTCAAAAGAAATGTCTTCCAGAATAGGCATAGCGTAAAAAGCAATGAAACTATGTCATTAAATACTAGAAGCAGTCAGGTGGTCAGTAAATTTTTGACTTGCTCTGTAATTTTCTTCACTTGCTGCTCTTCTTCCCCAAAAAATAACCTTAGGAAAACTTACCTGAGACAGAAAGGCAGTGAAAAGCGAGTCTACCTTTTCCTTGAGCCCAAAGCAAGGCTAAATTTCAATCTAAATTTTGGTAATAATAGACGGAAACAGCCAAGTCCAGTTCTGGTAAAAGAGAAATTATTTTCACGTCTCCTATGTGGTAATTTTTCTCCTCAATTACAATTTTCTTTGTATTAACCACACATAACTGCAATTTATCACGTCCTAGAATACAGACTTTAGTCCTCATTTTTAACAGGAATCTGAGAGGGGGAAAAAACTTATATACCACACTGAACTTCACAGACGGGAAGAACAAGGCTGGTATTTCAAACAGAAGTTCACACAGCTTCCCTAAAAGCATTTTAAACTCTATGTAAGAGCAGTCCTAAACACTTCATGACCTTTTGACTTTAATACCACTGAAACAATCTATTCTGACTCTGTGGCAGCACATTCTTTACTATAAGCAAGATAAAGGTGTCAAATCTGATTAATTTTTTTCAGGAAAACTTTAAACAACTTCTACTACAACAAAATAACATTGATTGCTTAATGAGAACAAATGTTCTTCTTATTAGTTCTAAAAATCCCACATTCTAACTTCCCAATGAATATCAAAACCCATACAGAGTAATTAACACAAGACACTGAGACAATGAAATTTAAAATACCATATAAACGTTTTCTTTAATTCAGAAACACACAAAAATCATAACCTATGGCCATCTGTGCCTGCCAGTTAGAAGACAACTCTAAAAATACAAAAGTATGCAGAAGCAACAGTTGCCAGTAACTCGACACAGTGCTCATCAATCAAATTACTGGCAACCTGCAAGTTTATATGTAACACAGACACTTTATTCCACTTATTAACTGTCTTACTTGTTTAAAAGTTAAGGTTGACATTTTTCAAGGTTGATCAATTTTCATTGATCACAGAACGAGAGGACACAGTCCTAACATTAAACTATGAAATGAGAAAATAAAAAGCTTCAAGAAGGAAAGTAATGATTCTCATGTTTCTAATAATGGTATCCTAAACACAAATTACATACACTGTATTTGATTTTGAGCATTACCAGACTCATTTAAGTTTTTGCTTACATGCATTTATGTAAGAAATAACTATAAGCAAAATCTGTACGTTTTCAACTGAAGAAAAATCCCCAGAATAAATTTACTTTCAAGTGTTTTATAGCATTCTGTACATTACTTCAAGTGCTGCCTCTTTCTCCAGGCAGCAACTGACAGAACGAGAGGACACAGTCTTAACCTGCGCCAAGGGAAATTTAGGTTGGATGTTAGGAAAAAGTTTTTCACGGAAAGAGTGGTAAAGTACCGGAATTGTCTGCCCGGGGAGGTGGTGGAATCACCATCCCTGGATGCGTTTAAAAAAAAGACTGGACGTGGCACTCGGTGCCATGGTTTAGTTGAGGTGTTAGGGCATGGGTTGGACTTGATGATCTTAAAGGTCTCTTCCAACCTGGTGATTCTGTGGGTTCCTAGTAAAACAGCTGAAAACCATTTTCCCCACACAACTAGTTACATGGACGTTATGGTCCAAATTAAAGAGTTGTTCTTCCCCAAACTAAGTAGATGAAGACAACACCTTAAAATAGAGACTTATTTTAGGGAGCATGGAAAGAGTGAAACACTATCATAAATTATTTTAATTGCTAGTCATCTTACTGCACTACATCACAAAAATGCAGTTTTTATATAATCCTTTTGTTGCACAGATTAACCCAGCTCCTTAGGATGTAGTACAGTACGGAACTACCGAAATTATCTGTATTTTTTTAAAATTAGCTTTATATTATGTTTAATCTGGTGCTGTGAAATCAAGTATTTGAATGCGCTTCTCCTAACAAAAAAGGAATATCTTATTGCAGTTGCTTTGCAAGAATAAACTTGCATTTAACTATTTCCTCCATTCTCCCACCACCCCAATATATGCTGCAATGAAACAATTATATGAGGAGGAGCAGGAGAAAGGTAAAAGAGAGCTCTGTTGGCTTCTAGCTCCCCTTAATTTCTCAATCAGTATTTGATCACATTAGCCCATTATCACCTGGGATAACAGCCATGATGCTACCAAATAACATAATTCTGTTTCTCAAGTTATTATTACCTTGTTTCAGGGAAAACCCAAGAATATTACCTACCCAAGTTGACTACATTAGAAAAGCACAATTTGGTTTAAAGAAGTCACAAGAAAAAAAATATTCCAAAATTTGGATTGTAGGCAGAAATCAATTTTGGGGGTCCTCCTGCTGTTTCAGGATATGAAAACAGTGCTGGCCACTACTATGAAATGCAGGATTCCTTCCCGACTTCAAGCTGGATCACACAACATCACCTCTTCCTTTCAGTCACTGGAAAGATTCTGCAGGCTACTTTTACAGCCCCGTAATGAAATGGAAATTTAAAATTCCTCCTTTCTGCCAATAGGAAAGTGTGTAAACTTTCCTCTACCATCCTTCATGCTGCTATGACTTCATGAGTTTTCTGCCAGCCTGTTCTTGCAGACTGTCAAAGTGTCTCTGATAAGAAGGCCTATGCCTTAACTCATGAAACTCTCCCTAAGGCAGTATCATCCACGAGCATGCGGAAGGCACACTCCCTCCCATTCTGCAGGTCATTTACAAAACATCCAACTGTACAGCTGAAGAACACTACTTACCACCAGCTAGACTTTGCTTCAGCAATCTGACCAGAGCAGTCCAGCTAATTTTCTGCCCACCTTGCAGACCACCTATCCAAGCCACCTACCTCCAGTTTGTACAGATAGCCTGTAAGAGATCACATCAAATGCCTTCCTACAGTCAAGGTAAACAACATCCACCATTCTCTTCCCATCTACTGAGACACTCAGTTTATCACAGAGGACAATTAACTTGCCCTTGATAAATTCTGATTGCGTTCTTGGCCTTCCTGTGCCTGAACACGGGTTCCAGGAGGATCTGCTCCATCATCTTCCCAGAGACCACGGTCAGGCTGACCTGCCTATAGATCTCAAGACTCCTTCTCACCCTCCTCAAAGACGGAGCTGATGTTTGCTTTTTTTCCCCTGCTTCATTTGAAATCTCTAAAGGCAATGATCTTTCAAAGAGGAGCAAGGAAACAGCCTTGTAATGACGGCACTCAGCTCCTGCAGGATGCTGGGATACATCGCACTCAGTCCCATAAATGTGTATACATCAAAATTGCTTAAGTGGTCCCCAGTTTGACCTGTACAGTGGATAATACTTCAGTCCTCCAATTCTGCCATTAAACTCAGGGACCTGGGAAGCTCAAGGACACTCCTTACCACAAAGAGGCAAAAAAATCCTTGAGAGATGCTTCCACATCCTTTTGTACCAGATTATTTTGAAGTCTAAGCCTCTTCACCACGTTTGCCACTCACTTCAGTTTAGTACTGTCTACATATAACCACACATTCTTTCCACCGCTAATAATGTAAATATTGAGTGACACAGGCTTTGTGAAAGACTGAACAACCACCTACTTTGAGAGTAAGCCATTAAAACAAATAATGCTAAGTCCAATTTTCTATTCATTTGTAACCATGAAATGATGATTGTACCTTAACCATGCTAAGTCCAATTTTCTATTCATCTGTAACCATGAAATGATGATTGCACCTTAACAAAGTCTTTCGTTTGCTTAGAAGATGACGTCGAACACTGTCAAAAATTTTTAACACTTTCAGCAAGTTCTGTTGGATCAGCCCTAGCTACCTAAAGAGTCTCCTATTAAGAGTTGTGCAGATCCCCAAGGACCTTAATGTTGACAATTCATTCAGAGAAGTCTGTTTCATTTAAAGAGCAATCTTTGCCAGTCTTCTGAGACTCCCTAATGAGTATATGCAGTCTTACTGATAACTGCAGGATAACTGCAGCCATGGTTACAGTGTATTATCCAGCATCAATGTGGCTTCTAGGGGGCCGAGGTTGCGGAAAATCAACGGTTTCTCAAAAATCATGAATACTGATTAGAATTCTACAACAAAAATCCTGACACATCTACAGAAACTCATAGTCAGGCAACTGCTACGTAATGTGGGATCCTAAATAATACTCCACTCCAGCTCCCATAGTTCATTCTTCCACAACGCACTGCAAATAGTCAGCTGCAAATTCTAATCTGTTAACTTTAAAAAACTACCATTTATAGAGCACAAGGCTTTAAAGATGCAACAATACTGCAACACATAAGGAACTGTGTGGAGAGAATCTGTATCTGAAGAGGCTTTGTCCAAACTTCTCTATGTAGCTAAAGCAAGAAAACTTAAATCACAAAAGCATTTGTCATTTGGGTTGATGCTTCAAGAAAGGGGCTGCAGCCCACTGCATGTTTTTCCTGATCAGCAGAACTCCTGTACTGTCCAACAATGCGTATTTTTCCTTCCTCCTGCACTGTAACATTTAGTCATTATACTAAATGAGGAAGAAGAGTTTATAGATATTGGCTGAGAAGGGCTGAAGAAAGTATTTTCAGATGTTAACATAAATCAAGAGTTTATGCTTTTTCTAAGTCTCTATGTACTGTTTACATTATCCTGATTCACGTAAATTTAACATTTTCCTCCTAAGAAAAAACCAATTTACATAGAATACATCTACATTTTTCCTCTCCACACTGTGTCCTCTTCAGTAAAAATGTAGCTACGACAGAGATACTTAAAGATCAAAAATTGAAAAAATAAAACTGGACTGGTAGAGAGAACATATAAAGACACAGCAAGATCTCAAGTGTTGTGTTTGCTTCTAATTTCTCATTAACCAAAAAGTCTGAAAGAAAGAGGCACCTTTAGAAGGAACAGACTATGTCTAAATAAGACTTTATTAATAACCAACACACGACTGTAATTTTTTTCTAGTTGACAAGCGCCAACTGGCACAGAATCTGAGAGGTTACATCTTTGGCAACAAGACAATCAGCTTTTCAGATACAAATCAATTGTTTAAATTCAGTGCAAGCTAAGCAGGAACTGATAGCCATTCCTTGTTAATAAAAGCAAGTGATGTGATGATCTCCATCCAGTTGTCAAGGCAGTCTTTTCAGGAACATTGTATTGAGTTTTCAAAAGCAGAAATTCTGGAGAATTTCAATACATTTTTAAGCAATTATTCCTAGGCATTCAGGCCATCTCTGTGCTTCAACTTCGTACAGAAACTGAACAAAACTTAAATTTTCATTTTAAGAAATGTTTGAGGTTTTGTTTTTTTTTCTTTTCTTAGTAGATTGCGAATACTTCACAGCAAGTCAAACTCAGTTGAACTTCATCATCTTCCCACCTTGTTTATATCACTTTTACATTAATTCCTACCATGTGGCACGTCTGGCAGTGAATGGACAGAGTGAGAATAAAGCCCACAAATTGCAGCTTGTGAGAGACAGCTCTGCGAGGAGCAGAGCAGACATAAGGGAAGAACCAACTGCATGAATTTCATGCACAGTGTGCAAGGCTTGACAGGCTTGTACTATTTTGACAGGCTTTCATCACTTTTTACACGCTGCTGAATCATGAGAAAAGCAAGCACACAAAGACATTGATATTGCTCACAAAACCACAGACTTGTCTGTGGAATCTTGTTTGGGTTTTTTTAAGAAAGCTAAATTGAATTCCTGGAATATATTCCAAATAATGAAGAAAATCCAACATATCCATCTTTAAGGAGTCTAGTATCAAGGCATCCCCTATTTCTTTTAACACAGCAAACTAGGCTAGCTAGCACAGCATACAACTGAACGTACCAAGACAGGGTTTCCTTATCATTGTTATTGAGCGTTACCTGTTATAGCAAGGACATTTCTCCTGTATAACTTTTAATTGAAAATATGTATTCTCAATATTTATTTGAATAGATGTATATGCAAATATCTGGGTTTTATGTTAAATCGGCTACCTCCCTTAGACAATCTAAATGGACTTAGAAATATTTAAATATTTTCCCCTTGTTTTGTGGTTGGATACTGGAGGTTTCTCCACAGAGAAGAGTTTAATGACAAGTAAAAAGGTCAGCAAACAAAACCAAGATTAACTGATAACCTCTTCTATCACATCACAGCCTACCGCTGAAGTCGTATTTGAATAAACTGTTGTGCAACTTACTCTGCTTATTCTCTGGAACACCTATTTTATCAATATTTTCACAGAAACATGTTCAGTCCCAGAATCCCATCTACTCCATCTCTTCAACTCCACCAATCTTCTTGGGTCTTGCTTGCTATCGTAGTTTTAGAGATATGCTGTAATTTTGCCATAGCAGTACAGTTTTCATCAAGTCTAGGCTTTCCTCTGAAAATATCACAAAAATGGTATAGATTCTCTTTACCATTATTATCTCCCACTGTCAAGAATTTTAAATCTTTTTCATGTTCTGAGATTTAGAAGCATAGTCCAACAGACCGCCTCTTCTTTGTTTTGCCATGATGCTACAACTCAGTGTTGTTACAACTGGGATTTGATCACTCCCTCACTACCCTAAACTTAGTGTTTGGTATCTAGAGTCTCACATTCGTTTGCCCAGCTGACAACTGTTGCATTTGTTCCATCTGGCAGCTTGCTGGGGCTTCTTTTCAGAAAAGGAGGGAAGCAGGAGAACTCATTCTATACTTCCAAGAAACTAAGAATTCTAAGAAATCTGAACATTTTTATTAATTGTTCAGTCTTTTCTCCACTGGTTGTAGGAAAGGTAGTTATAAAATGTTGGCTTCTCAAGAAATCACAGGAAAATGAAGATTAAGGTTTCCTTCAATAAACAGGAACATCAGAACCATCAACACAATAGGGTGTGCCAACTCTTGGCAGTCAACAGACAAGCGTCTCATCAACATAAATTTCAAGATCTATTTAAGTTTCGGCATAGCAGCTAAAAGACTGCAATTATCAATTGTGTTTTGTTGAACTGTGGTACATTTATCGTTTCAAATTCAAAGTGACATGTTAGCTTGTATCAGTAACAAAATTATTTTGAAACAAATACATAGAAATACCTTGAAATCTCTCTCTATGGGGCAGATATATAAAACAGAGCTTTCAGACCCTAAATTAGGATTCCCAACAGTTGTGTTACTAGTGTATAATCTTATGTTGCAATATAAGGTAGTTCAACAAAGCTGGACCTACTTCAGCAACCTTTTTTTCTTTTGTACTCATTTTCATCAGATTTTTCACTATTCCAAACTCTCAGATGCTAGACTAACCATATATTATTCTGTATTTAATACCTTTGTACATCAGTATTTAAAAGCACATAGTTGATTGGTTATTTCCTGTCAGGAAAAAAATACAGGATTTTCTGGCAACACCTACATATGCCAAAAAGTCCAATTTCCTTGGAGTATCAGACACATTTTACTGAAAGTTCTTTAGAATGAATTTGTGGTGGTGATCAAGCTTATTGCCAAATAAGTACCAACAAACAAACTTGTCCAGATTCTTTAATACCAGGGAAACAAATGGTGCAGTCATCTCTGTTTTGCTATTGCAACATGCACACTAAGAAAATAAGTAGTTGGAAAGAAGACCATAGAAATGAGGGAGAGACCAGTGCTAAAATGAAGATAGCCTTGGAAGTCGGCAAAGAGCAACTTTGTGCTTTCTTTTCTGTAATTCCTTCTCCTTACAAAAGGAACAAGAAAACATTTTAAATTGCATTTTCACAATGCCATTTCTTGCTTTCACAGTGCTACTAACAATTGTGTTGTACTGTGTTGACTTATTTCTTTATTTTTGTGAAATTCCCTAGCATTTTGGATTAAAGAACAATTCTCTCTAAACTGGCAAAAGAACAAAGATTATTTTGAAGTGGTATTTCTCTGCTTTCATAGAAGAAAACAAGTATAAGTTACAGCTCATTCTATCTTGCACCACTATTAGAAAGTAGAGAGCTACTTTAAAGACTTGAACAAAAGGGTATATTGATAATAACATCTAAAACCAATTATCAAGCCCTGTATCAAAAGCAAGAACAGATTTCTAGAATGAGGGAAATGGAGATCAAAACAATGATATGAAAAAAACCCACACATGGAAACAGGAAGACTTCTAATAGCTTCAATTTAAAAGAGAGTTGAAATCCTAGATTTCAATTCAAGTACCTTTTTTTTTTAAACAAATACCCAATAGAGTCCACAAAAAAACTGAACACATGAGAAAAAAATTAAACTTTATTTTTATTTTTTCAAAGCAAAAAAAAGAACACTGAGTAAACTGTAATGAGCTAGTAGTCTTATTATCCTCAAAAGAAAACTTACACTAGTCATATCAATTTTTCTGCTATTAGCCATACAATGTGTCTTGAAAGGGGTCTCCCAGATTTCCATCTGATCTCTCATCCAAGCTTATGTACCACCCCAGTAGCAATCAATTATCTGGACAGAATATACTTATATCTCAAATGTATATAAATCTTTTTTTCTACAATACAACACAGATATCCACTGTCTTGAACAAAAATAAATGCACGAACAACAAGCTGAAAACCTCCCATTCCTTTCTCATCTCTACTCAATTTCTGTCCTATCTTCTTTTACTCAAAAAGTTTTAAAACCACATGTTTTCTCTTCAGGGCAATGTTCAGTCGTTATTTCTGTGATTTCCTCCGCAACACAAAGAAAGCTTTTAAGCTTACTCATATTCATAATCAAAATATACACATGCAATTCCACACACCTCCTATTATTTGCATTTAAAATTGACAGAGATGCAAAGGAGCAAGCAGACTGAAGCCTGTAAATGAAAAGAAGCCAAACCCTACAAGTTCAGAAGGACCTAGAAAAACAAACAGCTTAGCAATATGATAAAAGAATGCCAGTATCTTCATGTCCAAGAAAAAAGGCTCCTTCAAATAAACTGTTCTCCATTATATTATTTTTTCATGGTTTCACTGTACTCTCGAGCCAAAGCTTTCCCACACCTTTCCAGGAAATTCTTAAGCAATCCAGTTACTTCCTCTCTTGTCCATTAATACACACCAGCATCTTCACATATAGACAAAAGCACCACTACCATGCTGTGAACTTTTAACTGAAAAAGCTTCTTCTGTCCATAATTTATGAAGAGTGACCACAATGACTAGGGCTTTATGATGCAATCACCACTTTGTGATATGGCAAATACGACTTCTTTTAAGAGAAAAGCAGAGTAGGAAAATGCAGACTGAAAAGTAAATTCTTCCTTCCATAATTCTGTTTATTTTTGCTCAAGTTATTTGAGGCAGACAGGTTAAACAAAATGAACAGGCTACACTTGAAAGCAAAAGATGATGTGTTAGCAGCCCAGCAATTTAATGACATGTAAGTTTTAAATCTATTTAATTTGACTGACTCTTACATTAGCTCAGTTGGTTAGAGCATGGTGCTGACAGCATCAAGATTGTGGGTTCAATCTCTGTACGTAACTGTCTTAAGTCACTTGGGAGTTGAGCTTGATGATCTTTGTAGGTCCCTTTCAACTCAGAATATTCTGTGATCTGTGACTTCAGTGATGGAAAACTCTTTAATAACCACTGAGATACTGCTTTTTTTCCTCTTCAGGTAAATTACAGGGAGTTTAAAAGGACTGTGTCTTACACACAATCTATACTTCGACTTCTTCTGGGAGATTTAAATTAGAACTTTAATCACTGAGTCACATAACTATTCCATGTTTGCTTGAGTGTTTTATTTAAAAAAAACCCAACATATCAACACCTTTCCTTGAGAATTCTGCAACTACTCAGTCCAAAGAGGCCAGAGACGAGTGACTAAAATCTTTTTCTCTCCTCAAAAGAATAAGAAAGACAAAATAATGCAAACAGCAAACATTCCCAGACTCTTAGACAATGCTATTTTAATAATACATATCATTTTCATCTTCTGCTATCTGAAATATTTACATGCATGACCAGATGACAAAATACGCAATTATTTCTTTTGACTATTCCATTTGTGAAGATAACTTGCCAAATTAGTTATACAACCTGTAATACTTGTCCACTGAGAGCCATTAGAGCTTTGTCAACTGACATTGCTGTTCCATCTGCTCAGTGATTTTCTGGTATAGATCAAAAGCCATAACAGTCCTTACTCTGTTCTCAAGTGTTTAAACTAAAACAACTCACTAATTTCTCCAGCTTCTCCAACAATTACATAGTTTCTTAGAACACTGCAACAATGTATTACAAACATGCATAAAAGCTTTGAAAAACAAGACATTAAATTATGTATTTCTAACATTAGACCTGAAATCCTAGACCAAGCCAAGAGAATTTACAAAGTGTATTAGTATCTTTCCCTTGTTCACCCCTCTCACAGCAAAAACAAGCATACAGCTAAGGAATGCCCTTTGCTCACTAGAAATTTAAACACATATTTAAATACTTTGCTAACTAAATTCCAGTACCGTAAAATGGATCATTCCATAAAACTTTCTATTGATAGCTTCATCTCAATTTTGCCAGTTATAATAACTGTGCCTTTCACGTGCGTCTGTGAGCGTAGAAATTAAAATATTTTTATAAATTTCAAAAAAGCTCTATACCAAAATACCCTCAGCTGCTTTCTGACACAGGAATCCAATCACTGGTGTTTTTATTCTGAAGCTAGCAAACTACTCTCTGTAGTTTTGAAGGTTGATCAAAACAGTGCCACATCCTAATAAGAAAAGCCAGCTACTAAGCTGCTAAATAAATACCTGAAATTAAAATATCCAACCCAACTACCATAAATAGTACCCTCTTTAATGTTAGATGAGATTTCCAAGAAAACTGATGCACCCAAGAATCCACATGCAGTATGCCATATCAAGATCTTCAACCACCATCCTCTGTAGTCTTTTTCTAAGACCAGATACATATTCACTATCTCAGGCCATCAACAATATCCCAGAATCTTCTCAGCAAGGCACAAAACATATCTGATGGATTTCTAATGTCACTGTGTTTTAGGGCACTGATCAACCTACTAGCATGCATCTATATTTCTGCTGCTGGCACACATTTTCTCCCTTCCGCTTTCCATCACAGGCAACACTGTCTGCCTTAACTGGCCTTTCTAACAAACATTCTTCCTCTGCTCCACCATAATGACAACACGGGATAAAATGAAGAAACGGCCTGTTTGGGGGAGAAGGGAGTTCTACAGAAGAACTGAGAGATCATTTCAGTGGAAGGAAGACAGACATTTATAGAGGCTGGGTTAATATTCAGCTGGTTTACCTCATGGCAAAAGAAAATGAATGACTATAGGCCTGGAAAAAGTAGCACGTAATTTACTGGGTTTAACTTTGTGCCTCCCTTGCCCGTTGCGGGCTTGTAACAGACAGAAAAACAACATGTGGTGCAAACTGCTTCATAATGCAGACTTGGTGTAGTCTCCAAAAATCAGCAGGTACACATGATATTGGTGAGCCTCCATCAAGACCTTTTTATTCCAGTTTTCAAATTATGTACTGGCAAAGGCTGTGTGTTCACACTGAGACCTATTCTGCCAGGCTTGAGTACACTTAGCACCATTCGATCAAGGTAAGATTCACAATGCAGCTTCTCATTTCCAGTAACAATAAAGGACTCTGAAGAAAATTAATTTGCAGAAAATTCACTTTTAATACACCTCTCTGTAAAACATCTATGTGGGGGGATAGTGTCTTAGAAGACATCGAGAAAAAGTTCCATTGCAGATAAATTCACACAAAATCAAACTCCACATTTGTCTACTTGATATTATACTCAGAAAACAACCAAATGGTTGCTTCACAAGAAAGTTCATATGGTTTAATACGCACACACTGAGATTGAGCAGTACCTACTTTACAAGAAAAAAACAAACCCAAACCAAAGAAGAATCCAGGTCTCAGTCGTGAATAATAACTCCACTCTTAGCAACGTACCAGCCACCTTCATGGCATCTACTAGGCTCTTTTACCAGACTTCCAATTACCTAGGTTCATCCTGCAGTTTATGGAACATCTTATTTAAAATTTGTAATTTCAGGTGGATGGTTTAAGGTATCTGCAGTATAGCAATACCTGCGCTTTTTGGCACAGTAACAACACAAACACATTCTCTCAGCTACTTTATTTAAAGAACTCTCAACTGATAAAGCTCAAAAGTTTCCCGGATGCTTGTTGCTGTGGTTTGCAGAAAATATCCATTGGAGCCAACCAATTTTAGGAGATGCACTGATTAAACTACTGTGAATGTGTCTGAAAAAGAGAAAACCAGCGGCAGGAGCAACTCCTGCTTCCATTCTCTGCTAACACAATTTCTTTTCTGCTTTTATCAGTGACATTTGTCACTGAAAGACTGTGACCTAATCTCCACTGTATAACACATTTAACTATATCATTCACACGTTAAAAAGGGGTAAATGCTACACAGACCACCAACGAAAAATCTGAAGAAACTCACGCTGCTTTCATAGTCCCTTTTCACATAAACCATGTACAGCTTTAAAGAGTGATCATGACTTAAATCACAGGGGACATTTAAAAGCATAGAATACTAAAGTCTTCAGGCAAATACTTATAAGAACAGCATTAGGTTTTAGACAGAAAAGACTAGAATAATAGTGAAAGCTATGTCAGTACTCTTAAAATACAGACTAAATTAGTAAAGTGTACGTGTCTTTTCTCAAAGTTTGAGGGAAGCCACTGAATTCCTGCTAGAGTCCTGGCTTTTGGTTTAATTTTCAGTAATTGTCATTAATTTTCTGTGTTAATCCCAGGCCAACAAGGGCAGAAAAATCTAAATTCTCTTGATAAACTCTTCATTGTGATTTATAATACTGGCAAATCTACTCCAACCACTTTGTTTGTGAACTACTTTCTAATTTTCTGCAAAAGAATTAGCCAATCTGTGACAGAATGTACTTCCACCAGGATCTAATTTGTCCCAGAGCCTTTTATGAGTACTACACAATGTTTGCAAACACCACTGTTGCACTAAGCATCTAAGGAACAGGTTTTCCTATATAAGCATACAACTCCATCTAGGAGAGTTTCCCAATGGACATTTTGAACCCAAACAGAAACACACTTTAAGTTAAGAAGTTTTTTACTAATACAGAAAAATACCTGCTCAATACTTTGCAGATGAACTATATATTTTCCACAGTCCACATAAATAAAACAATGATGTTTCACAGTTTCATCTTTAGCTTGTCTTCGTTTTGCCTGTACTATTAGCTCCTGCCAAGTTACATGCACATCTTTAGCACGAATGACTGACCAACTTCTGAACTCTTATCATTTAGCTATGACTACAGGAAGGAAATAGATGATACCTAACGCCAAAACACTAATTTTATCTAGAATGCCATTAATTAGCTTATCTCATTGACCACACCAAAGCTTTCTTTGAAGCAAAAAACGAGGTCCTCCTGAAGTGTAGTCTGGTCTGCTGCCCAGAAGGCAAAATGCTGCGCAGCCTGTGTGTACTGAGCCATGCTTAGAGTAAAATGATAAGCTCCCCGATTAACCCTTGGGTTAGCCCGCAGAGCAGCGTCTGAGCCGCCTGACAGCCCCGAGGCGGTGACGGCTGCGCGGAGCTCTGCGGGCACCGGGGGTGCCGGCGCACACGGCGGGGTCCCGCGGGTGACTCACGGCATTCCCAGCCCGCCGGTACAGGCACCGCGCCGCACCACTGGAGGCATCCCTAATCCTCTGCCTCCTAAGGCTCTCTCACGGCATTAGTTCCACACTGAGGAACAGATGTCGGTTTCATAAACTTCCTTAAAGGTTCACAGGGTTTCCCAGGCTTAGGAGGTAAACGGGATTCTCGCCTCGGCTGCGAAGGGTAATGAGGTTAACGCTCCTTCTCCTCTTCCTCCTTGGCTCTTCCTCCGCCCGGCGCCGCAGCGAGTGCTGTCCGGGCTGTCACCGTCAGACCCCGTGACGGGCACCTGTGGCGTGCCAGGTGTCGGGGGCCGGTGTCGCCGGGCACTAGCACCCACTGCTCGGCCGGGAGCGCAGCGCGGCGCCGCGGCGGGCGGGGGAGCGCGGGGCGGGCGGCGCAAAGCGCCNACACGCTCGCTGTCCGGTCCGGTCCGGTCTCGTCCCGCCTCACAGCGACGACAGCTGCCGTGGACGGGCTACCGGCGCCGCCATCTTCAGCTCCACGTAAACACGCGGCCGGGGAAAGTGACGTGTGGCCGCCCGCTCCTCCTCCCGCCGCCGCCGGCCCCTCCTTCCCGAGCCCCGGCCGCTCCCGGTGCCTCTGCCCGCCGGCGATCCCCCCCCGCCTGGCTGCCGCCGAGTCCCGCCGGAGCCGCCTCCGGAGGAGCGGGTTTGGCCCCTGCGGGGCAGCGGGCGCGGCCAGCACCGGCGGGCACACCCCCCTACACACCGCCCTCCACACCCCCGCGCCCTGCGGGCACAGGCGGGGGGCTCCCGCTGCCCACAAAAGAACGGCACCGCCGAGGCGCCCGGCACTCGCTGGGCTGCGACACGGGGCTCTGAACGGGCAGCACCTGAGTTCTGGTGCCCCGCCAATCCCGTGTCTCCGGCTACAAGGCTAATGCTGACAGTTCTGATTTTCCAGGTGTTGTCCTGCTCCTGCGCGCGGCTCACTCAGTTGCAGGGATCCTACAGCTCGATCTAAGGCTCGGCAATACCACGAGCTTCCCGGGCGTGTGCCGCAGACTATGTAAGAATGACAACAAAGGATGTGTAGCCCCCCCGTTAAAATTACCGTGCACTCGTCGTGCCACACGGGCTGGAAGAAGTGTGTTATAAGCACAATGGGGAATATGGCACGTGGCAATTAAATGCTCATACAATTTCTATACCTCAGCAAATACAAAGCAATATTCTGCGATAATTTAATTGTCTACTTAACGTGTGCCTTGAAAGGCTAATGGCAATTTGTATCACGTGGTCCTATTGTGCTTTTTCTTTCAGTTCCCCCTGAGGTGGGTTCCGTTTGTGATGGTGCGATGGATGGCACAGGCTTACACACAAAGGAAGAAAAAAGGCTTCCCAGGAACGTGTACCAGCTGCAATGTGAACGGCTTCCTTATTCTGCATTTGGAATCATGCTGCTTTACTAAATGCAAAATTCAAAATCTTTCTGAATTAATTTAGATCTCAGCTTTGCTGATCTTTTGAACATGGTTGCTTTAGTATACGTTCTTTCTTTGCTTGAATTTTCCAACAAAGACTGGATACACCCAAACAAACAGACAAAAAATAGACAAAAGAAAACATTATTTGCACAGTATTACTGACCAGGAATAAGTTAAAAAAAAAAAGGTAAAATAGGTGTCCTAGCAACAAAATGCCACACCCATATTACTAGCAAAGTAATCTAAACCTACAATCTGGCATTTTGAAGGATTTCCCATTCCTCCTCCACATTACATTTTATGGAAAAGTCTGAAATAATTTGCTAATAGGTACAGGTAGTGTGCATTCCTGTGTTTACAAAACAATGTTTTCAAACTTTAGTCAACAGGAATATATACCATTTGTGTCAAAAGAAAACACCATCCATCATAGGGAATGAAAAATGTCTGCATTATCTGTTGTTTCATATTTGAAGCAAGACATATATTTCAGTTAAAGTTCTCAGACTTTGCCATTTGACTACAGGAACATCATGTTATAGAGGAAAGCAGCAAACGAAAATGAGAAGAATTAATTAAAGAGGAAAGATTTTCATAGGAACGTAAATTTGAGTTCATTTCTTAAAAATATGTTCCTAAGTCAGTAAAATAAAGTACCTTCTCAAAGCTTGTACAAATAGAAGTTTTTCCCAGCAACTACAAAGGCCCAGAGACCCCTGAGGGAAAAATAAATCACCTTTTCTGAGTCAGTGACATTCCTCTTGACTGTTAGAGGCTAGCATTGTAGAACTTGCTATCATATGTCAGTAAAATGTCACACACACACGACACTTTGATAATAATTTCTTTATCAGTAAATATCCCAGTTAGAAGACAATTACAAACTTCCCAAATCCTATAATTAAAGAGGTTCTTGAGTTAATGCTAAGAATCGATGGGCCTAATTTTCCTTTTATGTACAGACTTATATCCATATAATTCTAGTGGATTTTAGCTTAACACCTAATTCATGACTATGGAAGTCATGAAAACCATACTGACAAACTATAATAGAATACTGTGGAAATTACTACTAGATAGAATATTCCAGGGATTAATATTTCCATATCCTTTCAACACTGGAAGAACAGGACTTTCTCTCCTAGGGAAAAAAACCAAGCCCATACAGCATGATTTCCTACTTCAGCTATTTTAGTTCCTATTTTATCATTCATGCAGGGCAAGTTGACTGGAATTCACAAGTTGGCTAGCCGATTAAACGTTCAGTTAGAGAAAGGCATTAATCTTGTTTGTTTAATTCTCAGAATTCACTAATAATGTTCACTTGCCCAAGAATGTAAGAAAGTGCCAAATAGCTCTCTAATGCTCATTGGATTCACATAAGTCAAACATGTAAACTGCTTTCAACAGCATATGCGAAGTGAACCAGATTAAAAAGGTAAGAAATACAGACCAGACATTCTCCAAAACAGGAAGAACTGGTGTTTTGGCCTAGTCTTATTTAAATTTTGTTTAGAATTAAATTTATTATTGAAAATGTTCATACAAAATGGCACTGAACCATCTTTGCATATCAGACCTAATTTTTAGTTGTGTTTATCTGTGGACAAGGACAAAGGCTTCTTCATCTACAGCATTTTCTCTAGCACTGAAACTCCACATTCCTCCTACCTCTTCTGTTTCCTTTATTCACTGTTCAGAGAATGTATGCCTGGTGACTTTCATTATGGCACTTTAGTGGACTGTGAAGCCAAAAGATGAAGCCTAAAGACCATGTGTGATAATCACAAACTTCTAGTTAGGAAATTCAAATTCTGTCACAGTCCACTGAAGCCAGAATCAGAGGGCTGTCAGACCACAGCATGCTGCTGGTAAATCACATATGCAAGTAATATGCAAAAATTTAAAAACTATCACAGGCATAAGATGACTATACCACCTCTTCCAACAGATAAGGAGCACAGATATTATGTATTCTCAGGTGTCAAAACTTTACCAATACCTCCTAATAACAATACTATCTAACACTAATTTCTTTTCTTCAACAAAAATAAAGATTAGAATGAAAGATTCCTATATGGATCACATAAGATTCACTGATCCATCTTGTAATAAAAAAAATATCTGACAGCAGTCAGATGTTTTCCTAGCACCAATACAATGACCATGCCACTTTCTGGTTTTTAATTTTAATTTTAAAATTTTAATTTTTTAGTTTTAAATGTCTGTATTTGGTCAACATAATTCATAAAGGAGTAGTCCTCCTGTTAATGGATATGTACCTTCTGATATGTATGTGTAGCAGAGTGATACAGAGAAGACCCGTGGTCAGGCATGAGAAATATGACACTGATTATGTGGATTATTATGATTAGATTTGTTGCTAATACAGCATGTAAATGTTGTCAAGGCAGTATATAATACAAGCTTTGTGTTTTACCAGATCTTAGCACCTTTACTCACTCATCCAAAAGTGAGTGTTCCCTGTCTTAGGGCTGGACATACCCTATAGGTATCCTTGTGGGGCTGGGGATTCACCAGGAAGCTGCAACCTTGGGATACCAGTTTGCTCAGCTGCCCCAGTCTTCAGCAGCATTTTATAGACTTTTGCAGGCTGATGTATACCAAAGTCAATATCAATCACCACAACTCCCTCATCTCTGGAATGCATTGATTATGTGAGCATCCAAAGCATTCCTCCTGCAATTCCCACCTGGTGTTCTCACTTTAGGACAAATCATATTGCCCATCAGAGACAATGGCAAGGGAGAGGGGATGTTTGCTAAGACCTGACTATCTTTCATCACCATCACAGTAAGTCCAACTGTTCTTCTGGGGCTCTTGATCTGCTGTACAAAACCTACCTGGCAGGATAACAATTTCTATCATAGTGAACATTAAAGGGATCAAGTGTGAAAACAGGAGACACATCTATCAGAGAGATGACAATGGTAAAGGTTTTATTTGACCAGGACATGCACCTTCTTCCACTGAACCTAGTGGGAGTTCTGTGGCAGAGGGTACTGCCAGTACGGAACGGCCTCAGTGCATACCTGTCGTAGTGCATGGTAACCAAACAGATTTACCTCCACCTCAGTGTGAGCTTGCATGAAGAATCTGAAGCTGACTTAAAGACTAGCTTACCTGTGCCTTTGTCACAGTCTGTTGTGCCAGCTCTGTCCCCTACCATTTGCTCTTCAGCTGCACTGAGCCTTGGCACTGCAGTCTCCCAGAGTGCTGCTTGGTTGGCTCGCTTGCAGCAGGCAGGTGACTCAGGTAAAATATGTAAAGTTCCCGATTTCACAGACCCATTGTAGGTACTGCTAAGGGAGGATGACCTAATTATGTTAACTGGCTGTTAGCAAGTGGGAGTCAACTCAAATTTCAGGTAGAACTTGGTCTACTGTATCCAGCTTAGTCTGACTCCATGTTATCAAAACTTTCACCTCAGGGACATTTAGGTGTGTTATTAGGACCAGCTTGTATTTTAGAAAGAGACAAATATTCTCTCCTTCAAAGCAGAGCAAAACAGATGCCATTATAGAACAAACGGTGAGGCTTGGTGGTTAAAAAGTAGGTGAGGTAGAGATTTAAGGAAAACATGCTTTAAAAAACATGGGTGTTTTCATTGTTGTTTTTCTTTCTGTTTTTTTTCCCATCTGTTTTCTTTTGGAAATCACTGGTGAGGCATAGCAGTATGAAAAGTTATTAAATGAGGCAACCGATGAATATTTTAGAATTGAGTTCCTATGTAACAGGTAAAATTTATATTCTCTAATATGTATTTCTAAATGAAAGAAAGTACCAAAGCCTGTGAAAAAAACAGGCACTGAGGATGAAAATGAAATGTTCCCACATAAGAAGAAACAATTAGAAAAAAATGTAATTTTTAACCCCTATCTGCAGCTGTAAAGTTAGACAAATCTATATTAACCATTGCAACCAGTGTCCCACCAATGTCTGTACAACAAGCATTTTTTTTCTAAATTAAAGTAAATTTTGCTGAGTTTTGTTATAAGAGGTTGCAGAAGAAATCAGACACTAAAGCCTTCCATGTATATGATCCAGGCATTCACTTAATACATGAATAATTGCGAGCTTGCTAGCATGCTTCAGTCAGACACAATCAAGTCGAACACATAAAAGTGTTTTTCTTGTTTCCAAAACCAAACTTTTGTCATCTTGCTGAAAAGATAGTAAAATAACTCATACAAAAGTGTTAAAACACAGACTTCTTGCGCTATTACAGTAACACAGGCCTCCTGGAGATGTGTGTCTTTCTTTTCTGAGTACTGGAATGGTACAGCTTATAGTTTGACTAATTGTAAGCTCCACATATCTTTTTGGATGCATATTTGAGTCTATTCCTTATTAATTAATTAAGACAAATACTCTGGTATTTGTTTGTTGCTTTGATGAAAATATTGTAGCTAGGAAGAGGCAAGACTCTTTAGCTAAGAAGTTTTGTGAGATGAATAATTTATTCTGCAGGCATAATATATCAAGGAAGGTAATTTAAGTAAGATTGCAACTAATACAGCTAATTAGTTAAGTGACCCAGAAGCTTCAAACTGGCACTTGATATTTGAGGTACCAACAAATATGAATTTCTAGCAAAAATCAGTTATTTATATCTGATATATGCAGAACTATTATAGTACGTATTTCTTTATAATTGGTCACAATTTTCCAAGTTTACATGAAGGTTCAGAATATGAATCTCTTCAGCCTATTGCATATGAAGGTATAAAAGAGAATTATTTTCCCACTATTCTGCTATTTTATATGGTCAAGTGTTATTAATGAAACTCCATTTAGAACATGGAAGAAATTAATAATTTAATAGAATGTCTACAATACCAGTTTCTCTTCAAATTTGTCCAGACTGTTCACCTGACAGATCAGCATTCCCAATGTATTTTTAGGAATTCCAGAATTTCTGACAGTATCTGAGATGAAGTGCTCCAGGCAGCAATTACAAAATCTGAAGAAGCTATAGCTTCCTAAAACTTTAACTATTTTAATACATTTCGGTGCTAAAGTGGAAAATACTTGGGTTTTTTTCATATTTCAGCAAATCTCAAAACACATTAAAAATGTCATTACTTAATAAGAATTACTTCTAAATTGTTGTACCACACTGGGACTCATGCCTTTTTGAGTATTATTTATGGGGAAAAGAGAGCTGGCATGTCAGGTCAGGTAATCCCATAAGTACTGGTAAGAACAAAGAACTTCCTAGACTTAACTTTAATACTCATAGGAAAATCTTCTGCCACTTCAAATAAAGAGTTCCGCAGACACAGCAGAGCTGGGAGAAGTGCTTAGGACTTCCAAAGACCTCACTAACACTGTGGCAAAAGGATTTATTTCAGCCTGAAGAAGAAAAGGCTTTGGGATGACCTTATTGCAGCTTTGCAGTAACTGAAGGAAGCCTACAAGACAGATGGAAAGGGACTTTTCTCAAGAGCGTGTAGTGGCAGGATAAGGAGGCATGCCTTCAAACTGAAAGACAGCAGGGTTAGATTAGATATTAGGAGAAAATTCTTTACTGTGAGGGTGGTAAGGCACTGGAACAGGTTGCCCACAGAAGTTGTGGATGCCCCGTCCCTGAAAGTGTTCAAGGCCGGGTTGGATGGGGCTCTGAGCAACCTGCCCATGGCGGTGGGGTCGGAACGAGATGATCTCTGAGGTCCCTTCCAACTAGGCCATTGTATGATTCTGTGATTCTATGATTCTCTGATTACTGAACTGCTGTGAAAATATGCTGTGTCCACTGCAAGTCCAGCCAGACCTAACCCACTGGGGTGTGCATCAGGCGGTGGGAATGTGGTATAGTCGCTTTCCCATGGAGCCACATGCTCCTCCTGCTTTACCCACAAAATATTGTGCATCAGCGCCTGGTTGGGCGCTGCAGATGTAACTGTGAGGACTTTACAGCAGATCCAATCGCTTACCAGTTGAGAGAGATTTATTGTTTTTCTTGTTAGCCTTTTTGGGCTGACTTCTGCCAGGTCCCATGGTGCCAGATGCTCAAGGACAGGGTGGATGGAGCTTTGAGCTGCCTGGTCTAGTGGAAGGTGTCCCTGCCCACGGTGGGGGGTTGGAATTGGATGACATTTAAAAGGTCCCTTCCATCCCAAACAATTCGGTGAATTCAAAGCCCCAAGCCCTGGTGCTGGCCAGCCTGCATTCCTGGCTCCTGCTCCCTTGGCATGACCCCAGCTTCTGTTGTCATCAAACTTGAACAATCTTTAAAGAACAAATTGTTTTCTACCTGCTGCTATAAACCCGACGGTTTGAAAACTACATGAGTTGAGCGCAAGCGGTTTGTAGCCCACGGCTTGCTGCGGGAAATCGAAGCCGTGCTGTAAAAGGCTTTCGGGGGGACGCAGCTTTTTGGGCAATAGCTGGGACCAAAATTCAGGAATCGTTTATCGTCTGCTGCCATCTTCTGGCGACTGGCTCAGAAAGACGCGGTGAGTAAAAGGGCTTTGGAAAGGCGGCCGCGCCGGGAACAAAGGCGGCCGCGCCTCTCGGCGAGTCCCTCCTGAGGCGGCCCGAGGGCAAGGGCAGGGCCTGTTCCTGCCGCCGGCCCCAGCGCTGGGACTGTCCGACACCCGCGATTGATTTTAAATTCGGAGGCTCTAAAGAGCCCCGCCATTTGTGGTCAGTGCAAGCGGCTCGTAATCCGTGAGATGAAAACAGATCCTCGATGGGGTTTGATGGGCTCATGTCAAGGTGTGGGCTGCTTCTGCAGGATAGTCTAACTGGGCAAAGTGGCGACGCGCGGGGCCCGCCTTCTGTGCTGGCACAAGGGAAAAGGACAAACCAGAGAATCCCTCTGCAAGAGGGACAGCCTCGAGCCCAAGTGCCTTTCCACTGCCTGTCTGCAGCTGCAGCACACCGGGGAATTGTTACAAAAATTCCCTTCCCTAACAATTGTGTGTCAGTCTTTCTAGTGTGAAATTGAGTTAATATATATGTTAGCTTATGTATACATTATGTACTGTAATGTAATGGAATAGTGGTATTATACTGGATGCTGTAGTATCATTCATTCTTCAGTAAAACAAACTAAAGCACTACTTAGCTCTAGAAGTAAATGCCTTTGCGTCTTGAAAGCTTAGAGCTGTCTATGGAGGATAAAGGGTATGCCTGGACAACCAAGATAACCACCAGCATCCCAACCTCTCTGACATGTCTTGAAACCCTCTCAGTGTCATCTCATATCATAGATAACTGGCAAGACTGGCTCCAGGGACGTCTGAATCAGTAGACAAGCAGGAAGAATCCTGCAAAAATATAGCTGCTTTGCAAAGTTTTACTATGGTTGCTAATCAGCAGTGTGGGTGTCAGTGATTAGTCAAATTGTGTTGTACCTGAAGGTTAATATGAAGGCTAAAAGAACCTGTGTAAAGCCACATTCATGGTGCCCCATGTTGGCTGGTACACCTCATGTGCATGAATAAATACTTACCCTTGCAATTCTATACTTTGTCTCCTAACTTCTCTCCTCCATTGACATGGGCCTGTTGTGTAGTTTAATGACAGAGGTGAGGAGAATTGGAACACAGCTGCTGTGACCTCCATATGTCTGAGCAGCACTGGAAATGGCAGATCCATGATTATCCAGGGCCAATCTGTACTGTTTATTGCTGTGTTGGGGTTATAGCTCAGTGTAAACAAAATAAAGCACTTACGGGACCATTTGCACAGGTAAAGTTAAAGCTTGGGAAGTTTGCTTTAGGGAAGGGAAAAACAGCTAGTCATTTGGGAAACTGCTTCTTTCACTGGCCCCAGTGAAAGGACCTTGGATAATTTTGCACTCATTTTACTCATCCTTTGGAGGTGTAAGTTGCAGCAGTTCTGTAGAAGCGTGGCTGGTGCGTATCTTGGTTGTCATGAACAGGGGTTTGTACCTCTGATGCCAAGATAGAAAAAAAGGCTTCCTGATGTAGAGAAATAAGCAATACTGCTTAACTAGTAAACTTCTGTGCAGGACTTTAGAGCTGAAGGGAGAGAGCAAAACAATGCCAGAACTTGATTTATATTTGCTAAGGGAGTAGACTCAATCATATTGTTCCAGAATATTGCATGACCTCCTGTTCACTGTATGTTTCAAGAAATGTCAGTATCTAAGGTCTGAAGTGGTTCTCCACGAGCTCTTCGACTGCTGTGGAGCTAGAAGTGATGCATGGTACTTCATGTTCCTTCACAACTTCACAACTTCAGCTCTGAAAAGACTGACATTGTATTGCTGAAAAATGCTGAGCATTTACAAACACGAGGGGACCTCACGGCACTCACTGTTGATTAAAAAATTGTGGTGATTTTCATCAGTGATCTATTTGATGTGCTCTGGGTGTTGTGAATTAAGTTTTTTGTGTTGTGAATTAAGTTTGTTATCCCCCAGTAGGCGAAAGACAAGGATTGATGGATGTATGTATCTGCAACTTCAAGAAAATTAACAGGTTGTTTCCATGCTCTTGAGGGGTTATCACTGGGCTTTTTATGCTTTTTAGTCTAAATTCACTGATCTGGCTTAACAGTGTGAAATTTCAGGGTCATGAGCATTATTTGTAACTTGGCTTCATGCCATTTGGGGAAAAAAAAAGAAAAAAAAAAGACAAGAAGAAAAAAAGACTTGTGGAAGAAATGAAAGAAACAGAAGAAACAGATGGTATCAGGTATTGCTTTGGTGGGATCGTAGCTTAAGACCTCTCCTCATGTCATGCACGTGTTGTAAAACAGTGAACAGAGACCAGAAGGTGAATTGGCTTTCCCTAAAGTGAACGTAAACTGGATAGTCACCTGGATTGGGCTGTAATTTTGATCTCCATTAACTATATTGATATATAGGTAGCTACATTTAGATTACTGTACTGGGGTGTGTTGATCTTCAGCTAAAGTGTTTCCAATATTGTTGATATGACACTTGGGGAAAGAAGTGGCTTCTCGGTGTCCCTTTTGGTGTTACTGCAGTGCCTATTTTTCTGTTCTGAATCTGCATGTTTGTTGGCAATTAAAAAGTAAGGGATCATATTTTGAAAAGTGGAGGTTTTTTTAAAGTAAAAGTTGTCTGCTATTTAAGACAGGAGCGTTGCCAGAAGTTAAACGGGAAAGGCCTGAATCCCATTCCAAAACCTATTTTGTCACTTTTGAGATTTTTACCTTTTTGAGACTTACTTGGTGAACATATTCAACAGGTAGATTTTGTAGAGTTCTTTAAAAAGGCATGAAAAATCCAAGTTTCACTGAATAGGACAAAGGTTTCATTCACTTCAGCAGGCTGCTTGCGTCACTGACTGAGAAAGCGTGCTGAAATTTAGGGCTTCCAATCTGATTTTTGGCACTAGGAGAGTGATGTCATTTCCTGAGCTGTGTGACCATGCTGGAAAATTACAAAACATGGGCTTTTTGTACAACCAACTTTATTTAAAACTCCAAGAAATGATACATTATGGTGAAACTCGATTGAAATACATTGAAAATTACTTCACAACAGTAAAGAGGAGATCTGAAAAGGTGTGCTTTTCACAATTACGGAATTTTTGAACTTATTGCCGTAATAAGATTTTGTAAAACAGTTAATCTTTACAAAATAAAATGTATGATTATGTATGTATGATTTGTAACCATGAAACAAAGTGAACCAGAATCAGGTGTTGTGGTATCCCATTTTTCTTGACAAAACCTCCTTTGGAATGATATTGCTGTGGAAAAAAACCTAGATACTGTCCTTACAGGAGTCCTTCTTGAACTCTTATTTAGAACACTTATTTATAAGGCATAACTGGGGAGTGTTTGGGGAAAACATTAACGGAAAATTCTGGATGGCATTTTAGAGGCCATAATTTGTACTGGTTCTCAGGAAGGAGTGCATGAAGCTGAATATTCTGAGACTGAGGTCATGCAGAACTGGAGAAATTTAGCAGAAAAATCAATTTGTATTAGCTATTCTTCCTCTGAGGGTTGGAGATTCTGTTTTACATTTCTTAAAAATGATCCATTGAAACTTTAATGTAACTTAATTTGGCTCTATGATAAGATCAAACATTCATGTATTGCACTTTTGAGTTTGAAGTACAAATTAACTTTTTAACAGTTTAGAGTACTACTAACTTGTAGGATCATTTTTAACTGTTTAAAAATTATTGTTTGCCTTTTCTTATTTTGGTTGGAGTTTTTTTTCTTTTTTTTTAATTTGCAGCTAATGTGAAAAAAATAAGCCTCAGTATATTCTTTTTCATTCAACTTGGTTGCATTGTACGATTTTTCTTTTTCTTACCTCCACATGAAGAACCATACAAGAAGAGTCATATGAGGGTATATGCAGTTTCTGATCCCCATGGCAGTCAGCTGATCAATACTAGTGAAGAACACTTTGCTTCTCTAACATGAGTGATTTCTAGCTATCAGATCTCTAATGATTTCTAGCTATTAGATTTTCTGTGTGGGCTGTATTCAGGCTGGAGCCTACTTTGGCTCCAGAAAGAAGGTAATAGAGTAGTGGTGGTGCAGAGTCACATGAAGAACAATTTGGCATGTGCCAGAGTGGATGTCAAAATAATTAGACAACAGCCATTGTGTGTTCTTAGGAGATTGATCAGAAGCAGGGCCTGAAGCAATTCCTGAAGACCGAGGAAGCTAGCAGCATCATCTAACATTAGCCATGGGTCATGCTATGAGTTTCTTGAAAAACGTTGGGAAAAACATTACCATGGGTGATGTGAAAATTAAAAATACTCTGGAAAATTGGCTAGAGTCCTTTCTTTATTCTTGTTGTAACAGCGATGTGGAGAAAAACAATACTGGTTTTCATTTTCTTGGGTTGTTATCTAAAAACCTTTGTGATCAATTGAACAGAGCACCACAAATATTTTTGAGCAGACTAGAACTGGTAAGTGACATACCCGCTGCCTGACGTTACCTATGTCCAGTGAAAACCAAGTGGCTTTTTAAAGACTGTTTCTAGAAATGTTTTGGTCCTATGGAGCAGAAAGTAAGTAACTGTTTGGAGTTTCTCTAGACATTTTTCAAAGAGAACAACTGAGAACTGCTATCTCTGGTTGTGTGGCTGATATTTTAACCTTGTCTAATGAACACATTAAAAGAAATCTTACAGGTATCAAGGAAAAAAATCCCTTCTATTGATTGTATTGAAAGGATTGTGGATAGACTTGTTCTTGACTAACTGCAAGTTCTTTTTCCTTCATCCAGAAGCTTTAATGATAAAATAGTTCATCTCGTACAGCTGCAAATCTACATTAAACATATAATAATAAACCTTTCTATTCTCTGTACAAGTATATTAGGCAGCTGGATCAAAGAACTGGAAAAGCTTTATTATAACCGTAATTTATAGAAAAGGCAATGTTGTCCTAATTAAAAGGAGATTTGAAGCCAAAATGAAAATATGTCCTGTAGCTTAATTTGGTATAGCTATTATTCATGAGGAGAGAACCTATTGTGTGAAAATTCCTCGGCCAGATTTTGTAATTAAAAAAAAAATATATTGTTTTGAAAAAGTTTAAAAATATTTTTCCCCCTGAACAGCTGTAAGAGAATGTTCTGACATTATTACTGGAATGCTCTGCAGTGGCCATGAGAAAGTTTTGATGCTTGACCTTGTCAAATGTGAAGGTAACTGACCTCTCGAGATGTGTTGCTGTGCTTCTGCGGAGGGTTTCAATGGAATCAGCAATGGTACAGACTGTAAGGAATGACTGAAGGAGTGCAAGAAAAGTGGGTCTGTTACCTACAGTGTCTTGGGGGCAGCTTCACTAAAGGTTACAGAAGCCTTTGTGGCAGATCAGACAACTTTAAGAGGGTTCTTGTCATGAACAAATAAGTAACATGATGGCCCTAAAATATAAAAAAGGCTAATTTTGTTTTTCAGATGCATTTTTTCCTTCTATTAAGTTGCAAGACCTCCAAATACATACATACATGCACTTTTCTTCAGATCACACAACTGATCTTTTTGCTTAGTCTTGCTAAAAGCAAGTCTCAGTTGCTTCGTTTCCTCCTCCTTTTTAGGCTACTGTTTATAGTCTTAAGACATTTATCTTTGGTCAGAAATCTAGGAAAAATCTAATCCAGGAATATTTGTGTATGCAGGTTTTTCAATTTACTTTTGTTACTGAATGTTTAGTTTTTCTACATGTAATTTTAAATTTTAGTTAACAAGAAAGCTTTTGTTCTTTGTTAGTTTTCTTCCGCAGTTGTGTTTTTCACAATTTCTGCTTGTTAGGAGTGTCTGGAAAGGGCATGGATGCCACGAAGGCTTGATCCTGACTCCTGTAAAAGAGAAATGTTGAGACAAGTTGTTTTTATCTTTTAGTAAGAACTTGAGTTTCATTTTTGTCTTAATTGTGATTCAAAAAGTGTTATGATTAGAAGGCTGGTCCTTCTTTGCAGCAGAATATCAGAGTGCAAAAATAGGATTTTCTATTGTCTAGCTGTTACTGTTTAAAGGGAAAAGCGATATAAGAGAAAAATGATGCACATCCATCAGGAGTTAATGGAATTACTTGTTTTTAAAATATCAGGTTTTCTATATTTGCAGTTGGTGCATAATTAAGATGAGAAGGGCCTTCAGGAGTTCTGAGACTGGTTTTATTTCTCTTAATGCTGTTGGCCAGCAATCAAAAAAGTAGAGATCCTAGAGGCCTACAGTGACTGTGTGAAGACTTTTTGTCCATTTCAACATTCATTTTTATGCAGTGCCATTTTTTCCTTTATAGTGAACACATAAAAATTGCCATAAGCTGCGCTTTTAAGACAGTGTAAAATAGTAAGAGCAGTAATTCTAATAACTACTGTAGATCAGTGCTTGAAAACAGATACTCCAGAATGTCAAGGTTCATATGTATTCCTTGGCTCTGAGAGAAACTGCAGTAAATGCTGCTTTTATGGAGAGTTTCTGTGACTGCCAGCAGAAGAACTGTAACACATTTATAGGGAGTAAAAATTGCAATGAAACATGCCAGACTAGAACAGCAATTGCTTCCTTTTTACCACTGGAAGAGGATTAATATAATAAATCATTAGGACAATAATTGGAGATATGTTTGAAAGATGACTTAATTATTAGAAGTTATAATTTAACTGCATGATAAATTACAAATAATGACAAATTTGTATACCATTTACCTCAACCCAAAGTTTTTGTTAGGGAATATGTATTTTCTTTCTATTTAAGGACTGCAGAGGATGAAACAAAAAATCCTAACTTCTGTTTTATTAATGTGTATGTGAAAGCAGAAATTTTATGAAGGCAAAATACAGCAATAGTAGCCTTTAAATGGAAAAAATGAGTAACCATTGGTTACTAGAAAGGGTAAGGCTCATTGTATTTGGCAGCAGTAAATCAGAGTATGGAATCCTTTGGGAAGTAATTCATATGATATTATATTCCAGGTAATTACTGTACATATAAGATATAGAGTTCACAATATGTTTCAAAGCAGACATGACCTATCTTGCTAAGAAAAGATCACCCATTTGATGCTTTTGATTTTAAAGTCAAAGTACACATCCCTGTAGATGCTCATATATCCTGCCTGATTTTTCCTCTGAATGCTGTTCAGGGCATCCTGATAATAGGACTGTGCTTTGAGACTATCTCTGAATGAAGCTGAGACATTGATAAAATGGAGAGTTCATTGTAGGACCACCGAGACACATTCAGGGAGCTGGAGCACCTGACAGATGAGGAGATGCTAATAGAACTGCATTTGTCCAACCTGGACAAGGAAAGGCAGAACAGTGGCGACCCAACTAGTAGCAGACTTCTGCTCCCTAACCAGCAGTCACAGGAAAGATAGAGCCAGACTCTTCCTCTGAAGTACACAGTGAAAGGACCGAAGCCAACAAGAGGATTTCTGATTAGGCATGAAGGATGAGAATGGCTATGTGCTGCAACAGACTGCCCAGAAAATCTGTGCTAGAATCACCCTTGCAAATTTTTGGTGTCTGACTGTTGCCTGTGTGACCTGATCTAATTTTGTAAGTAGCATGCTGTAAGATGGAGAGAGAATAAGGTGTTTTCTAAAGATTCCTTCAAAAATATTATTCTTTGACCCCAGTGTCTTTTACTTGAACCTTGTAAGATACAGAAAAATATGTATCTTGTCAGTGTGATCATTGATGTTAGCTTAATAGTGAATGTAAAAACTTTGCAATTGTATAGGGAAAGTATGTAAGAAAGACTGGTTGTTTTGTCATTGTGCAGCCTTAAAAAATGCTTTCTGGTTAAGGTATGTTTCTTAACTTGCAATCTTCAGAAAAGCAGAATTGTTTTCATTCTTGATTCTAATCTTTCCCTGAAAAATTTGATAGGAATCTTTCTGCTAATGCTTTTTCATTCTTCTTTCTAGTAAAGTTTCCTTAATTCTTATCAGAGATTGTAAATGGTGGGTGCTTTATCATTGCAGAATTTTCTTAGTGGAAAAAAACCACCTCCTCTGAAGAAGAAAAGTCGTCTGAAAAGCAAACATCTTTCCTTATTCTCCTCTCTACCCTATGTGACTATAGACTCTTCAATATTGCTAGGATGATACCTGTTTTAAAGACTGGGAAAAAAATGGCAGTATGTTACTGGCAGACCTGAGGAAAAATGCTATGATAGGGGAGAAATTATGGCAGAGTAGGAATTGTATGGCTGTTAAAGAAGCCACAACATAAATCATGAGAAGGTTCTATACAGGCCTAGATCATTAAACTCATTTTGTCTCAGCATCATGGAGAAAGATTAAAACGCAATAAAAATCCTCTTCTTTTATCACAGAATAATTTGCCTAAATTACAGCCAAGAAGGCCAAAACCAGCCATCCAGAGCTGGTAAATGGCAGTGTTTCTTTTTCACTGAGAATAAGCTTCAGGAGGGAAATAATTTTCTATCATGGTTTCTGAAGTAAAGGGATTTGAAAAAAACATCTGGACTCTGAGATAATTCAGAGCAAAAGTCTGCGCATGTACTGTGTGTGGGAAAGTTTCATCTACGCAGTGTATACTTTTAAAAACAGTTCCTTTCTTATAGAAAACAGCTTGAAAAGCTGGAATAAACCCTGGGAAAAACAAGTGATACCCAATGCAACTGCTCACCACCTGCTTATTGATGTTCAGCCTATCCCTGAGCAGTGACCTGCAGCTTCTTGCTGACTCCCTGCAGTTCATATACTGGGTGTGATGTTCTATGGTACGGAATATCCCTTTAATCAGTCCAGGTCAGCTGTCCTGGATGTGCCCCTTCCCACCTTCTTGTGCAGCTGCTCTCTGACGGGGCACGGGAAACTGAAAAGTCCTTGACTTAGGGACTAAGTTGGTGATGCACTAATGTTTTCACTACTTAGCAACAATAAAAATACTAGTGTGCTACCAACATTACTGTCAGACTAAATCCAAAACACGGCACTGTACCAGTTACAAAGAAGAGAATTAACTCAACCCCCAAACAAATATGAAGAACCACATAGTTTCTGGGAAACTACCTAGTGTATAAGGTCCATTTGGTCTAGATCAGCCGTTGTGTCTTTCACTGAAAATACTTTTGGAGCTGGAATTGAGAGAAAGATAAGTAAACACAGAGCTCTCAAAGTGGTAATTGCATTAGAATCTTTAGTTTGTATGAACTTCTAAAAGTTTCTTTCCAAAGAAATTTTTCTCAGCAGAAGTGAGAATACTGCTCTTTCATCTGTGGTAGAATAGAGAATTTATAAACATGTTGATAAATTTAGAGGTGAGGCTGACTTCACCTACCAGAGTTTTATGCATTTTGTGGGAGGCTGCTGATGACAGAAATATTCGTTTTAGTTTGGCTGAATCAGTTAAGTAGGTGTCCTAGATTTCAGTACATTTTAGACATTGACCTGGACTTTTCTTGGGACTTATTCCTATTTGTAGACATTTCAGTGTTTGTTAAGCTTCTTACATTTCTGATGTTCCGGGAGCTCAGTAACAGAGGTAATTAAAAAGACAATCTATCTTATGACAATGTCAATGGTTTGACTTCATTACACTGCATAGTGGGAGGTCATGTATTTATATATAGGAAATGTGCAGACATGAGCTATAAGAATGCAAATCCTCTCTGCTACCAGATGATCTTAGATACAAGTTTAGCTATTCAGGAAGATCTAATTTACTGTAGAGAGAGGCATGAGTGGTACTTAAATTATCATTTCCCTCCTAAGGGAATATTTTAATTTTATTTTTCTTTCTTTTCCCAGCATTAGAAAGCGTAATAATGAGATAAATAAAAAACAGTGTGGTAGTTTGTGGAAAAATAACACCTCTCAATTTTGCCAAACAATAGATTTGCTGTTGGGAATGATATGTATGAATGGCACACAGCCATTGCTGTAAGATGTTGAGAGTAGAATCTTTGTAAAAAGCAATATCCTGAATTTCCAGTCAAATAAATGCACAATCAGCTTCTCCCTAACACAGTCTGAAATCAGAAAATTTGAGAAGAGACCCAAATATAGCGTGGCAACTGAAAATTTATTACTTGTAAATCAGTCTTAAAAGAGAATGACTAGCTTAAGGTAAGATAGAACTTTCCTGTCTGAGATGGGCCCTTGAAAAAGCAGTTGCCACAGCAGAAGAAATCCAGATCTCATTTCCCTTAACGAGCCTGCGTGCAACTTTCTGTCCAAATGAATGGTTTAAAAAGGTTCTAGATTAGCTGAGGTATTGGGAGCCAGGGCAAAACAAGCAAAAGGATCTGTTCAGTGGCTCCTGCCACAGATGACTTAAAGTCTGAGGGCAAAAGGAATTCCAGATGTCTCTTGCTGATAGAACTGTAACACTGGCACGCAAATTCTATGTTTATGGTATTTTTAAAAGACTTTTAATGATTAATGCTAGTTTTCTAAGATGAAGGGGAGACAGAAAAATGCCGCCAAAAGCCTCACAACGGTTCCTTTGTGTGCAAAGCCAAAAAGAAATTTTAAAACTTTATTTGGCAGTCAAAATAAAAATTGCTTTGGGCTTTTGATGCCCTAGACATTTTATTTTTTTTTATATGCCATATGGTCCCTTAAAATTATTTGTTTTAAAAATGTTGTTTCACTTGGAGGAAACCTGAAACAGGAGGAGAACTGCCACCAGCTGGAGTTCTATTATATCTGTACAAGAAACTACAAACTATTATTTTACCTTATCAGAGCTCACTGCTGACAAATTTGATCAAGTTTTGTGAATCTGCATGACATCCCAGGGAAGGACAGCACCTTTGACTGAAAGAATTGGGTGTGTACTTTGTTAGATAGACTCATGTTGATTCTAATTTTTAATATCTCTTCCTGAAACAGGGCAGCTATTTAACAAAAATGAGAACACTATTCCAAAGTATTTGCAATTGGAGTTGGCTCTGTATGATTCCTTATATTATGGAAACAAGCAATAGGGAGAGAATAAGATGAGGATCTAATATAGTTATTAATAATAAAAGATGTAGTTCTTGTTGAGTTCTATTTTTCTGCTAAGCTTCTGAAATCCACATTTAAGCAAGAAAGTAAAGAGCGCACTATTGATTAGTTTAGCACAGGGCTTGTAGGAGAAGGAATTTTCAGGGCTAGTTTGAAGCAGAAATCACCAGTGTTGAGAGAGTAGGCTCTTACGAGATCTTCACACATGAGGGGAAATGAGGAAGTTACAGACCCCTGCTTGTTAACAACAGTACAAATTCACTCTTGAGATAGGCTGGAGGGACTCAGCTGACTTCTATTGCACAGCATGTGTAAGTAAGCTAATGTGGCTCTAGTATTGCAACTACCATTAATAACAAAGAAACTGCTAGCAGATTTTAGAAAAAATTAAAATTAATAATAAAACTATCAGTTCTTTAGTCTCCTTATAGGTGAAAAATTCCCAAAAGTATAAAAACAGCAGTAGCCATTTTACTTACTCTCTAGGCTCTATGTGGAACTCATTGCAGTTTGCTGGTTTATAGTCTTATCTTTGTCCCTGATTTCCTGCTTCTCTGCTCTCTCTCACTTGTACGGACCACCAGGCTACACCCATTATCACACTTAAGGGAATTTCTGGAGATGTGATTTCTACAGTTCGTTTCTGCTTTTTCTCACTGTCAGCAAGCTCTTTTTCGGCTATGGAGCTTATGAATGGATCCCCTAAACTGAGCTTCCCTCTTTATCAGTTGTTTTCTTGAAAATGCAATGGGACAATAGGTCATGTTTAGCTGCTGGGTCCGTCTTAAATTTGGGCCTCTCTGTAATGTACAAGAAAAGGTTTCAATGAAATTTCACTGATTTCCAACCACAGCAACTCATTAAGTTACCTCTTCTTTCACAAAGGGAAGCTTTTAAGTACAAAAAAGAACACTTTTAGTATCCATTGTTATTTAATAAGTTTTTATTTGAGACTATGTATTTACAGTTTAGTAACTGAAATTCCATCCCTCTCCACTTACTTCCTCCCTCCCCCACAGGATTTTGTTTCACTGTGAATGATTTCTTCTTTGTGCCATCTACAAATGACCAATAATGTGCTACAAAAGCACAGGAAACACTTATAACCTCTTACTAGGCAGAAGTAAATATATAACTAGCTTATACAAACACAGTTGTTTTGTACCCTGGCTTATTGCCAGCGTGCCCATTACTCCTGAGTCCCTTTTACCTGTGAAGTCCTATTCCTGCAGGTGTTCTAACCATGCTCATTCTCAAGTCTTCTGCAGTCCTCTCTGTTCCCTTCTCCCCTGCTCTTTATTAATTCATTCCCTTTGTGCGGCAGTGAGGACAAATGGGACAAGGGAAAGGAAAGAGCAGCTCTGTTAAATTCTTTTTTAGCAGGAAGCATTGTCTGGAAAAAGAAGTCTAACTAAAACTTACTTGGCTGGGAGTTGGACTTTGATGGTCCTAGTAGGTCCCTTCCAACTCGGAATATTCTGTGATCTGTGATTCTGTGAAATGGGCAGAGGAACCTTCCCCCATGTGTTCAGGGGCAAGGACTATGTGGTTCTCAAGGAGACTGAGACAGGCAGAGGACATGGAGTGCTGCTGTGTAAGCAGATGAGAATTGAGATCATTGAGTTGTTGATCTGGTTTTGGTTTGTTTTTCCATAGTGGGGAAGGTAGTGTTTCAAACTGATAAAAGTCTGAAACGTAGTGCATGCAAAGTAAAGGAATGACTTCAGTTCCCTAAAAAATTTTAGTTTCCACATTCCTAAACTTCTCAGTGTGCCACTGTGCACCTTTAAGAGTGCTTTTGTGACATGGATTTTCTGTAAAGAGCAGAAGTGCTGCAACTGTGTTAGTAACAGAATATACTCTCAGTGGGTTATTAACCAGTGCTGAGAGAGCACAACTCAAAATGTCTTAAGCTTTATTTCTGTAAAAAATAACATTCTGTCTTTCAGTTAAATTAGATTTGCACTCCTTTTCATAAGGCTAGTTTGTCTTTGTCTAGCTGGCCTTCCTGCATCTCACAGCTAGATGGGGTGAGTGCAACACTAAAATTCAGTCCAAACACCAGCACTGAATTGTGAAATACGGTGAGCAGCTAATTTGAAAGTCTGAGAGTATATTTAATATATGGCTACACAGAAATCTCGTTTAGGTAAAACAGGCTTTTTTTTTTTTTATTTCTGGCAATTCAGTAAACAAAATACAACTTAGATTTTGGTTTTATGACTACCAAATGATTTCAAACCTTCACTGCAGTCTTCATATTCATCATAGCTTATACCTACAGTATCAGGTTGTATTCCTTGGCATTGTCTGTGCCTATGTAATTGATTTAGAGGTAATACAAGCAGTTTAAAGATGACGGGGAAAAGGGAGTGTTTTTATTTCATAAAACAAATCAAACAACTCAGGGACAACATAATATTTTTTAATTTTTCCTTAAATATTTATCATTCAAAACCACTTCATCGAAGTAACCACTAGATAATAATCTGTCTTGCTGTTTTTTATGCCCCATTGTTAAGAAATTTTTAACTGCTTTTTTTCTTTTTTTTTTAGCCATAGACAGCTGAGCCTTCATTTATCTCCTCTGTCACTTAGTCCATAAAAATATGGCAGTGAAAGCATGGCGAGACTTTGAGAGCAAAATGTTTTCTAATCACAAAACATTGGCAGCTAAGGAAAAAAAAAATTGGATGCTTAAGAAAATGTTAAATAGAACCAGATGAAATTTTTAACTTTGCAAAATTGAACACTTGCGTACACTTTCTGTCTAGAAGATACAGAGCCATAGATTTTGTATCACTTATGCCCTGATCATCCTATGCGATCTACAATACTTGCTGTAGAATTTTTTCCAGCAATTCCTTTGGACTGACAGAAGCTTTGCTGGTGAAATTGCTTCCTAGGGGGGGTTGAAGAATGGAAAGAGCAATTGACTAGCTCAAGGTCCTACAGGAATATGTGGTGGAGATGGCAGCCGAATCCAGAACTCCTGTATCACAGGTCGATTTTATACAAAACAACCCATTTTCTCTAGTTAGCACAATAAAGCACTGTCTTTTGTCAATGAACAATTTAGCTGCATAATAAAGATTGTCAAATCATGGTAAACATCTGTACTAGTTTGCTAGGGTCCAGTTCCAGAGTTGCAAAGTGCCACAGAATGAGACCATTTGTGTTGTCTATCCTGAAATAGGCTGGGCTTTGGAAGACTTTGGAAGTACTGTGGTACTGCCTCTGTGGAAGATGCCTGGAGCAGTTTAACTCTATGTTTTAGTTCTTTCTGTATATAACCGAGCAGTTAACCATTAACATTTTTTCTGCTTTCTAACAGAGTACCTTACATTTTCAGAGTGTGCTGTGAATGCTAGGCACACCAGCTATGCCAATGAAAGATTGAAGATGAAAAAGTATTATGGCATATTGTTTTAATTTGAGGAGAATGAAACATGAAAAGGTTAAGTAATGTGATTATAGAAACAGTGGTCTAGCAATTTTCACATGGATCTGGGTGGCAAGAGACCTGTATTTCAGCCAGAGCTCTGTCTGCCTCATTGTGTGATATTGAGAAGTAATCACTTGCCCTTTGTTTTGTTTTTCCTACAAGCAAAAGACATGTGATCTTTTGTGTGATGGTGCAAAATGCCTTGTCCTGTGATCAGTCCAATACACCACTCTTTTAAATATCCTGTAAAGGAGGTTATGGTCAAACAAAGGCTACACTACTTTCTCAGTCAAGGTAAGAGGGTTGCTGTGCTGCACTGCACACACTGTTTTGCCAAGGGCACTATGTGTACAGAGGAAATGAACTATATACTGACTTCCGAAATTCTGAATGGCTCTGTCCTGGCTTTGGTGGTGTTTAGAGCAGTAGCTAAAAGTCAGTCTGGGTTTGCTGCAGTGAAGAATACACTGTGTATTTTCCTTCTTGTTTTGATGAATCAGTGGAAGAGACAATGATAAAGGGCACTCTAGTCTCGGAGAAAGTTGCTGATAGAAATGTTAGACCTGTTGATTTGACCCTAGCTCATACTCTCTTTGTGATAATGCTTTTCACTGATGGCTGTATTGACCTGCTCTCCACTCTTTCCTACAAAAGCCGAAGGAATTGGGTTCGGTGTTTTCAGACTTTTGAGTTGAACATCTGGCTTCATTAACAAAGGATGGCTCTTTCTCTCCTTTGCATGCTGATGAAGCAGGAAACTAGTTTCACTGAAAACTGGTAAAGGCAGCTTTCCTGTCTCAAAAATGGGCTGATATTGCTCTAGCCTGTCGTATACACAGTGCTGGAGAGAGTGCCAGGCAGAGCTCAGTGACAGTTCTCTGCACACTGTGTTACACAAGCCATGGTATCTTGGTCACAAACAAGGTGTAATACATACTACTTCCATTTCGGCATTGAAGGTGTTTTCTCACCTCTCTTGGATCTCGTCAGTGAAAGATCACTCAAGCTTCCAATCAACATGAAGTAGCAAAGCTTTAACAACTGTTCTTTGAAGAAAAGCCTGATTCTGGCACCTACTATATCCCATTTGCCTGTCAGTAGGCTGGGCAAGTAGCTTCCTAATTTCAAGAGAAGTGCTTGCAGAGAGGGATTGCTCATGCCAGTAGCTCTCTCTGATGAAAAATGGAAAGCAATGATAATCTTCAAATGTCCATGAAGGTTCAGTTAAGGTAAAATATGAGACGTATGATCAAAGGGCTAAAAAGGACACAAATTCCAAGTGAAGGTCTGATTCCATGACAAATAACTCTGTTCAGCCTTTACCAAGAGACATAAGGGCACCAGAAAAACCATTCTGGATGATTGAGGATACCCATCCCGTAGTTTGCTTTAGGAGGATTAAGAGCACATCTGCTTCTCTTTGTCAAGCCACATATTTCCCAAGCCATTGATAGATTAGGTTAGCATCAGTGAGATGCAGACTGCCTGACATATATCTTTTCAGCATCTTGAAGCCTTTTTCTTTTTTTCAAGAGTGGGAAGAACCCTGAAATGAAAAAAATTGAACAAAGTATTTTTTCCTCAAAAGTTATTTTTGTTTGTTTGTTTGTTTTAGGGGGATTCAAGATTCTGAGATTTAGGGGGATTCAAGATAACTGATATTCAAACAATTTTTTTCGATCTATTTTATATTATTGACAGTGAACTGAAAAGTTGATCATTGTTGAATTTCAGTGACTTTTACCTCCTAATTTGTAGTCCAAGGACCTATACCCTTATCTGGTAGAGAATCCCATTAGAGATTTTAGTTTGAATGAAACTCTGAAGTACCTCTGTGTCTGAATGAGGAATAAGGGGTTTCAGACAGAACTAAGAACCAGGAAATCTTCAGCTTTCTCTGATTTTAATTCTGTAAATTTTTCATTAAGTCTCATGTGCTTCCATGTCAGAAAAAAATGAAGCTATTTTCTATCGTTCTTTTTCTAACCATTTGTTTTAGGACAGCCACAGGGCTGCTCTAAACTAAACTGCTTCCTAATTATCCTTAAAAGACAATTTCACTTGGGTGATGAAGATAATGGATGAAAGATGGAGATAAAAGAGTCAATGAAGTTCACCGTGTTTTGACCCCTTACCCCATCTCCCAGCCCCTATTCTTCCCAGGCCTGGCAAAATGGAGACAGAATCTGGCTCTTATACTTTTTGTAGCCTGAAGCAAGTCAAATCCTGAAACTCCTTGTCTGTTTTTGGGTTTTTTTTTTCCATTTGTAGGAAATAATCTCAAAGTAGCAGGGCTATCTCTGCAAATCAAAATCAAAAGTAGGACTGTAACCAGAGTCTACTATTATTAGATAATTTGGTTTATCTATAAAGGAATATTATGGTTAGTAATTTAATGAACAATTGAATATCTACTAATCAGGTAGATCTTGCAAAAAAATTTTCAGGAAGCAGCAATCTTTTTTTATGCACCATAAGAGCTGAAGTAGTTGTTTTATATGTTTATGTAATGTACTGAGATTGCTCTTCTCAGAAGTTTTTGGTTCTCATTTGCCTCTCATTTTATGGCCTGGATGTGGCTGCAAGCCTAGAAAATAAAAAGAATACACACTTAGCATTCTTTAGCAGTGTACAGTACTTAGTTTTCTTTTCTTTTCTTTTCTTTTTAGGAGGAAAATATATTTCACAGGGACTATCCACTGAATTTATAGTGCATCACTGTGGTGATCACCATGGAAAACCCAATAATTATGCACTATCACGTCCCTCAAAGTGTTAAGAAAATGCAAAATTTCTTACAATGCTGACACCTTACCTGTCAACCTATGGTTCTGTTTAGAAAACTTTTCATTATAATGAGAATCATTGAAGTAATTTCCTTTACATATTTTTGTCATTGAGGTTAAGAACTCAGTTTTGCTTTTACAGGGATGCTCTGCTTTTAGAGGGAATATGGGGCTTGGGCCACATGGAGAAAGAGACAGTGGGGTGAGGCTGGAGCTGGGGACCCGCTGCCGACCTGCGGGGCTCAGAGGGTGGGATCTCCCTCAAGAACAACCGCTCCCAGCTGTGGAGCGTGCTCCAACATCCCTCCCTACCCACCTGGGACCCCATCTGCCAAACATGATTTGTCAGCAATCCAAACACATGTATCTGATGTTGGATCCCAGGGCTGGAGGGAAGCTGAGGAGCTGTTGTGTGGTCGCCTGAGACGGAAACACCACACTGAAGAGAGCAAGATGGAGCCAGAGGAATGTCTCGTGTGTGAAGTATGCGGCTTGACAAGTCTGGTGCTACTCACTCTGATACTGCTTTTGACTGAATTAGCTTTTGATCTGAGTTACACAATGATAAATCTGTGTAACTCTATTGAAGTTTACTCAACAAAATTAGGTATCAGAGTTTATTTTAGTAGAGCTACTCTGCGTTTTACCAGATGCAATTAATCCTGTCTGAGTTATATTGTTGTCTTTGATTCTGAACACTTGAAATGTAAACAATACATCCAGCACATTTGTGGAGTGATGAAAGGACAAATTCTCCTCTTACTCATATCTATGGAAAATGAATGTTTAGGATTTGACACAGGTTCCGTGGAGGCAGAGTGTAGCCCTGGATATGTATTTTAGAAAAGACTCAAAACTGTGGTTGGGCGAGGCTCACCTCAAATGTAAGCTTAACCAAATCTTTTCCTCTCTTGTAGTAACTACTTTCCTCCTATTGCCTTCCGCTTTTTTTCCATATTAATGATTAATTGCTTATGTTCCTGCTCTCTTACTAAAATGCTGAGTCTTTCACCTACTGTTTCCTTTTGGTTTATTCCTTTATAGTCGTTCCAGCTAAGCACCATCTATATGCAAAGCATCTAAATGTTTATATGGAACATGTGGTTCTTATTTTGCTTTGCTCCAGACATGACGTGTATGTGCATAGGAAGGAAGATGAAGTAGTTAACAGTGCTAACAGAAATCTAGATATTTTAGAAGAAAACTGCTTGCTTAAGTGAACTAAAAAAAATATAATCTTTCCAATTAAAATATTCTTAAATCAAGAAAATAAAAGGAGACTCTGGATTAGAACTGCAAAAGGAAATATCTTTAGCATTGCAAATTGTTGCTCTACAGTCTGAAACTACAGCAGCGTTTCCAAAGTCTGGTTTAAATAAGCAGGATTCTTAAGGAATGCAAAATTTAAAGCTCAAGTACGGGTTCATTTCTTTGCTTTTTTCTATTTCCTTTTTTTTCTGTTTTTCTTTTTTTACTCCCTTTACCTCTCTTCTACTACTTCTACTTTTTTTACTTTTTTTCTGCTTTTGCTACTTCTTTTCATTTTTCTTTTTTGTATCCTTTTCTTTTTTTTTTTCTTTGTGCACAGACAACTTTCCAGATTTTTTAAAAAAAATCTCTCTTCAAGATATGGAATGTTTTGTCTCACCTTGCATATATTCACGAGGCAGTAGTACTTTAAATCTCATTTAACAAGGAAGTAATCCATGGAGTCCCTAGTCCTTTTTACTGAGGACTCTAGGACTAGCTGACTCTAGGAAACCTTTTACTGCAATCTATATAGAAAATCAATTATGAGGAATATTGGAGCATCAGGAGACTATTCTTAGATTGACTTTACTCTGGTTTACAGTGAGAATTTAGATACCTGAGAGCTAGATATTCAAGATCTTACGTGGCTGTTGTGCATCTAGGAACTGACTTTTCTGCACATTGTTGTGTTTCTGATCACCCATACAGGTTAAAATTCACCTTGCCTGTCATAAGGAAAAGAAAAGCTATGTGTGTGTGAGTTTAATGTTTGCACAGACATGGAGTAAACTCTTGTTTGAAGATAATGAGACTGAAGATTGTGATGTACTACCATAATTCACAGGTAGAACACAGTGGTCTCAGTTTCTGGGTTGGAGTGATGCCTCCATCATCTTTATTTGCAGATTTCTCAGGTGGTAGGACCCTGTGTCCTACTATCTGAACACTCTCAGCTGTCTCTACGTGTGTTTCTGTTGCAGGAAGTCTTTGCGTTGCAGTGCATGGGCTTTAGAACAGGGGTTTGGATTCCACCTATTATTGCAGTATTTCCATTCTCTCCAAACATACACAGCTTATGGTTCCTGTGGTGCAGAGAATGGTCTCTTGTTACCCAGAGGTAAGAGGTGCAAATTCAGTCTACAGTGCGTATCTCTTGTAACATCAGGGTTACTTTGCATCCCTCTCAGTATGTAGAGGGAACGGTGAGCAGAAGTTAGACAACACTTGAAATAGATTTGCTGTTTTTGTTCTCTGTGTAGGGAACAAATAGCTTCTTACTTGTTTTGGTGTTTCTGTGCCCCTCTCTGACAAAGAGTATCCGTTCCACTTTTTACCTTACTAAGTCCTTTTGGACAGGAATGTTCTTCTGTGTTTGTACAGTATATAGCAGAGGGGGTCCTGACCCTTAGCTGAGGCTGTGATGAGTACCGTGAAAATGCAAACTTTAGGAATATAAAAATGTACCACATAAACCCAAACCCAGCTAGCACAGACTCCTCCTTCTGATGGTGGACAATTTTGATTATTTATTTGATTATAAGGGTACATCTTTAAGATACAGGGCAAGAATAGCAAGATGTTTATTCTTATTTGCCTTCCTGATTGTGGCACTCAGCAGCTGTATAGAGACTTGTGTAGCCAGAGCATGCATCTAGATCATCCTGTGCCACAGACAGTAATGGACCTGCCCTCCACACACACTCCTTTCTCTAAAACAAAATGTAAAGTAGAACTAGATAAATAGCAAATATTATATAAATATTATTGTGGGTGAAAGTTAATACTATGGCGATTAAATAATGTGGATGAGCTGCTAATGCTGTTAGAGATTTTAGGGACTGGGACAGCACAACTCAGAAAGCATTAGCTCACTCCTTCCAAACACATTTTTATTCCATGAGCAGGTTGGGGAACCACACCTAAATTCTACTGTTAAAAAAATTGTAATGTTTTTATTCTTTTCAGCTTTAATGGCTTATAACATAACAGCAATCTGTAGGTATTATTTACAAGAAAATAATTTTCCAAAGACCTATGTTATCTTTCTTTTTCTTTAGCAAGACCAGCATACCTGTCCCACCTCATTTTTCCTGTGCGTAACAAATGCAGTTTTAATCCAGGTGAAAGAAAGAATTAACAACCTCGTGTCACATTCCTCACTAGTCACTCATTTTATAATTCCAGAAGAATACCCAAGCCTGTGTAACTCTAAGACTAATTGTAAGAAATGCATCAATGCAGTTTCCTAATAATAATGCTAGTGAGATTTCACACAGATGTGGAAAGTCATCTTATGATCTGCTGCTGGACCAAGACCTTATAAACACCTTAGAAAATAGTATGGCTTGTAGCTATCTCATTCTTTTCTTTCACAACTCTTCTATCACAAAAATTTATCACTTTCCTCACAAGGAGCTACATAGATGCTACAAGTGATATTTTAAAGCCAAATAGTTTCTGCCTAACCTATTCCAAAGATATCTTATCAGATCTTCAGCTAAATAAATATTGTTATATTATTTTAAGTCTTGTGTATCTGAAGGAATCGCTGGATGTTCTTCAAATATTTAGAGTATAAAATATAGGGAACATCAGTGGGGATGGAAACAAGGGAAAATTGTTTCAGGCCAAAGGTACTAGCTGAGGAAAGTGATGAAAACTGGGGCTTGGAAGCGAAACTGTCTTTACAATAGAGTGACTGATGCAAAACTATGGTACTCTTCAGTGCTTTCCACCTAAGAATTTGTAGCTTAAAATAAAGTTAAATTTTCACCTATACCCCTAGGTATAGGAGTAAATAATTATTTACCCCTAGGTAAATAGTTCCAGGAATTACATCTAGTCCTAAAGTACTTTTTCAAGGATGGCCAAGCAAAATTCCCTTTGACTTGAAACAGCCATTTGCCTGAAAAAGTGTGGCAGGGCACAGCTCATTAAGAAGGTCTTGCATATATGGTAAGAACAAAGCTGTGAGTGAAGATTGCTTTTAAACGCTTTTAAAGATTGCTTTAAATTGCTTTTAAAGATTAGAATCTTCCACATGGAGAAGAATTTTAAAAATCCATATCATCAAGAACACTTAGACATTCTGTTTTTAAAGCAGAAATTCAGTCTCAACATTGGGTGCAGAAAGTTATGTTTTCACATTTTAAATTGTGGTACTTGTACATCAACTGGCTGGAAACAAATGTTTATTTTCTGTCTGAAAAATGCACATTTTCCAGCTTAATTGCCTAACAGCTCTTTATTTATGTTGGATGTAAATTCATAAATGTCTTTTCAGAAATAAACTTTCCTGCAGATGGCTGCTATATGTTTCTGGAAATATTTTTTAAAAAATGTCTATTTAAACTAGCTTTGGTGGAAATCTTGTAAATAAACAAAGGTTTCAGCAAATTCTTGAAAATATTCTGTAAAGAAAGCCATGTCAGGCCGATTATGTGGAGCTGAACTATCATGGGTTATATTCTCAATGAAACTGTTTCACTGCAAATACTGGCTATGATGTTTGATTTTGCTTTTGAATGGGCAATGGCATATATACTTTTTCATGCAACCCCTACTTCACTATTTCTGGTAACATAAATAGTTCCTGCGTTGGTAGTTTTTCAAAGCACTCATTGAAAAAAAATCTTTGAACTTTGGTTGATTTCGCTTGGAAGTGTTATTTTACATCATGTATTAAGCAATTCTCTCCATTACTTCCAAGTCTTCAAACACAGCTGTCCCCATTTCTGTAGCTTTAAAATCAGGGGCTAATATCTGAAGCAAATAGACATGGCTACACTGCAGCAAAACAGATCTCATTAATTGGTTTTCATTTTCCTGAGGCTAGAGGAACAACCTAAATCTCTGCAGCCAAATTAAAATTCAACCTTAGTGCACAGTCCCACAGTTCACAGACACATCTTGATTTTCAGAGTAGATGTACCAGGTCACTTCAGATCCAAAAGCACAACCATGTTCTATTTGAATTACAAATTACTTCTTAGGGGGTTGATCACACGTCCTTAATACAACCTTTCCTGTGTCCTCCTCAACCTTTTATATTCATACCTCATTTCTTAGATAATTTCTACTAGGAAGTCTCTGCACATCATCAGAGCATGTGGATCATTAGAAGGGAAATGGCTACATCTCATGTTTGCAGTTTCTCACGGGTAGTACCTTCCTTTTGGAGTGGAGAGGTACTGTTTTAGACAGCACAGTCTATCATTAAACCCAGATGAGAGAGAAAAGGTTATTGCAACTCATAACCTTCTCTTAGACCACTGCAGGAGAGCTGTCTGTGCTGCTAGAAAAGCAAAGAATTCACAATATAAAGTGTCTGTTAGGCCCAGGTAAGAGAGAGAGAGAGAGAGTAGTGACTGAAGGCCAACTTTACTACCCACTGCTCAAGTCCCAGCTTTAAGGCACTTAATGCACTGATAGATGTGGTTAGGTGAGCAGAATAGAGTTCACTCTGTGACACCACCCCATCCATATACAGTTCATTGTTAATACATAGCTAAAACAGGAAACTTCCACAATCAGATAAAGAAAGCTCTACAGTATGTGATTATGACTTGGTCAGATGTGAGCGTCTGTATGAAAAATAATACCTCAGGTTGAATAACAAAGAACAGCTTGTATTTGAACTTGGCTGTGGTGAATTAAAATGAATTCCCTGAGTCCCTTTGCTCATGGTAGCTTTCAATTTTGTAGCATTTTTCAACCCTTTTGCTCCTCCAGGGTTACGAGTGATTAATTTTATTGACTTAATCTCAACTTGATATTTTTACTGTAAATCCTTCCAATGTTCAGAGTATAATTATAGTTTAATGACTTAAACTTGTGGATTCTATTCCCCAGAAAGAAGACAATATTTCACTTTTGTGTCTTGAAGGCTATTTTTCAGTGTCTCTTACAAAATGAGCAAATAAGACATAGGGAAATTGACAATGTTTGTTTGTTTGACTTATTAATCACTCCAGGTTCCATCATTGATTTTTTCTTTTGCCCTCAATTTATAACTTTCTAATGAAGTCTGCAAGCAATTTAGTTTTATCCTTGAGGAGAGTGGGCAGAAGAAGAATCAATAAAATAACTGAAGTTTAATACAGAAAGCAAAATTGTGATTCTTGAACTTCAATACAGATCTGTATTGTGTATTCTACACACCAAACCAGTATTGATATTAACGGAATTTCACTGTGTGTAATGAGGGGAGAATATTCACTGAATGAGGGGAGAATATTCACTGGAGATTTCCAGTGCGGCTGAAGGATCCACAGCATTGACTTGGCCCTGAGTCTAGAGCTCTGAAAGATAAAAATGCCTGAACCATCAGGCATGGTTAACATTAAATCTAGGTTGTTACTATGTAACAAGTACAACGCTGTTCAGGTAGCATAAGAAAGAAGTATTGCAAATTTAGTCAAGGTCAAATTTTCAGAGGCTTAGTGTGGTCTCCATTCATGTATGCCCAAGTCACTTGCATGTGCTCTTCTGTCAGCTACTGTTTGCGTTAACAAATAACAGCTTTTAAACCCAGAACTCCTGCACTCCATTTGTGTCTGCTTTTTTTTTTTTTTTTAATAGCCTGGTTGATGTAAAGGCCATTTCAATCACTTCTGCTCTCAACTGCTAACAGGAAAAAGGGCTTATGCAAGAGATTTTGCTTCAAATAACTAGACACGGAGTTCAGGCACATTTTGAACATCTGGCCTATAGAGGTGTTATATTCCATAAACAGAATAAGAATTGTTTGACATAATAACTAAGGCTAATCAAGATGACTAAAATAAATATTCTTTTAGTAATGAAAGTTTTTTCATCTTCTCTTTGTCTTTGCTTTCACTGTACCTCAGATATCCAAAATGAAATATGAAGCTGAAAAAACATGGCAAGTAGTTGAAATTTTTTCACCTTTTTTTACCAGGATAATAACCTTTAGAGCATCATGCTACTCCCTCAGCAAGTTACTTTGGAGGAGTCTAGGAGGATGAATATCCAAACTGCTCTTAAGTTTTCACTTATGTTCCAGTTACTACTATTCTAATTGGGCATTGTTGCTACTTGAATTTACATTATTAAAAATTGCAGTGGAACTTTGCTTCCTTTTGTAAAATATTGTTTCTGGCCCTGAATTTACGTTTTGAGGTACATGTGGCTGTAGACATGCTCTGCAGCAGAACAGTCAGTAGAAACTTTGATAAGTGACTAAAACCAGCCTAACCTGTGCCTTCTCTGAAGACAAATTGTCCCACTCTTCATTGCAGCATGGTTGGATGCTAGACAAATACTTGGCTCATTTCCCTTTCTAAAGGAATCCTTCCTCTGCCATTCTTCAGGAGTCAAGGAAATGCAGAAGGTTTTGTTGGCGTAATTCGTGTAAGGCAGACACAATTAATATTGCCAGATGTCTTTTTCTGATGGTATTCCTTAGACAGAAGCCCTGAATGAAAGAACTAGCACTGGCAGAGGGGATTTTGGTTGTAGAACTGGTTCTGTGTTGGGACTTTCTGCTGATACAAAAGTAGGGCATTGTCCTACCCTTAAGTGAACAGTGTTCTTAATGTATAAACAGACTTTTAAAATGATGTGTTTTTGGTAAACCTCAAAGCATTCCCAAGTTTTCTTTTTGGAACTGACTTTCAATCCTTTCTGAGGGCCAGTGAAAGCTTTTCTTAGCCAGTTGTGCACAGTCACTTTGTAAACAGATTTAATGTGACTATTTCTACTTAATTCACCATCCATCCCCAAATCGCTGTAGCGACAATTTTCATCCTAGCTTTTCAAGAGAGTGATATTGACAGTGAAAAAGAAAACCAAGATCAACACTGTGGTTCCTGGTTTGCACAGACAGTATATGAGACAGGATATGGACACTGGCTTCTAATCACTACAAGCAAACTTTGAAAGTTTCATCATAATTTAACTTTCTGGAAAGTTAGAGTCTGCTCTTAAAATTCCCAACCCACAGAAAATTCTCTAATCCAAAAGGAAGTCTTTTAGTTGGGTAAAATGAATTAAAAGGTTTGGGGTTTTACAGCTCCCATTAAAAGTGTTGCCATAGTCCTGTGTTCCACGTGACCATGACATGTGTTCTGAAGATTAGTAGAGAAACAATTAGCTTATAAATAGCTACCTGTCTTTTTGTCATTAGAAAGAGCTCATCAGATTTCAGCAAGCATTGCTGAAAGAACTTGCGAGGTATTGTCCTAAATTTACCGCATTTTTTCTGAGCAGAATTGAGGCGTTGATGAACTGGGGATGCAGAGAGTCCCTGGTTAACAATCTGCCTTTCAATCTGTAGGAGCTGTAGCCTGTAGATTATTTATTCGTGGGGATGGTCACTCATATCTGAGTAGAGGGAAAACTTGGCAAGTTGTTTTCACCTATGGATCAAGAGAAGAGTTAGAAAGCTGACACTGAAAGAAGAAGAAACGGAAATAAAAAAGGATAGTTTCAATCTCCTTATCTACAGGTGAGCCCTTCTTTTGCTTCTGATTTTTAGAAGGAGGATCAGTCATGGAATAACACACTTGCACAAATTTTTGGTCAGAAAATTGCAGCAGTTTCTTATGGGTACAAAATGAAACTGTTCTGAAAATCAAGCCGCATATCGAGATCATGATTTTAAATATAGAGAAACCTAGTAGTTGTTTGTAGTGAACGTAACTTTCAGAGCTTAAATAATCATTATACATGTTTGTGGAATGTTCAGCTCAGTGCTTTTCACTTGCAGTATATCCCTATGGAGCTGGATAATAATAATTCTTGGAACTAGGCAGAGGCACCACATATTCAAAAATCCAAAGTTCACTATCCATAAAGTTATGGAGAAATGCTTATCTCTTTTAAGGGCATTTTTAAGAACCACTGTGCCCCACAAATAAGGGCTCTGGTCAGCAAACCTTTAACAGATTATATCTTTTTCAGGTACACTTTCAAACCACATTGCAGTCGTTGTATATGACCTTGCACACAATTTCCCCCCCCTCCTCTGAAATTGTGCCTTTTTACAAATACTTGAGCTTGATAAGAGTTCTAATTTCTCAATTTCCACATATAATTGCTGTCTTGTGCTTGCAAAATTGAACAGCCAAATACTTGAGAACTAGGGCTGGATGATGAATTGAAAGTGCTTCAACCTTTAACCCCGCATGTCTTTCAGTCCTGTCTACTTGCATAAAACTGACAAAACCACATTTTTATGGTTTGTTTTCTGTGCAGCTGATCTAAACCAGCTTTCTGGAGAAAAAAGAATGTAGATCATATTCTGCTTCAATCAGTATCAAAGTAAAGAGGGAATTTTGAATTACAGAAGCATTGTGTGTTATTGAAGAAAGTGTAAGAAAGAGAAAATGCCTAGCTTCTTTTTGCAAACCTGAGCTGAGCGCAGAAGGCTGACAACTTTGGGAAAAAATATTCTCCTTTCCTATAATTATATGGTCCTCTATGAATTGCTTAGGAGGTCATTCAATTTAGGGATTGCCACTCCCTACATTCTGCTCTCAGCTTCCCATCTTCAGATGAGAGATTAATCACACAAATAATCCAGTCATCTCTGGCTTATCTAATTTTTAAATCTAAGTTTCACGTCAATTCTTTGATATGAAACCATTTCTAGATGCCTTTTTTAGCTGCCACCTTGGCCATTTATTGAGCTAGCCAGATTGACATTTGAACTGTGTAAGTAAAGATAGAGTAGCAAGGATGTCTTAATGCATATTAGATAGAGAGATAATTTCCAGCAGAAGTGTATACAATTTACAATAACCCACAACTCAGGCTGTCATCGCTTATCTGTTCCTTTTCACATTTGTGAGACCCTGCCTTTTCTGCTTTTTGTACTGTCCAGCAGTTCTGCTCATCTTTGATGAAAATAGCTAACTAAATTTGGGGAAAAAATCTCAACGCAGGAGAAACGCTGCAGATACTAAACTAAAGCCTCCTTCAAAGGAGGTTGAGATACCTCTTTGAAATTAATGGTGCAAGCAATGTTTTGTAACTGTATGTTACAAAGAGGTTAAACTGCGCTAGGGAGAAAGTAGCAACAGAAGGAAAACTGCAACAGGAAGAAATAATTATTCCTATGAAAATAAAGAAGACTAAATGTATATAAATTACTTTTCGTGCCAGAGCTAAACAGGCCCCTTAGGAAGACAATAAAGGCCTCTCGAACCTCAAAGGCTTCTTGCTGCTTTCATATGCAGCTTCTTCTATAATACCTGTTTTGTTCAAATTAAAACTCATGCTGCTGTTGCCCATATAGAAAGCTTTTCAAGCACGTTGAAGGCACAGATCTTGGAACCACAAGTGGGGTAAAGCATTCTGAAGAAGTATTTTTTCCAAAGTGAATTTGTCATTTCTTTAACCCCATCCCACAAACACAAACAATAACAAGAATTTTGATAAACATGTTTATTTTCAGAAGAGTGTAAGATGTGAATAAAACGTGTCTTGCTTTATTACTCAGAATTAATGGTATTGTAGTGAAAATGCAATTGATAGAGAATATTTGTGCTGAAGTACACTAGCTTATTTAACAGGTATGATAAGAGTACAATAGTAAGCATGTGTACAGTGGAAGATCTGTTTGAATAATAATGAAATTTGTGAAATTAATCATAGCCAGACTGAACAAATGAGTCCAACAATAAATTGTACATCATTATAGTACAGTAGTATAAATGGAGACCAACTGTTTAACTAATTGAGTGCCAGCTGATGGTTTTGCTACAGGAGTTAGGAACAGACCACAGATTTTATTAATTTTTTTTTCTATAGTAATGTTAATTTTAAAATATATATCATACAATATGAAAAAAATTAAAAGGTTATCTGTTACTGTTTGAAGAGCCCATATGAAAATGAAGGATGAGATAGTTTCCTTAGGAGGCAGTCATGATCTTATAAAGAGGAAAATGAAAGTCTGAACGATATGTCTGAAAAATTTTCGGCTCTGCGGGATTATGTCTGGAGGAAGAAAACAAGGTACCAAAGCAATGACAAACCTAGTGGGGACATAGCACTGGAATTACTGTGGGACCATGCCTTTTGTCCAGATTGAGATGCTCTCTGGTACCAAATTTTTGGTAAAGGACACTGTGTATTTTAAGTATTTTAATAGTCAGACGTTTTGAAATGAAAAGTAGGGAAAAAACAACAGTAGAACTGAAAGCTGCTTTAAACTGCACAGATTGTGATTCAGGGTGAAGGAGAAAGTATGTCATTTGTAAGATGATTCTCAGAAGCAGAATGTCAGCAAAAGTGAGGAGTTATCTGGAAGTGGTAGGAAGGCTGAAGAACTGAAGAGATCATCCCACATTCCAGAAGTGTGCATAATTCCATCATGGTGCAATTTGACAGTACAAATGTGCGGTGGTGAAATACTTTGGGTAAAGATAAAAGGAATAGAAACCAAAAGGAGAAATAATAGCAACCATCTGTTACACTTCAGAAGATCTGGAAAAGAGTGGGGGAAAAGAATTCCTTTATTTAATGCTGTGGGATGCTGCACTCCTGAGGAATGTTTACAACTCATATATTTGCTGGTTAGCAAACCCAACAATCCTGCATCACTGAAAAGGTCTGTAAAATATGCAGAAAACAGATTTTGAAAGCAGTGCTTAATTCTGCTTGTTAAGTAAAGGCCTACTGTGAGGGACTGGTGAAGAATCATTCTCTTGAGCAAAACACCACATGTTTTTAATATAGTCATTTTTCTGAATTCCATCCATTTTCGGGTGGAATTTTTGATGAAGTTTTGATGACATGGCAGTCAGCTTAGGAGAGAAGTGTGGTATGAAGAGATAAACATTTATCAAGTATTTGTTCTTGCCAAGGCAGAGCTTAACTGAATGGTTCTTTGAAAGGTCCAAATCACCTGAGCCTGAGAGACTTCACAAATTGATAAAGTTCAATGCAAGTTTGAGCTTTGTTGTATCACTGTGGGCATTTGTCTGCCCTGAAACAGCACACACAAGTCAGGGCACTGCACAGCTGGAAAGGTGAACTGTAAATAGAATGAAAGAGTGCTGATTTTCCAAATATACACTTGAAAGTGCTATTTTGTTCGAGTTCTAAAAAATGCTGAAACAGAGGTTTGAATTCTGTTTTTGCAAAATAGAGATTACTATTTGTTGCTTTTTATTATTTTCAGCGTTCCAAAAAGTCTGAGTGCAAGAGATAAAGTTTTCTCTGTCTGCTGCGTGACATCTCAAGTTGATTTATATGATGACAAGTTGGCATCGGGTGAGAAGTGTTCACTGACAGAAAGAAAAACACACTGTTATTTCTAAGAGAAGGTTAGAGCACAAATATGTTCTTTTTTTGTTCGTATGTTTTTACAAACCCCCAAGCTAATCTGGTCAAGTTCTTCATCCACACCAGGGTCTCCACTTCCTGTCCATAGAAATTTAGCCCCACAAGGTATATGTTTCATTCCTGACCTATATTAAAATTTTCTCTCTGTGGAGTTTTGTAAAAAATACAGAAAACCGCACATTTTGGTAAGGGCAGCAGTAGAACACTCTAGATAGTCTTGGAATTTGTTCTTATGAATTTTTAAATCTTGCTTAATGAAAATAAATAATTGAGCTACTTACAAAAGAATCCTGGTGAAGAATCTTCTTCAGCCCCCTTCAGTGCTAACCATATTGGAGCTCTCATTCAAGAATCCGCTGTGATGTGAACAATTCTTCACAGGAAGAAACACCTTCATAAAGAAACATGCTTGACTGGTGTGATTAACTCTTATCATCATAAAATTTGTAACCAAGATAAAACTAACCTGGAGCACTAATGAAAATAATTGTTGTTATATAGGAAACATTTGCAAGGACATTTTTTCCTTTTTTAGTTTAAAAAACCTGTGAGCAGTGCAACAGTTCCCAGGGTTTTCTGAAATACAAAATTATGTGAGTAAAAGCCAAAGGATTTTTCTAAGCGAAATCAGTACAGGGTTGCAATTATCATTTTCCCAGTTAATTCATATGTCTCTCAAAATCAAAGCGTGCTCTTCCAAAAGGCAATGTGTTAAAGGAGGAATGAATTCTTAAAGATATTTGGAGTGTCTTCAAGTTATTTATGTGGGAAGAAAGCTTTCAGTAGCAGAGAGGTAGAAGCAACAACTACAACTAAGAGTTTTCAGGAAAACAAGCGGACATGAACTTTGACTGTCCAATATTGCACACAACACTCATACATTTTATGATAAGAAGCACAGCAAAAGGGGGTTTGTCTCCATTAGAATTTGTTTAAAATTCTCCCATAAATTACACTAAGAGGAAATATTTGCTTGGATCACAAATCCCTCTCAGGCACTGCCTTATCGCAGATTCCTCAAAAGCACTAACCTACATGACCTTTGTGTGAGTCTCAGATGACTCCAATTATTCTGCTGTGAGCTCTGATTCTTTTACACAGCCTGACCTCAACTTTAAAAAATTGAAGAGGGAGGAGGTCTGGGGGAAATGAAAGCTCTATCACATGGCCTGACCACACTTTGTACCCTATGAGACAGGCCGTCGAAATCTTGGAGAGGTAGAGGGAGGGAATTTATCTCCCAAATCCGTAGATATCAAGAGGAACGGAGCTCCACCACACTGGGGTCAACTGTGCGAAAGCACCGTATTTTGACACAGTCAACTTGAAAAGTGATGGGAGAGTGGAGATAAATGAGAAACAGAAAGTAGGTTACGAAAGGAAGCAGAAATGTGGACCAGGTTATGCAAGAACAGAGGGGTCAAGGCTTGAAGAACCTTGAAAGTTATCAGTAAAATCCTGAACTCAAATCTCAATTTCAGAGGGAACCAATATTGTGTCGTGAACAAGGGGTCAGCATGGTAACAGCAGGGGCAGCAGCAGTGAGATGAAAGTAAGATAGGATGCTTTGATAAAACACGTGTTGCTGATGCAAACCCTCAAATCAATGCCACTTCTATGCAGAAATTTGAGGCCAGCTCCAGGTCCCACCTAACTTTCTAGCGAAACTTCCACCCAGTTCAGCAAGGTCACATTTTGGCTCCTGAGTTTAAATAAAGTTAGATACCAGAGTGCTGTGAACTCACAACAATACACACTTCAGTGTGCATCACTTCAAGGTTTAGCTTCAGGATTCTTTTATAAGGGTTTGTGTGTTTTCTACCTGTCAAAACGCCCCAAGTACAAAACTGTCTTCTGCTCTACATGACTTATTAATCTATGGCCGAAAATAGCACAGGATGATGGACAATTCTGAACTTAGGTTTTAGCTAGAATTGGGAGGAGAAGCAATTTGCCTGCACTGTATGAATTTCCACTATTTCAAAGACTCTTCTTGTCTAAAAACAGATTGAAAAATCAAAATGCATTTAAAAACACGAATAATAATTCAACAGGTAATCAGAGTATACTAGCTGAAATATTGCAATAGGTTCACCATACTTGCTTTACATTCTGACCTTATAGGTTTTAGGCTTTTTTGTTTTTAATACTTCAAGTATAAATGAACTCCAAATTCGAAATTAAAAAAATGCTGAAAAAAGTTTAAAAAATGTTTTGACACTTTCAAAACCTTCTTCTAAGGTTTTCTTTAAAAAGAAGAAATAATGAAACTTACTAATCTATAGATAGATAACTAGATCATCATTTTCCCTTGAAAAGTCTTATGCTAAAAATAGTTTCACTTGATCTTGACTTTTAGCCGAAACTCAGACCTTAAAATAAATGACTGAATTAGGGATTGCCTTAGACCCACAATAGAAACCACCTTCCTCCACTGTCAAGCTGTTATCCTGTTGCAGAAGAGCTGCCCATTTGTGTGTGAGTGGCAGGTAAGTTGCACAGGCACCTTGCTGCATGCTGACAATTACCATTTTCCTACACCGGTGTATGGTAGTCCTGCTTTTGGTGGAATGTATGATGAGTCATTTCTATGAGTAAGCTACACAGGAGCTATGGCTGTCAGACATAACCCCAGTACATGTCACTGTCGGGCCTCTCTACGGCAAGCAGGCTCTGAACACCTTAGAATCACTCCCCAAAATGTTCAGGTTGGGCAATGCATCATTCTAGCTCACATAGCCAGGTTTCTTTCCTGTGACAACCTTGATGATGAGGGAAATGCCTTTGGCTCTGAGTGGTGGCAAGCACACTTGCCTAAGCAAATATGTGTAGACATCGCTTATTTGAATCTACTTTTTTTTATTCCTTTTTGCTTTATTTATCAACTCCTGCTCCAAACAAAGGATTCTGATTTCACTAATGTTTAACTTAAATACAACAACTTCAAAGTTAGGTTCAGCAGTATCTCATCTATACTTTTACTCCATTTTATATCTTAAACTAAGCTTACTAGAGACAGGGAGTGTTTATACTGAGTTGTCGTATTATGCAAATAAAACAAAAGGGGTCAGATTGTGGTTCAGAGTTCACAAATGCTTTGGGGAAGGTAAAGAAGATGAAACTTGTCCTGTACTTGGGACCTTTTAGAGCCAGTAGACCTGACTGGTAGAGTAATTCTCACTTGCTGAGAGATTTTAGCACTCAGCAAGAAACTCCTCAGAAAGACATTCAGGAGTTTCCAGTCAAACATATAAGTCACTCCAAGATCTACTGGAAGTTGGCCTGGTTTTACTCAACCTAACAAAGTCAGGCCAAGCCAAGCAAATAAACATTCTTTTTCAAAATATATCCTGAGTCTTCAGGTGCAGACTTGAACTCCAGACAAATAGGAAGTAGCTCCTGTTTTTTACTGAAATTGTGTGAATTTTGAGGTAATAGTATCAATCAGAATTTTTTAGGGGACTGAAATTGCTTGCAAATATGAATTACCCACAGTTAAATTCAGATGAATAAATGTAAAACAGATATTATATTAAAAAAAGAATAATTTAATTCCTGAATTTTCTGAAGCAAAAAAAAATCATTTTAGAAATGCTAGAATGTTTACTTTTGATGTTTGTAAAATAAACTTACTTCTGGTATTTAATAATGGCTCACTGAAAGAGAAATGTTTTAAAATGAAAGCAAAAGTCATTACAGATTAGCTTGATTCTGAAAAAATCTCTATTTTTCAAAAAACCATAAAATGTCTGTTTTGATTCAAACTCAACTGATTATATTTTGTTTTCCTTTTTATTTAGTGACTGGACCAAAAAAACTCCTACTTGTTTGTCTAGCTCTTATTTGGGTTATATTATGAAAGTTTTACAAAGTGATTCACAGTAAACTAAATGCATTCATAATAAATTATAGCTGCATTTTCAGCAAGAGTAAATACTGGTTTTTATCTTTGTTTGCAAATAGTGGTTACTGCCCTATGAATATCAATGAGGAAGGATAGAAAGGAGAAGTTCAAAAATTTAAATTCGCACAGTTATTGAAGCTTCTTGTTTTAAGTGCTTAATGCTGATAAATGCAGATGCCGCATTTTTCCTTTCTTCTTCATGATCGTTTTGACTTCCTCAGCTTAAGGAAAACATTCAGAAGAAATCAGTTTCCCTTTTCTCCCCCCTCTCTTCTCTTTTCTTCTTTTTTAGCTGGCTATGGCTTCCCTAATTCTTCTCTTTCTTTGAATCCTTCAGTGCTGATAAATTCTTTTAAACTAAAATTTGTTTAATGACTTAATGGAAAAATTGCTTTGTTGATTCCTTTCAAAAAAGGGAGTTTATTTTAACAGAAGAATAACTGACTTTTGGTGTAATCATTCACTTCAGTGAGTGCTTGCCAAAAGGCCTGCACAAATGAAATGCTGTCTCTAATCTCACTTGGCCATGCAGAGGAGTGAGCTCCCCACAATCTTATTTGCAAGTTGATTTGAGGGAGAGCTGTGAGTGAGGGAATCTTCCCTGTGAGGCTGTAAAGCCCCTTGAGCCAGAGCTGCTACTGCTTGTTTCCTCTAGCTAGATACCTGTCAGGACATGAGGTGGCATGTTAGTCCCCACAGACATTATTAGCAAGGACTTTCTCTCCCCTGTGCAGTGCATGGCACTTCTGGCTGAGCCAAGTCCCCTTTTCCACCTTCCCTTGGAGCAGCAGATGTCTGGCACTGCTATTGGATATCCCACTGGTTTATTGCTGGTATGCCACTAATGAGAGATGGTATTCTCTCACAGAAATCCCTTGGCAAGTACAGAACATGGTACAAAACCCATCCTTTCACCCCAAGACCGAATGGTATGGTACTCATTGGACCTGTGCTCTTCCCACTCAAAGCGGGGTGGCTTCACTTCTGCCATTCTGTCTTCAGTTCCTTAACCCGCGAACGATGCCTGGCCTAGGAAACTGTTCTGCACCTCTGTGGGCAGGCCAGTGCTTCATCCTGTAGCCTGTTCATTTACATTCGTGGATGAGGTCACTGTGATTGGAGCTACAGGAAGGGCTGGTACCGTGCCCTCTGCTAGGCCATGCATAGGGATGCAGCAGAATGCATCTTCCTTTTGTAAAAGCTGGAGGTATTTTCACAGATGAACAATACCTGGCACCATCGCTATTACTAATTGCCATTTTATTGTGTCAGCCAACAGCTATGTCCCAAAGGAAACCAGACACAATCTATAACCGTCCTAAGCAATTTATAATTTAAAGGTCCTGATCCTATGCTGCCTTCTGTGATGTGTGTAGTATATATTTGCATTAGGTCTTTATCCAGACCTACCTTCTGTCAGGGTGCTGAGAGTCTCTTTAAAGGCAGGACAGCTTCTAGAGAGAGATTGGCAGAGCATGTACTCGTGAAGCTCCTGAACCACCATTATCATTTCCACAAGAAAGTTTACTCTTAGTTTCAGACTCATTCATAACTGTTCCAAAATATGTATTGTCATATTTAATCTTCATCTACTTTAATCCTTCTTGCCATCTATAGTCTTTGCATTTCTATTTGCTTCGATATTGGTCATTGAGATTTCTCTTTCAGCCCCTATCAATGTTCAGAATTTTCAGTTCTCTTTTCCTCCTCTTTTCAATGGTGAAGGTTGTCTTCAAACAAATGTGCACGCATTTTAGTTTGCAATGATTTCCTGATAGAATTTTTAAAAAGTATGACCTATTATTGATGTGGAAAAATATTGCAAGTTTGATTTCCTTGAGTGGTGTTTACCCAAACATATTTATTGTATATCTGATTGGTATCACTGACATGACTCAATGAGAAAGAGTCATTCACATGAAATGTCTGTGCAATCGAGTCTTTAGTTACCATCACTGAGAGACATTAAAGTCTGTAATAAGAAAGATGCTTTCCTTTCACAACACATTTCCAAACCCAAAGTGGCACATAGTAATTTTCTGTTGTTGGGCTCTGACAGTTTCTGGTGTAATCTCATAAAATGTTGTAGTATTACACCAAGAAGGAATTTAGAGCCCCAACTTGAAATTTCAGTTTTGCTAAATGTATGTTGTTGTGCACAAGGAGGTCACACAGCTCTCCTTACTTTTTTGTGATTGTTTACCTTAAATATCCAAGCAGGAATAGCAGACCATGCCATATACATGGAAATACTTTAACAGCCACAGCAATGAATGATTTAGTGCAGATTATCTGAGAGATATGTTCACATTTTGCATTTTAAACACTGCCATGTTGTCTGAAAATTCTGGGACACATCCATGAACAACTGCAGAGGGCCCCTGTCAGAAGCACAGGAAAGTAATGGCAATTTGGAATAACAAACTCTAATCTTCAGTTTGTGAAGGATGATTTCAGTGCATTATGTTATTATGTATAGAATAGTTAAGCTTAGAGGTTTCAATGAATTTGGCACCTCATTAAATAAGGCATAGTAGAAGCACATAATGAGAGACAGTCTTTTCTGAAAATGTTACTTGTAATCTGCAAGACAAGAGTGAAAGAGAAGCACAGAAAAATGAAGCCTGTGAAGAACATGGTTCAGATCAGTGTCTGAGTCAAGAATATAAAATGAGTTTTCAAACTCTTAACTGATCCTTTTCTTTATTCGAATCCCACTGCCATATTCATGAGATTAAATCTAAGCATTGGGAACCAAAAGCTTAATTTTTCTGTAATCATAGCAATCAATAACATGGAATGGCCATAATTGAAAATAAATTAGTTCAACTTTGGAACTTTCCAAATAAAAAATGATGCATTTTGCCACTTCTAATCCCACCATAAGCGTTTTTTGTGCATTATGCAAAACATTGCTGCCAGCTACCTGGAGAGCACAGGGAAACTTACTCATAGAAAGCTGAAGGAATTTCCACAACTGTTCTACTATGGGGCTGGCATTGTCATTTTTGTCTGGGTCTAGTGGCATACTGAGGGATTCAGCCACAACATAAATAATCGAAAACATTCCCAGTAGATCTGAAAAAAAAGTAGACATGCTCTCGTCTTGCTAAAATATCATTCCCTTGCAAAGAGTAGTGCAGTAAAAGCAGTGTCACATTACTTTAACAGAAGCATTTAACATTTTTATTGACAGAATCTAAAGCATGTGGTTATAGAGTGTGAAATCCTCATTAAAATTCCTCAAGGAAAATCAGTTGAATAAATATCCAGTAATTGTCGCAGTGCCCTCATTGCTGTAGTTTTACAATACGATAATTCTCTCCATTGATCAGCTTTATTCTCATATCATACACAGAGCTCAAATTCTTGTTCAGGAATTTATTACCCGCCAGGGACGATTCTGATTTTCTGACTCTAAAGCTGTATAAATGTGCTGCAATAACTGTGGTCATACCAGTGCATTTACAGAGCTTCCCTGTGCTAATCCTCTAGAGCAGTGGTTACTGCCTCTCCCGGCACACCTTTCCCACTTTCACCTTCACGTGGTGCATACAGAGAACGCGGATAAGGCAAGTGAGGTTCTGAAATAGGGTGATGAATCAGAAGTGGGAACCACCACCAATTTTATTCATCGTGCTCAAGTCCTCTTTGAGTTTCTGCCTTTGCTTGTCTCCTCTGTAGAGAAGATTTCTGTAGACCACAGTGCGCTGTCGGACCATGCAGCCTGGAAGTGAAGGGATGGGTCACTAAACTAATACACCATGGGTGTGCCCTCCTTATAAATGATCCTGGAATAGGTGAAGATTTTAGGGAAAACTTCAGTATCTTGGAGTAAGTCCTAGAGTTTCTTCAAATGTGAAAGGAATGGCCAAACCCTGTTCCTGGATGAAGGGTATTGGAGAAATTTGATGTGTATGTGTGTCCAATATTAACTCTTCCAGCTATTAAATTTAATAAGCAGTACTAGATGTTTACCTTGATCCTGTCACTGTTTTAAAGTGCTTGGCGGTTCAAAAGGACCAGAGGAGAGGAGAGGAGAGAGATATTAAATGTATCTTAAAAGAGCTGCTGGCTTCTCTAGTGGCAAATGATTCTTATTTTGGTAAAACTGGAAAATATTTAAATCCTTCATATGTCCAAGATGTTATGAAAATGTCTCTGCATGTTGCAGAGTTAAGAGTTTTTAGCTATATGACTAATAACACATGAGACTCTCAAGAGGAAATTCACAAAAGCCTAATTTTAAAACATTTTTGCTGCCAAAATTGCTAAATCTTTGAACAAGGAAACATTATTAAAATAATATGAAAAATGAGTGTTTTAAAATTGGAGGCCAAACCCCATTGCTAGAATATGACGTAGAAAGATTCTTGTCTGAAGATGCAAACCTGCACTGAACTTTAACTGCCGAGTAGCAAAAATCTGCCTTTAATCTGGGCTGGACTACTCTGAAAAATTCAATAGCGGATATACTGGGATCTGCCAGTCCTAACAACTGTATGACTGTTGTGAATTCATACACAAACTGATCTAGTTATACACACGTGTAAATAGATGTGTTCAATACAAAGCTGGTATATTTTTCTGCACATTTTAACCAGAAGGTGGCATTGTGTTATGTCTTTTCAAGTACACCATCTTTGTTTTATTTTTATTCTTCCTTTATAAGACTTGGACTTCAGAAACAACACTAACTCATGTTTTTGCTCTTTTGTTTTTTCGGGGGGATTTATTTATTTTTACAGATGTGATGAATTGTCACTCATGCATGTTTCATCCTCACTGAAAATGTGTTCTTTGCTGACAGTCCGATACTCATGTTATTGTTTTATTATCCAGATACATTTCTGGTCAAAACAAATTGAAGAACTTAATCTAGAATACTGCCTGTATATACTCTGTGGTGAAATGTTATTTCAGTTCACAGCTATGTTTGAAATAATTTATAGTGATGCCAATAGAAATTACATTGTGTTAATTCACAGCCAGGACAATTGCATACCACTGAAGTACAAATCTCTTTTATATGGTGACTCAATGAATCTGTTCTCCTAGAACAGTGCCTGGTAGAAGTCAGAAACCAAAACAGACATTGAAATGGTCTGAATGAGTGGGAGAGATTTATGTTTTACAAATGGCTTAGTCAGAGTCCTCAGAGGTTTGAGAGATATCTGAAGTCACAAAGGAAGGTCAGCTGTTTTCAAACATGTGTTTGTGCGTGTGTATGATTTTTGAAAGGCATCGGATTGGCCAGATGCTGTCGATCAAATCTCATGCTCCATGTAGTCCATGGACTCACGTAAACTGTGGGAAAAGATTTATAAAGGGGATGACAGTCTCAAAAACTGATTCAGTCTCTTCAGCCACCCATCATGTGCAATGACTTCTCCTCTGACTGTGATAATTTCAGTTGTGTCCTGTGCAGAATGAGCAACGGTCCATTAGAAGCCACACAGCAACCAATTATAAGAGGTTGACAGGTGCTTATCATCTGAACTGATCCACCATCGTCCATGCTGAAGAGCTATTTTATCCATTCCTAATCAGTCATTTATCAGTTTTGTACAGGACTTGCAAACAGTGGGCCAACAAACACATTCTGCTGAGCTGCAGACCTACCACATACAGGAAGAAAGCATCTGTCTAAAAAGTACAGATTTTCAATAACTACTTGTCTGGTACTTTGCTAGAATATTTTCATATCAAAATGGAAATTGAGCTGTATCTGAAAGTGAAATCTATTTAGCTTTTTGATGGTCCCATCAACAGCATCTCTGCTTTTGACATTGGGAAAGGCATATGATTCTGTGGTTTAATTCCTTATGTACTTATGGGGTCAGGGGCAGTACATAATGACATTCATCCAAATATTTCAAATCCAGCCAAAAGCAAGAAAGTGTAGTTGTCAAAATGAGAAATGCTATTGCCCTAACCTTGCAAAGAGTCTGTGGACAATATGGCTGATTAAGATTTCTGACTTTCAGAAATAGCAGCTTGACTCACCACAAGGGACTCATAAATGCTTTTAGAAACAGCCATTATAATCATCTCCTTAATCACTGATTAGCAAATCATGTTGACTGTTTGACATAGAAATATCCCTGCAGCAGGAAGTAACAAAGATCATATCACACGATCAACAGGTTTGATGTTTTCCTGTGCTGTAGATGGTTACAAACTATATTTATCCTCTACAATGTGCAATGCAATCCAAGATATTACACTAATACAGTTAAGACACCTACTGATAGTATACTGCATCAGCTTGAAAATACTGGCATTGTCTGTATTTATTATTTTGAGAACAAATACAGGTATTGACAAATCCTAGAATCTGTGGATTGAGTGCTTTCATTGCATCTCAGTACTGAACCAAACCTTCTATCTGTATTCTGGAGAGTACTGCAAGCACGCAGCTAAGACCTTTCAATTTCTAATTATATATGATGGAAAAGGTCATGAGACAGATGAGAAACCATATTCAATCAATATCAGACAGATTTTTTTCCCCCCCACTGATTTTGGAAAGTATATCCATGGTTAGTAACACTCTGGGATACATAGAGAAAAAACAGTAAACTGGTTTGCCTGTAAACATATTTATTTGGCATTTTGCTTCACTGAGCATAGAAGTCATCTGGCCAATCTTAATTTTTTTCTAAGGGACCATCACAAAAAGACCTGTAATACAAAGGAAAAAACAATCTGCAAATGTTCCCTTGAAATGTGGCCTTTCCTGCCTAGTTACAGGATGAAATCGATACACAGCTGCAGATTTGTTGACCTGCACATGAGATTGAAACTATAATACGAAAAAAGTGAAATTCATTCCTGATGATAGGTTTTTCTCTATTTAGATACCAGTAGTGGGAACAATATAATGACTATAAGGATCTACAGACCCCCATATAATGTTAGAGAATGTCATGTTGAGAAAGAGAAGTGTTCTCTACATCACTGCTTCTTAATCTTCTCAGGTTTTCACAAAGAAATCATATTAATCAAATCTGCTTTCAGCTGTATAAAAGTGTAGTTTGAATGGTTCACAGCTTAGGAAGGAATTGAATGTAGAAGGAAACCCTGGATAGGAATAAGCCCAAAACTTAAAATAACTTGCTGTTGTCAGTATCTTACTTTATCATTCTGAATAGATGTGACAATTTTACACCAGAAAGCTCTGAAACTGCCCCATACTGTGGCTGTGGAGTGGTCTATGAAGGTAATATAGAAGCAGGGTAATTGCCAGATGAAATCAGACTGGTAAACCATCTGCTACTGGCTTGAAAAGAAAAAAAAAAACAAACCCAACAAAACATCCTACCCAGAAATACATCAGCAAGGGGCAGAATTCTGCCTGGCACTGAAAAGATGCTCTGCTCTCCTACCTCATTTGAAAATCTGCTTGGGAGTTCGAGGAAGGTTGGGCTGCATATCTATGAGGTGAAGGTTTTGTTACAGTCCAGCTCCTTTCCCCTTGTCCCAGTGAGGACAAAGTGAGGGGGCAGAGAGGGGAAGAGAAGAGGACATCCCTTCAGTTCCATGCAGCAGGGGGATGGGTCGGGAGAGAAAATGGTTGGCCCTCTAAAATGATCAGGAGAAGCCAGTGTACTCCTCCATATATGGGGGCTATCTAGGATTCTTCATGCTTTCATAAAACAGGATAACCTTCCAGTCTCCCTCTGACATTGTGCTGCCTTCTCATTTTGGGTTGTTTTGGAGACAATCTTAAATGTGTGGAAATAGATTGTTTTATTAAATATACCATAAACCCCACAACACTTGTATGTGGTTTCCTCATTGTTATTAGTGTTTAGTGTTTGGCACAGCTTTTGTGTTTGGCACCTTTCTGACTAGAGGGAGAGACTTGATCCCTGTGCCCAAAAACTGATTTTCTGATGATTCAGTCTTGTTATTGAAATGGGGATTCTTGCTGTTGACTTTGGATGTGAAGAACAGGGAGGGCATGAGGGTGCACTCCTTTCCTCTCGGCTGAATTTGAATATTAGAATTCTAGTTAGATGATAATCATATGACAAAATAAACTGAGGTAGAAATGACAGAATGTTGGTTCTGGCAATAGGATCTGAGGAGCACTTCTCTGTCACTTAACACAAAAGCAACAGGATTTCTTTTGAAGGCAAAATATATTTAATTCTAGAAAAAAAATCCACAAATAAAAAAAAGGCAGCAGTCTAATGAGAATTATATTTTAAATTGGTGCCAGAAAAACAGGATATTCCTGAGGTCTTTCTGAACATGTCTGAGACTTCTGTCTGGACTCTGGAGAAAACCTACTAATAGCAAAGGCATGACATTAGATTACAACCACAAAATTGCAGTCTTAAGACTGTAAAGAAAATGGGTTAAGTCTATACCATTTCTTATTTGTATTATAATCCCTTCCATAAGAATAGCCTTTCCTGGAATTATTGAAAAGGAAATTCTCTCTTGCTTGTAAACGTAATTTCATTATTCCTCTCACTATATTCGTAAAGATAGCTGAAAATGTTTAGCTTACCACTTTTCAGAAAGCTGTCCAGATCTGAGGATGGTTACTATAAAGGCAATCTAGCATGAGCTAATGATTATTATGCTTTGGTATTTGAACTCAGAAGTGTTTAATTATGTACAACACATGTTAAAGTCAAACTTCTAAGGAGAAATGAGATTTGTAGTCTACGGGGCTTGCAGATGATCAGAGGATCAAGCTGTAAGACCTCTGTCTGCTCTTCCTGCTGCTGTTATTGACCACTTGTGTATTACATGGAATTCCTTGCTCACGACAGGAAGATGACCTTCAGATTTGCAGATCTGCTAGGTGGAATAGAATTGATATCAGTAAAACAGGAGAACACATCCATGCTCAAAAAGCTAATTCTAGAACTACACAATCTCATAGAAGAACTGTAGGTGAAGAAGTGGCTGAGAGCAGCCCTGCAGAGAAAGACTTTGGGGTGATAGTTGAGGAAAAACTCAACATGAGCCAGCAGTGTGCACTCACAGCCCAGAAAGCCAGCCGTATCCTGGACTGCATCCAAAGGAGTGTGGCCAGCAGGTTGAGGGAGGGGATTCTGCCCCTCTCTTCTGCTCTTGTGAGACCCCACCCGGAACGCTGTGCACAGTTCTGGTGCCCCCAAGATAAGAAGGACCTGGAGCTGTTGGAGCAAGTCCAGAGGAGGCCGCAAAGTCGATAAGAGGACTGGAGCACCTCTCCCACGAAGACAGGCTGAGAAAGTTTGGGCTGTTCAGCCTAGAGAAGAGAAGGTTGAGTGAAGACCTCATGACAACTTTCCAGTGTCTGAAGGGGCCCTACAGGGAAGCCCTACAGATCCAGACCCTTCATCAGGAACTGTAGTGACAGGACAAGGGGGAATGGGTTCAGACTCAAAGAGAGTAGGTTTAGATTAGATGTTAGGAACGAATTCTTCACAGGGTGGTGAGGGTGGTGAGACACTGGAACAGGTTGCCCAGTGAAGCTGTGCATGTCCTACCTCTTGCAGTGTTCAGGCCAGGTTGGACTGGTACTTGGAGCAAACAAGTCTAGTGGGAAGTGTCGCTGCCCATGGCTGAGAGTTGGAATTTGATGATCTCTGAAGTCCCTTCCAACCCAAAGCATTCTATGATTCTATAATTTATTTTTTTCCTTCAATAAGTCCCAATTCTCATGGTGGTGAGAGAGGAGTTACTTAACGTAGTTAAGGTAAAATTTGTACAACACACAGTTTATAGCTCTGAGTTGAGTTTCATGAGAGCAGGACGGGCTGTGGGCCTCAGAAGTGTACAGCACTGTTTGGTTTGAAACAATCACTCAGACGTAAATGACTCACTGTGTGGTGCTGGAAGTCATGCTGGTTGGCCGTATTCAGCGGTCTAACAGCCTCAAGCTCCATGCAGGAAAAAAAAAGACAGATTTTTCACTGGAATCATAAAAAAGTAAAGAGAAGAACATGCTGCTGAGATTGCCTTTTTGATGCTATTGGAAATCAGCCTATCTAGAACTTGCACTAGACAATCTGAGGTGAGATATGATGTTTCAAAAGTACTGATAGAAGGAGATGATGAAGCTTGCTCACATGGAGTCAAGCTTGCTGACATGTTAAAATCAGTGGCTGAAAATACAGAAAAAACCTATTTGATTTGGGAGAAAAGATATTGGATTAGACTTATTTACCTTATTTTTATATTATAGTAACTGACTTTGAGTGGCCAGTTGATAAGCAAAGATGAGCAGTGGAGGCAACTTAGCAGGAAACCATGATTCCATTTTATGTGACTCTTCAATTTGCTTTTTGCCCAGAGAAGTGGTTGAGATTTGAAGCTGACTCTTTTCAGAGTTGTACTGAGTGCAGCACTGCTGGCAGCAGTGGAGGGAGGCTGAACTCATCTAGGTGCCACGTCTTTCCAAGCACTTTGTGATGGTGGTGGTGAAGAGCAAAGGGTTTGGGACCTTCTCATTCCGGGTATACCGTGTGCAGTGTAGTGTGTGTATATATAGATTCACCAGTGAAATTGACAGTTTCCCCAGGAAAAGTATAATCATAACAGATTGTTATCTCTCTGCATGCTTCCATTTGGACTCACTTCAGCTCTTTCTATAGCAGAGATGACTTGTTAAAGAGATAAAACTATGTGTTCATATCCTTCTTGATGCAGCACTTGACTCTTCATTGCTCAGCACGAGATACTGTCACTTGGCCATTTCATCTGTCACATAGGAACAGCAGAGGGAATTGGCTAATGTGACTATGCTTCAGAAGATTTTGAACTCTCTTAGGTGGGGAAGTGAGCCAAACATTAGTGCAGAGGAGGACATAACATGGCCAGACCTTTCTTTGGGTGGGAGTGCTCTGTAAGTCTCCATCTGAGCTGTGATTTTTGTCTGTCCGATCCTTATGGTAAGATGGACTAAAAAGTGGGTACTCATGAAGCATAGAGGCTGCCCCCCCACCCCTGGCATTTTCAGACAGAAGGTTAGAAAATTTAAACCAGTATATATTTTTTTGCAATTCAGAATTAAAACATGAAATTGTTTTATAGATAGCCAAACACAGTATATTCAACAAGGGAATCAGATACAGCTCTGTTCACGATTGCTAACTTTCTCTGTCCCAAGAAGGCTTTCCTCCCAGGCAGATCTGCAGAAAGTACATAGTAGGCAGAGGTCACTTTGTGCCTGTTGTCTTTCTTCTGCTTTTTCTCTAAGGAACTCATATTAAACACTGTCAGATGCAGGATACTGTGCTGACAGAGTCTTAGCTCTGACTCAGTGGTGTTCTGAAGTTATATTTCTATGCATCTCGGTTTCCATACCAACTGCTTGATGTTGCATACTCTTGGGAAATGCTTGCTGCAGACATGGTTTTCTAGCAACTGAAACCTGAGACACTCTCTTACACAAACTTTATAGATCTCCCATTTTATAAATCTCTGCCTGTATCCTCATGCAAGTCTACTTTCCCACCTTCCTTTTCATTCCTGCTATTGCATCCTCTAAAATGCCAGGAGTCCTGCTCCTTTTCCAGATACGTTTCTGAGAGTTAATGTTTCTTTGCCTCTCTGTTTCTATCTCAATAAAGAAATCACTTGTCTCACTTAATTCCAGCAGGCCACCTATCTTGGCGAATAGTACATTAGATTGTTGCCCATGGTCTTCTTCACCAGAACCAGGACTAATTTTGGTTCCTTTGTGTACCCACTAAACACCATACAGCTAGAACATGTTTTTTTCTGCATTCAGAGCAGCACATTACCCTAAACTAAATGCTACAGCTTACTATGTTTCGAATGGCTCGTTACACTTCCTCTTTGTCACAGGTGGGCAGGTTTGTTAAAGGATAAGAAAAAGAATTGTATGCATACTAAAACTGCTGAACTGTGAAAAGAACAGCTAATATAATCCCTGTCTGTCACAGAATAGTTGAATGTCTAGAAACACTGAAGCATAGAGAACATAGAGAAAAAAACCTTATATAATTAATGAAAGTTGAAAATAGAAGTTGTGCAGTCTAGATGAGGTGTTTGTAACAAATATCAGGATGGAACTAGGGCTGACTGGAAAATACCAACACTTAGGTAAAAGAGAGAACCCAGAAATTTTTACTTTAAGCACAAAAATTTTCTGAAAATCAAAACTCAAAACGTGCGGTAAGAGACTTGCTACAACTTGTGTTTGGTTTTCTTGTTGGTTTGTCGTTCTTTATTATTCAGTTTATTTGTTCTATGGTATGCCATCCCTTACTGATCTGTTGTGTAGTCCGTCATGAAAATCAGCTTATGAGGATCTTTGGGGAAAAATGATGCAAACCTTTAAGTTTTCAGAAAGAAAAGAAATTTATACGTAAGCCCTAATTGAGACCAGTCTTCTACGTCCTAACAGACATTGTGATTTTTGTTTTCTCTGATGTGCCATATCGTGATAAAGGAAATAACTAGAGGAAGTATATATAAGGGGCAAGAAAAATGTTTTGTTTATGATGCCACCTCTCCAATGCTAGCTGACTGCTGAGGCAGTGGAAATTGAAATTATTATAATAGTTTCTGTAATCTTCTTAAATCTTAGATTAAATTAGCATCAGGATTGGCACTTCTAGACTGAGTTGATGGCTGTGATTATGGGTCCTTCTTGCCTTCTCTAGTTTCATTTATTGTTAGTTGCTATTACATGTTCATTAAAAAGTAATTTGATAAATCGTGGGATTTCCTGCCCGTAAAACAATTATCAGAATGAAGATTGACGGCAGTGGCTGGGGAATATGCTGAAATTTGGTAACCCTTTGCGAAGGCAAAGCAGGACACAAAAATCTTACTATTTAATAAAATACTATTTAGCATAATAGTACTTTCTTCTACTCTCCATAAGTAAGTGAAGAAGGATTTGAGGCATCTTCTGGGTTCTAACTCTGCCTCTGCCATGGATGAACATGTGACAGCCACTTTTGTCAATATTTTTGTGAACCAGTGCTGGTTAATCAGCTAGAAGGACAAGTGGGCAAGATCATGACACTGTGGACAGGAACTCACAATTCTCTTACATAGCTGAGTTCTGAGGACCGTACTGAAAAGTTTTGAGGAATCACTGACTGATTAATTTAAAAATTACAGAGGCCTATGGGTGTCCAAATATAGACTCTGAACTTCATTATGGCAAGGACTTATGTGAAGCCATTCAGGACCAGGTGACTTTTAGTGGCCTTTCTGTACTGTTTGAATACCTCTATTCAACTTGCTTAAAAGGTCTCCAATCTCACATTGAGAGTGAGGAATGGTGGAGGAAGCAATGAAAGTTTGGTGAGGGGGAATGGGGGAGCCTGAGAGAAAAAGAGAGAGATTGTTCAGACAGGCAGAGAGCATATGAGCAATAACTGGGACTGTGTTTATACTGTCATGTTAGCTTAGGATTCAAGGTCACGCTCAATGGTTTCCTCATTGCTTACACATTAATGTTCACCCTGGCCTTTACTGGCTGTCAGGCAGGCCTTGGATCTGACCATGAACACAGCTGCATACACACTGCAAAAGCCTAAATGATTTTAAGGTCTAAGGAAGAGTCAAAATTTATGTGGAGAGAGCTGAAAGAGGCAGGCTGATGGGGGATGAAGTGAGATAAATGATGGAGTGCTGGACAAGGAAGAGTTAACCTCAGGGGAATTCAAGAGAAAGCAGCATGGTAGCCAAGCTAGCTTGAAGGACAGAGGAGGCAGTTGTCTTCTGCAAATGTAAACCATGTAGAGGGTTTTTGTAACTTCACTGAGATGCAGATTACCAGGAGACACTCTCTTTACAGGGTAAGCTGGTATGAAGCATGGAGAGAGCTTCTGACAACAGTCAGTCTCTGGCAGTTCCTCTGGTCAGCACACAGCCTGGGGCAGTACCCGCCCAAGGAGAATTGTGTTTCCTGTCGGCGGTGGCAAGAGTAATTCTCAGCACAAAGATGCACCAATGACAACAATCTTCTTTCCTGGAGATCAAAATAAATAATTCCAGTTCACATAATAGCTGTTTAAAACAGACAAATATTTCTTCGTAATAGTTGCAGTAGAAGAAGGAATTAACATAACTCTGAGCACTCTCCAAGGACAGTGCATCTTCAGAGCCAGAGAACACACCTACGCTGAGTATGATGTGTGCTTGAATGACTCAAAAATAATATTCACAGCTGTGGTGGTTTTGTTCCACGGAGCATGCCATGAGCCTTCCTTTCACAGTAGATTATCCTAGACTGCATTGTTCCGGCAGTGAGACATTGCGTCTGGCTCCCTTTGGAGATGCCAGGAAACCAGAAAATGTGTGTGTGGTGCAGACTCCTACAGGGTCACTCACATTCATCTTAGAGGTGGCAGGCTTGTTGCAGTCAATAATTCCTCTCTCAAAATCTGGCTCCTCACCATCTTCATAAACCCTGAAGCAAATATTATAGTACCCTCAGGCCCTCAAGAATGCTTATACAGCAGGAATTTGGCTTCTTCTAAATGTGATTAATAAGCTTATTCATTACATTGTGCCCCTTAAAATATCATGAAGAGAGTCCGGGTACATACTGCGTACATGAATCTATTCCTGTTTGATGAGGACATATGTTTGCCTGACGTGGAGGACTTGACATCTCCAATAAACTTGTAATTGAAGGAACTAGCGAAGAAGCAGTTGAAAGTGTAGATGGGGCAGAAGAACTAGAGGCAGTCAAAGTTTATACGGACTGAAGTGGACCAGCTGAGGTTACACTGAAATAAATGACAACAGTCTGAGCTAAATAATGGAATAATAATTAGAAATAAGAAGATTTAGAAGAATTAAGCAAGTGAAAAAGGAATAGCCTCTGCAGATAGAGACAGGCACCACGGTTGCCTTTGTAAGTTAAACGGCAGGAGAGAAAGGTTCCCTGTGGCACTTGGCACTGAGCGGCCACAGCTATCATTTCTAAGCCTCGTGTCTTAGCTGAATTCTTGAATTGACAGCGGCTGAACAAACATCCAAGTCAGAATATCCAGGAGTTTGCCTATCAGGTGCAGAGGGCAAAGTCTTAAAATCAGTATAGACTGTTCTCATGTTGCAATATTCTCCATATAATGTACTAATTTTGTTATTATTTTATTAAATGTATTACAGAGGTTTCCACAAGCCTGATTGATGACACAGGATGTGTTACGTACACTAGAAATAGATAGTTTTTGTCTTCAGGATAGTCAAAATATATGACAGGAATCTGCAGAAAGAAATAAACACAAGAGACATTGAGAGACAATTAAGTAATGTAGGCACGTACAATATTTATGTTTTAGGTTTAGTTAGTTACAGATATGGGACATGTCATCTAAGAGACCTTTTCAGTCTTTCACTGTTCTGCATCTTTTACAATGGAAGGTATTCACTGGTTGGAAGATACATCTTCTTCAAAGAAAAGTCACAGTAAAAATGGTATTTTTCCTTCCTGGAAACTGAAATGGCTTCAACACAAAGACAAGTCATTAGTTAGTGTTCAGTGATTCCTACCTTATTCAAATACTGCCTTTATGCCTTACTCACCTGAAGGAGCTACATAATACACAGAAGGAGTTGCTTAAAAAGGCTTCAGATGAGACAAGAGGAATAAGAAATAGGAATAATGGTAAAAGTCCTTAGCAGAATGTAGGGATGGACAAAGGTGTGTGGCGAAAAAAAACCAGATAGTAATAAAATGAAAAGTAGTCTTGGAAAGGGGACCTTAAAGATGATACTAAAGAAGATAGGACACTTTGGAGGTAATTTGGAGTATCAGAGGGAATTTTATATCTGGCGAATACAACTCATAGTCTTTTTAAGGACCTGCATAATAATTTGATGGTGAGAGAGAAACATTTCTTCCCACTATGTGGTCATTCAAACCATGCTAACGTACTGGCACCCTGTGCGTGTTATGGGATTGCTTCTTAGTGAATACCGAATAATTACTCTTACCACTGGAGAGATTAATAGAATGAAAATTAAGCTTCTCTAAAGGCAATCTTGATTATTAGGGCTCTGAGTGTGTTGCAGGGAATGCATCCCTCAAGTGTTTGAAAAAGTGCACAGTATGTACTGCGTTATCAGTATTTTAAAAGTTAAGAGTTTGACAGGAATTTCAGCATTAAATGTAATCCCATATGAAACACTCTCCAGGAGCTAATCTATTGCCATTTCCTGTTTATATAGCTAGATCAACCATATTAAATTAATAAAAATGCATGGCAAATCTTGATGCACTTAGCAAAGCATATACCGCTGACACATCCAGGAAAAGCCGACTGGTTTATGCAACACGTTTCTTTTGTCCAGTGTCTAGGCTTTTGAAAAGTGTCTTGTTTTGGTATTTAGTTCAGGCACAGAGCTACATGGAGGAGGACGTACCTCTCTAATGCCCAGATTAGGTCCTGGGACAGTACTGTTTCTTCTGCACCCAGCATAGACTGGACTTTTTATCCTGGTAGATCTGGGGTACTTCTGTGGAGAGTCAAGGGAATCTGGAAACACTGAGCAGAGACACATCCATTTGGTGCGTTCCCCTTCAGTGTCAGAAATTCTGAGCCTCATACTGCCCAGTACTGACCTGCTTTTACATCTCTTCACACTGTGAGAGGGAATTGTGGCTTCCTATGCAGTCCTGAGTGAAGACACAGAGCCAGCAGAGATCAACTGGTGTTCCCCAGCCTCTCTTGGAACAAGTACCACATTGCATATTCAGCAGGAGTCTGACTTCCAGTCCTTGGGAGATTTCCATGCTTTATCTTCTCAGCACATGCTTTTCCAATTGGGGTGATGTTTTCTGACAACTATTTCTCCATCCAAACTAAGAGATAACTTAAGGACCCGGTCCCAGCAAGGCACCATGCAGGGGCATTTTAGATATGGATTGTATGAGCTCTCAACTTGCTCAGCATAAGCTTATGAGCTCTGTGTCAGCACTAGCCAAGTTACGTTTATACTGGATCTGTGGTTGACTACTAGCATTTATGTTTCCTACTTTTTCCATTACCTGTGGTATCCTGGACCTCTTTCAGTTCAGATAATGGAGTGTTAATAAAGGTCTTTTTGCTGTAATTTACATTAAAAAGGAGACAAACTTTTTTAAAGGAAAAGACATATTTTTCCCTCATGCTTTCATAAAACAGAGAAAGGGGTAAGACCCTTATACTATATATATATATATATACCCCTATACTTAAAAAATAATAATGAAGAATAGAAAAAGAATAACCATGGAAAAATAAACTCTGAAGTCTTTTGGGAGGAAGAGAGACCAGAGCAGAAATATCCTGTTGTAAGTGTTCCATGGCACCATATAACTGGAAAAAAAGGGTTCTTTAAGTTAACATTTATTGTTAATACTCAGTTGCCCAATGTTTAACTAATTCTTTCAACAAAATTTTGCAATGAAAATTCTCTCTTTTTTGGGGAGTTCTTTTTGTTTGTTTTAATTTGAAAGGGCAAACCTCTAAAGAAGTACATGAAGAACAAGTAACTGAACTTTTAGGATGACATGTGTCACTGGGTGTGGCTCCACTGTGACTGCTCTGGGAACTTACATGATAATGAATTTGTCTCAGATAAAGACCAGCGGATGTCCATGATTCTCTCACAAGTGTCCTCATCAGATTTATTTCTAAAAACTTATTAATACATTTTAAATCTTAATTAGTAATGAAAAGGTTGTTTTACAATTGCTTTACTTTCATGTTACAGTTACAGAATAACTTAGCCTGCTAATTGCAAGTGAAAAAAGAAAGGGAAATTTTCAGCCTTGGAAGTTTTGACTGACATATTTTTGGTTTTGAAAGACGGGGAGCTGCTATCAGACACCAAGTGCTGGAGATAAAGGGACCCTGCACAACTATGTAGACACCTGATTTTCAGAAAAGTTTTTTGTATTTGTCTAAAATTTTAGTCACCTGTCAGTTAAGTAACAAGGATTAGAGCTTTATTTTGGTTTCATTCCAGGAAAAAAGCAAGGATTTTTAAGCTCAGAAGCATGCCAGGTTTTCTTTAAAGTAGCCGTTGGTACAAAATGAGAAGTAATAACCAGCGGTCCCTACTTGGTAACACAGACTTATTTTCATTTTAACTAGAAAATTTTGAAACAGCAAATGCTTATGCACAAATTGGGATTTGTACACATTGCAAAGTCTGGAAAGACAGGAAGAAGATAATGTCAAGCAAGTGTGAAAGCAAGGTATTCACAAAGCTGGTGCTCTCATGAACATACATCTTTTACCTATCAAAAAGAGGCTGGCTTGGTAAGAAATTTACTGACTGATTGTTTTCTGAGAATTCATGGGATTGTTGCAAAATACAACTTGCTTTCTCTAAAATTTTTCTCTTTTTTTATGTCTAATTAAAGCTAACATTATGGATGAGAGATTTCAGTCACCCCTACTAGCCCACCTTGTTATTCCATCTGCCATTGCCATTCTTTGGAGCATTAGAGCTGAAAGTAGATTAGGGCATCTTTCAGAGCTACCAGCAGAGGTAAACCCTCTAGATCTATGTAGCCCTTCAAATGGCTTTTCAAATGGCTCACAGTGATGCTGAGCTTTCTGCCTGCAGCTCGTTTTTTGTCTGCCAGCACAACGTAGGTCTCTGGATTACAGCAGTTGCTGGAGTGCTGCAGGAAGCACAAGCCCATCTGTCCTGAGGGAAGGGTGAAAAGTTGTCATTGTGATTATAACACGGTTTTGAACAATTTCATGAAATGATGTGGGAATGGATAATGGTGATAATATGGTAAAGGGCCACAAACACAGAATGTTTTTCTGGTGATGCCATACACAATTCCCATTTCTCTTGATGGTATGAAGCTTGGTTAACATTTCCAGGTAAGAGTAAGTTCTGACTCCAGCTCACACTCTCTTCTCGACACAGGCTGTGCACGCAGTCCTGCCGTGGGCTGTCTACAGCCTACAGCATACTGAGTAAGTGAGAGAGCAATTTCATTTTTTGGATGACTTGTGTCACAATCCTCCAGTTTCTGATCTGGGGCTGCCACACTGGTAATCTCTGCTCCTTATACTGTCCTTAATCATAAACAGAAGGCAGGTAGTGGAGAAGGCAGAGATTGGAAGGCTCTAATACTGGTCACATAAAATATGGAAAAAAGTCAGGTATGAAACACGTAATTCTCCTTGAAAGCAGTGTCTGGCAGTGAGATCACAAAAAGCTGGGCTTTTTTTACCCTAACAAGGATTAGCAGTACTTTGTTGTTTGTTCTGTTCCTTATCTATCATGGTGATTGTTTCTTCCTGATTGCATTTTTTTAAAATCCTGTGAAGGGTTGAATGTTATCCCAGTTCTTATGACTGTACTTATTGTGTCAGCCACAATATTTTTAGATAATTTATAATCACATTGGAGTTATTTCTGCATTCAGTGGCTTTTTCTGTTTCAATAATTTTGTTTTGCACTTTACAGAGGCTGTTTTCCAGCTCTCTGAACAGCTCTGCATTTGATGGCCCTCCATTTAGATAACTGCATAATCATTCCACATCTCACCGTGGTGTCAAATCTCTGGAAATTCTGAGTTAGGTCTGCCTGCAGGATTAATGCATGAAAGAGCTGCCAGGCTTTTTGTGAGTGCCTGGAAACAGAACAACATCTAGCATCCATCTCCTGAACGTTGCCTAGCACCTTGTCTTTTCAGAGATAGAAGACAGTATGTTAAACCCCGAGTAACATTCTACATCAGTTTGCACCAGTGCAGCTCTACCCGAGGTGGCTCATTTCCATTTCTACAACCGATGACGACCCAGTTAGATACGATGGCCCAGGTTCTTATTTCAGTCAAAGGCTATTACAGGGCAGAATGGGGCAAAGCGTCAGGACGTAATTAAGATTAATTTCCTAGCTGCCAAAGAATTTTCTGAAACCAATGCTGGGAGACAGTGTAACAGACCCTTACAGTATTTTCCATGCTGTTTCTCATGCTCCAAAAACCAGATAGTGATTCTTTTTTACCTTCAAAGAAATGGAAAAGAAATTAAAAGCTTGCTCAATACTGAACTAATTTTGTGTGTGTATGTGTAATGTGAATTACCTCTAATAATTGCAGATAAATAGGGAATGCCTACATCAGTATATTAACCATCAGTAAATGAGAAGTGACAGTGGATATATTGTTGGCTGCTCCACATATTTCTGAACAACATTGCTATAGTTAAGACTGGAAACATTTAGGACAAAAGGGCAAGCACTTTTGGTGGGAAAGCATCTCTAGAATTTTATTTGCTCTTTAAGTTGTCTTTTGAATAACTTTGTAGATCACTACTTTTAGTGTAGATTAGTCATTATTTAATTAGAAGATAAAGACAAAGAAGAATCCTGTTTATAACTCTTAATCTACTAAAGTCATTATCTAGCTAGCAGTCCTGAGAGAATATTCAACATATTGAACTGATTTGTGCATGCTTCATTAGCTCTTTATATCTTAACTGCATATAATCATTCCCAGCTCTGTCATGGTTATCATGGTGGAATTTCCAGTGGAGTCGATGAACTCTGAGTGTAAATTGACTGCAAAACAGTGACTGGGACAAATTCTCTTGTTATCTGAAACCTTTGAAATGCCACCGGCTTGAGTGGAATTGCTGGAGACATGACTGAATTTGGTTTAATTTTCTGGTATTTATTCAAGTTAGTGCCTCAAAGACCTGGATTTCTCTCATTTAATTTTAATATTTTGAGCTGAATTTGACAAATACTGATAAAAATAGTGCCTCTAGGGTTTGATTGAGAAATCTTTTTGTGACTTGAAAGATGTCTGTTAGCATCAGCACGCCCTAGACTGAGCTTTTAGTGGCCATAGAGGAAAAGTAATTGAAAACATCAGTCAGCTAATAGGGTGCTTGAAATCTGGTAATTTTTCCATGGATTTTTAATAATATAGCTGGAAGTTTATTGTATTCAGATTTGTGCAAAATACAGCCATTTAAAATACAGATGAAATTAAATAATGTAATTTTGTTTCATTCAACATTCAGGCCACATTTTCTGACCTTTTCTCTGTAGGAAAAAAGGAAAATAAGAGACGGAAGGGGAGACCTAGAGGAATCAAGAGGATGGCCAAGCAATCAAGAACATGCCAGCCCATGCTGAATATGGATATGTGCACTTCCACCTGAGATATAAGAAGACCCATTACTTTCCATCTAAAGAAGGTTCAACAGTTATTCAAGAAGGACTATGGATCACTTTGTGGTATGCACAGTTTTTCAGGGGATTCTGGTGAGAAAATTATCCTCTTTTTTATTTTTTTTACCTAGATCCGTAAAAATATTAGAAACCAACTTTATTAAAGAGGAAATGAATTTTGCAGATTTTTGTGTGTGTCTGTGTGTGTGTGTATGTTCACACCCCTTCACACTCACTTTTTTCATGCATAGAAGAATCGATACTTTTTTGACCTCCACAGATCTTCACTGCGGAGTAAATTTCAACTCCACTTCAATTTTACATCTAATCTACACACAACTTTTCCTCACCTGACTTTGGTGATGCTGTAATTTCAGGATTATTGACCCAGGCAGGAACAGTGATGAGAGGATGCCACATTCATTTAGTTCACTGTCTTCCAAGCAGGATGCTGACTAACTTACTTGCATACTAATAATTCTGCCATCCTTTTCCACCAATCTTCCTTTTTATGCTCAGAAGACCTGACAAATTCCTTCACAATTCATCATTTGGGGAGATCTGTAGAGGCTTTCTGATGAGTTAAGTCACTTGCCATGGCCCCTGAATTCCCAGCCATATCTGAGCAGGAACACGGTACCAGGGAGGACCAACTGCTTAAAGAAGGCTTTGAAAAATGTAGGTAGTCAGAGAAAAATAAAGATTTTCTCAGCATCAACACATCTTTTTATAGGCTCCTATTGCCATAAAAGGTCCAAAACTTGTTCTAATTATGCTGCATGTTTCTAGCTGCACAGAATGATTGTAGTTAGAGGCTGGCAGTTCTGCATCCTTTTTTAAGAGCAACGTTAAAATGCTATTCCTGCTTTCTGAAAGTAATGAACTGTACTGCAGCAAAATTTGCAGGATTAGCAAAATTTGCAGGGTAAATGCACTCTGAATTATTAATACTACTTCTTAAGACTCCACTGAGGTTTCCCACCCACAGGTTGCCTTAGCCCAAGCCCAGCTGGACCTGTGCTATGTGATGAGATCACAGCATTCATTTCTTGGAGTGTAGGTGCCAGTTAGGAGCCTATCAGCATTGCAGTTGTGAATATATTTCTGAGGATTCATAATTTAGATTTTAAATATGCATCAATCTGAAAGTTGGCATAGATGCAACATTTGGTTTTAAAGGGAAGAAAGGTTTTTAGGTAATCAGTTATTTTTCAAGTTTTGGGAATTTTTGCCGAAACTCATGTTATAGTAATAGAAAAGGCAGTCATTAAAACCAAAGTATTACAAGTTCTTTCTGTGGAAGATGTGGTGTGCTAGCAATCAAGAAAATCTAAAGAACAGAGTCCTTAAATAAAACACAAAGGCACTCACCTGGTTTTTGTATTTTCATGGTGTTTGCATGTTATGCCACATGAGGTATTTATAACAGCACTTGCTGTACCATATCCTAGGTATATATTCCCATGACAGATTTTCCTTATCCTTAAGATGAAAGTGTGAGGGGCTCCACTATGCTGAGCTCTATGGAATGATGCAATGAGGCCTAATGCTGTAATTTTGAGGTTCCCTTCCTTTTTCTGCTCTGAATTGAAACCAAGAAGAGAAAATGAAGTGTCTGGATGAGTCCTCTTTTAGCAAGTGCTTCCATTTGAAATTGCAAATAAACCACGCAAAGCATTTAATTTAATTGAATTCCTACAATTTGGCTGCCATTGTTGCAACGTACTCACACATAGGATTTGAAATGTGGACTGTGTACCCAGGCACAGGGAAGAAAGGGAGCACAGGATAACAGATGGAGTTTCTGATTCAAGTGCTGATATATTTCACAGCAGAAAGGATCCCTAAACTTACTGTTAAATCCTTGGTGACTGCTGAGTGTCAGAAGAGCTCTTTTCCCCTTACGTTTGAACCAGCCATTGGCTGGATCTGCCCCAGTGAGGGCAGCTTCTTTCTCCCTGCTGTGAGAGTCTCCTTTATTGATTAAGGGTCACATGGAGATACAATGTGCTGACCAACTATTTAAAACCCAACTCTATATCTGTGTTGCCCAGCAAGGTTCAAGTTGTAAAAGCCAGTATGAATGCACTAATTAGCTGACACTCTTAGGTGAGGTCAGGCGTATTTATTATCTTGGAGGAAAAGACACAGATTTTGCCAGCATTAATGCTACTGCCTCCCTGATCCAGACCTCTCTCTGTCAGCCTTTTCCTCCCCTCTAGATGCTAGCAGGCATCTCATCTGCTCAGGGAAGCCAGAGTACCTGTGCTGTTCCAGCTTCAGCCCACTGAAGTTAAATACTTGTTTACACTTGGAAATTTGATGGGATTAACTGGATGGCGTGACGTGAGTGTGCAATAGCTGCTTCGGAATAAATCCATGCGTGCGTAATCCTAATCTCTTCCAGATGGGGACATCCCTGGGCAGCTGAAGTAGTGAGCTCTCTCGCCACGTCCCCTCTGTGCCACGTCTATGGAGCAGAATCGCAAGGGTCCACACTGATCAGCTTTTGCCGAGCTGAAGATTTCCTACTTTCATCCTATTTGTTCTTTTTTCTCCCAGCCAATTTCTTATCTGTAAGCATACTTTGCCTTGTACTGCATGATCTCTTAATTTCCTCTAGAGCCTCTTGGGAGGGACTTGGTCAAAGGCTGTTAAAAAATTAAGAGTTACATCATCCTGCTCTCTTATCTGCTCTTATTTTAACATAACCAAAGTATTCTGTTGTGTTGGGACAAGGAGCTGGGGTAATAAAATGGAATCAGCAGTACCACTGTGCCCCTACAGAGCAATACCTTTAATAATACTTATTTAATGCCAGGTTTTGCATTTAGGTAAATAATGATAGAAGAATTTTTTATATCTTTCCCAGTTTTGTGTCCTGGTGGCAATCTTGGTTTGACATTTTCCTTAAATGGGTCAAAAATTACTTGAACACAGTGACTGCTAGAATGAAAACAGGATAGCTTTTTAAAAGTAAACATCAAGAACATTTTTATGTTTTTCTAACAGAATTTAATGACATCTTTACAGCCAATTACACATTTTTCCATTCCACTTTGTCTTACATCTTTCTTTTTTTCTCTCTATCTTTTTTTTTTTTGTCTTGTGTTAAAGCACTGGGGCCCATAAATGAGGAAAAGATAATCAATGCCCATGGACCAGAGAGCTAATCTGAACTTAACTAAAAAGTCAATATTTAGCTGTACCTTATCAGTGGAGAAATGTCAAGCGCAGAGATAGACATGAACAAATTTCCAACTGATTTCTCTTTCTTATTCCTCAGCATTCAAAGCTTCATGGAAGAGTTTCAACATCAGATAAGACAAAACTGCCATTGAAAAAAACCACATAACAAATGACAAACTTGTGGCTACAGAGACTAGAGTTTATTAAATGAAAACACACGTCAAAAATTCATTCTAATCTCTTCTTGCACATTCCATTGGTCACCTTCCAGTCTGTGTGATGCAGCAGTTGATAGTTAAGCGCTGCAGGTAGTCTTTAAGAGATAGCAGCAGGAAATGTTTTCTCGCTGAGTGAAGTCATAATTTGCTGCCACCCAAAACAAAATTGACATAAATCATTTCGAATTCAAAAATTGCTAAGGATTTTAATACACATGTGAGGTACTGGCTGGGCATTGTGCTGTTTTGCAAGAACAAATTTTGCAGCAAACAATTTGGTAATTAAAATCCGTTTGGTAACTTACGTATCAGCTCACAATGGACATAATTTCTACTGCAATTCATTTAGCTGTCCTGATTTTTGTGAAGGAACGGCTCATGGAGTTACACCAGTAAAGAATTTAACCCTTGGCTAGAAATCAGGACTGCTTTGTTTATTCCCATTGCCATTCACTTCATGGGTGATCTCTTAATTTTAAGGCATGATGACCCACATCTCCCAAGCATGGTCACGGGGCTTCCCAGACTAGAGGGTAAAACACTGTTTTTAAGAATGGTCATAGCCCAGGAATCCACCAGGTTTGTTTGGGTAATTCCAATATCTGTGTATACTGCTCTTTGTGGATGGGAGGGAGGGGGTGGGTGAAAGGTGGCCTGTGGTGTGCAAAGCTACAGTTCTGCTGCTTTATGCTGTTCTTCGGAAATCTCCTTAAGAGGAAAAGGCATGTTGGACTACAAAATGTTACTAAAAATGTTGGTAAGAATAAACCGAGCAGGGAGTAAAAATAACTGCATGCTGAGCACTTACTAAAGCTTAAACATAACAGGAGAAAGATTGTGAGGGACTCCTCAATATTGAAACAGTGACAGAAAAACCACCGAAAATAATAGCTATGTTGGGAGCCTCAGAGTTGGAGTTCACTCATACGCTGAACATACACATTTTGTTTAGGATTGCACCACTGTTCTGAACATCTTTGAAGGAGTACTGACATCACCAGAGTATGGTGATGAACAAGGTTCCCAAGTATTTCTAACTTTTAAAATTATGGATGAATGCCTGCCATAATTAAAACATTAACTTTTACATTGCAAATGTTTTTTATTCAATGAGCAATTAATATTTAGGGTGAGATTAATATGGGGGAAAAAAGACAATAAAGCGTCTTGATAAAGTTTTCAGCAATGTTTGTGGAAATACTTCACTAATGAGTCTGTTTCTTCTGAAATGGAAAACATTTGAGACTAGCAGTGTGTGTATCTGCACTTTATCAAACGAACATCTTGGAAATGTAGACAGTTTATATATTTCTGCCTCTCTAGTGCATCTTCAAAGGTATTTATACTTTGATACCTACACAGAGCAGAGCTCAAAATTGAATTAACTTGTTGGACAAATAGAGGTTATATTAAAATTAAACAATTTTAATGTAAATTAACATTGACATTTTCCTCAGAATTTAATATCAGTATTTTATAAATTAATAATAATATTATTAATAAGAATGTAAGAACATCACTCATACGACAAGTTTTTTGAGCACTAAATGACACCCTTTGCTGCTTGGGATCACTGTTATTTTGTGTCCAGTTCATGAGGAGCCTGCAGAAAGATTGTTACACAGTTTGCACTGCAGTTTGCATGTACTTTTGAGATAACCAAAAAGCCTTTTCAGTTCTGAAGGGTATCTTTTCTTCTCAGGAAAAAATTACCTGCAAATGATACTAATGTTTATTATTACTCCTTGATTCCATCGGACATTTTGGCAAGTTTGGAATCCTATGGCTCGCGCGTGGGTAGTCAGGTGCCGCTCTCAGGGATGAGTGCAGAATGTTTGGAAAAAGTAGGCAGAGAAGAAGAGGAAAGCTTTTCTCCATGTAAAGGAGCTCTTTTTATGCACAGAGCTCCAGTGTGAGAGCAGAGAAGGGTCTGCACGCATTCTCTGGCTCAAAATCTGAGGGCAGGGTAACACTGCTGGTGCTGTGGAGGGGTCTGACATGGGCTGCTGACCCCGCCCAGTACCCCTACACTATTCATTTTGCTAAAAAACTACCCCATCCTGTACATTTGATAGTCAAAAGACCAAGAGAAGGCAAACTAAATTCAGAAACTAACAGATTTTCCCAGCTGCCTGTAGAAATAGTGGAATTCTTATATCTAGTGAGCAAAATGTGTGGCTGAGCTTTTTCTGTTGACCCTGGATGTCTCCCAGTGACTTATTTCAGAGAAGGCTGCCATAGAATTCATCACAGGATGACAAGCTGTATCAAAGAGAGGGAAAGGTTGCTCAATCAAAAACGGGAAGAGCCTCCAGCCCTCCATCTGGACTGGCTTTAGCGGCACCAGGGGAAACACAGCCGGAGTGGAAGAGATTATCAGATACGTGTCTGCCTGATATATCTGTAGAGATTTCTTTTCTACACAGATGTCAATTAAGGAAGTTCAGATTTACAAATTATATACGGGTCAACTTGTTTTTTCCCTAAGCTAAAAAGTTGGTCATTTAATGTGAGCCAAAGATATGGAAAATTTTCTTTTGATAACTAGTTGCAGTCCTGGTATAGGAACATGTTTAGCAGGTAGATTTACCATAGTGCTTTGTTCCTTTACTAGTTCTTTCTATCATGACTTTAAATCTGATCCAGATTGTTTTGTAGTTGAAATGCAAATAAAAGAATTGGAAAATACTATTTGTGGATTTTGCCTATTGAAAAATGCACAAATTAAAGTCAAATAAATAATATTTTGAAATTCTATATAATTTAAATGCAACATTTCACTCATTTAGAACTTCAGTTTCTTCATCTGCCTGGGTTTATTTTATAGAAAAGCATTCTGTTTTGATTTCCAGACACCGAGAAATGGAGAATCCTTTGTTTTTCTTGGCAGGTTTTTCCAAGGAGTAATCACCCATAGCTCTTACAGTATGTTTCCTCTTCCTAGTTCTGTTTCAACCATTGGTCTTTGATCCACTTTTCTTTGGTAGGCTAAGGAGCACATTATTAACATCTGGTAAGTACTTAGAGGATAGTGTCAGGTAACTCCTCGCTCTTTGTTTTGACAAGCCAGAGGGATGAACTTCTTTAAAACGTTCTCAACAAGGTATTCATTTAAAGTCTGAAGTTATTTTTGTGGCTTCTCTTTGTAACATCTCCAAATTTCGACACCCTTTTTCTAATGTAGATACCAGAAATGAAGTTGATATTACAGACTGATCTTGCCAGAGCTGCCCGTAAAGGCAGAATGTTTTTCTGCTCTCAGCTCTTCTTTTTTCTTTATCCAGGGCTCAAAGAGCCCTTTGGATGCTGCATTGTACAGACTCCTCATATTTACCCTGTAATCAATCATAACTTACAAATATGCAGCCACTGCCTCCCAAAGGTCTCATCCCCTCCAAGTACAACCTCTGTTCTCTGTTTCCAGCTCTATGACTCCCTGACTGCTCAGAAAAAGCCTTGGATGCTGAAGGAGTGGTCTGGGGGACTGCCACAATTACATGTTTGTGCATGTGTAGACCAAGGCTTTCCATGGATGGGGGCTCGCAGCTGGGCAGGGCAGCATGGGGAGCTGAAGATCAGCCCTACTGTAGCTTCACTGGGGCAGGGATGGGTGGTCCTGGGGGGTTCAGTGGGGTCCTGGGCTGTGGGGAGGTGGGGGGCTGGAGTGGGTAAGTCAGGCCTGCTGGTGCCCTGAGGAAAGAGTTTGTCCAGCTCCCACGTGTCTCTGGCTGGGTCTGGAGGTAGGAAATGGTGGAGGGTGGGCTTCAGCTCCGGCCAGGCACAGCCACTCTTGCCTTGTTTACCTGAGCTGGGTTGACACCGACGCTGCTTCTGGACACCTCCACGGAGTGTACTGTCAGCCTCCGTGTTTGTTCTGGCCGCTTTGCTCTCCTCACTGGCCATACTGGAACAGCTTTAACACCCTTTACTGAGGTGACCTGCTGCAGCCAGCTGCACACAGGCAAGATATTGAAGGTTCGCTCCTGAATAACCTGTGGCTTTCTAAATTTTCCCTTAAGGAGCCTCCAGAAAGCAGATACCATCACCTCATGTTTATTTCTTTTGCAATGATTGCCTGTTTTTGCCATTTAGAAAGTTTTCGCTGCCTCTGACTTTTATCTTTTCTACAGCAAAATAAATGGATTTGTTCTGTTCCTGCCCCTTCTGCACTTGGAGAGCAGTTGTCTTTTTGAAAGACTGTTCTTGTGCCTCTCACGGTTCTCCATGTCTTAGACTAATAAGGCAAAATTCTTTCAATCATCCCAGAAAAATCATACTTTCTAAGTATCTTATTATTTTTTCTTCTCCTGTCTCTCTCTTATTTGTCTAATTTTTTTTCTTTTTTTTGGTTAAAATGCAGTGCCCCAACAGGTTCCTATACCATAATTGTGATTTTACCAGCTCCAGATGAAATAATTAGCACTTAGACCTTGCATACAACACTTCTATTAATACTTAAACAGCATTTAAGAAGCAATTGCCTTAAATATGAGGATTCCTGAAGTAAGATATGAATATAGTAACTACATACTCTGGAGTCAAGTGCATTTTATGCTGTTTGCTTCCTTGGAAAACTCAGTGAAGGACACTTTCTGTTACATTAACTGGGGAGAACAGTGCACCAAATTAAGGAATGGGAACCGAGATCTCAAAAATTTTTGTCTTTCGTTATTTCTGTCTTAGTTTGGCTTTTTCTTTACAAATGCATGTGTAGGCTTCTTTGTCTGCTTTGCATCATTCAGCTGTCTGACTTGGTATGCTCTGCGTCAGGTCACATCTATATCATTTCTGAGCAAGGAAATTCTTTATTTTGGATCAAGTAAAATAACCTTGACTTATCACTAAAAAGTATAATTATCAGGAAAGTCAGCTTTTAACTCTACTATTATGTGCTGCAAATAAATTCTTGTGTGAGTGATACAATAAGCAGGGTTATTTCTGAGTGACAAAACAAGCAATACAAGCTGTAAGTGGCGCGAAATTTTGTGTCAACTCATCATGCTCATCATTAGTCACATAGGCAATAACAAGCAACAAATCATCGACATGGGATAACTGAAAATGATATTCTAAAACACCTCTTGCAAATAGTTCATATTTCAAGATGCTGGCTCACAGCATTTTTTTGTGCACGTTTTGGATTATTTGTTGAATACGAGCCAGATATAAAATATAATAAAAGGCATGATAGATTTAACTTTGACAGATGATGTCTTTTCCTCTGTTCAAACATCATCAGTCAGGACTAACACGGGGTTCCAGCATTGCCACATGGCACTCAGTGAACCAAAGCACATGCTTCCCGGAAAATGTGTGTTTCATTTCTAAAAACTACTATTAATATTCAAAATAAATGAAAAAAATCTCTCTTATAGATATTTACACCCAGTAAATGACCTTTTTTATACTCTTCGATTTTTTTTCTGAGGCAACATTTTTCTCCAGTGAGAAGATATTTTGAGAGTAATATTCATTCTTCTAAAAAGCACTGATGTGATGCCAAATATGAGATGAAGTCTAAAGAAGAAATGAAATTATTTGTTTTGTTGCAAAACTCCTCTTGATTCTTCTGTTAAGCAGTAAAACTACATGAATGAAGTGAATATTAATTTTTGACCATTTCATATATTTAGAAAGGACTTTGTTTCTAAAGTGATGCAAATTTTCTTGGAGCCAAGGATTACAAATAAAGAGATGGAAAAAAAGTGGTTGAGGAATCCAACTTGAAGTTCATAATTGAAATCCATTAACAAAATGCTGCTAGTTTGGGGTGAAACAAAGCTATCTGAAGAAGAGTTAGAAACAGTTTTATATCAGTTTAGATCTTCTGTTAAGGTAGTTGCAATCCTAGTTGTTGAACAGTTGCAGTTAACAAACATATTTCTTTCTGGACAATCTAAACAACCTGTCTGTGGAGGAAAATGAAAGGGTAATTTTTCCGAAAAAATCTATCATGATTGTTTGCTGACAGACATTACTCTGAAGAAAAAAAAGAATCACATGCAACCACTGAATTTGATAAGCCTTCTGTATGAGAAACCCTTTCCCTTAAACACATCAGATCATCAATCCGCTTTGAAACCATTCAAATTTAGGACAAATTCCATTCTGGATGTGCATTTTGTAATCTTTGACTGTCTCTAGCTATTTGTAAATGCTATGTTTTTTGGCTACATGAATACAGCTCTATTGTTATATCTGTGTTTCACAGATAGATCCAATTTCTTTCACTAGACCAAATGATACAGCTATTTAGATAAGAAAAAAGAAGAAATCTTCAAATAAATCAGATTGTAATTACACATAATAAGAGGAAGGCAAAAGGCAAATGATGAAAGTATAATCTTCACAGGATGTTTAAGAAATGGATTTATCTAGAAATGTTCTGTAGGTTACCTGAGACCAAAAGCAGTAGCTCTTTCTGCTGCATGGAGATTGATTTCCTGTCATTTAAAGGTTCAGTCCACAGTGAACATGATATAATAACTCACACATGCCACACCCCCAACACCATGTACCCTGGCAAACTCTACAGCCTTGATCTTCTGGGAACTTGGAGAAGATCATGATAACAATTCAACTTCCAGAACAAAGAAATATAGAGGGAGAAGTGATTGAATGACGGACATTATCTAATGCAAGGAGGAGATACAACTGTGTGTTCTTGCTTGTGCCTTTCCAGTGTGTTCCCTTGGCAATTGGTAGAGAGCCACCCCTTTCCTGGGACAAAGTTTTGTTTCCCTTTGCAGTCAGAGATGTAGCAGAAAAGTGAGGAACTACTTTTGGCTAGAATGGTGAGGGAAATGATTGCACTGGGGTCAGGGTGACACAGTTACTTCGGACTTTGGACAGCAAACGAATATGGATGGTAGAGGAATGAATGTCATGGGTCACATTGAAGAATCAATGTGGTACAAGAGACAGAGAGATGAAGGAAAAATATTTAGGGGTCAGTTGTTCTAGGGAAGTGGACTTATTTTTAAAAGCTCAGTCCCAGGTACAGAAGGATCATTAATGTCAAAGCAAAAAAAACCAAAATCAAAACCAAAAACCCAAAAAAACCAACCAACCAACCAACCAAAAAAAACCCCCCACCTGAATTAGAATGGAATTTTATGACATTTTGCAGCATTGCACTGAGAATAGGGTCTCACTGTACGGTTCCTATGCATTCCTATACAAAACCAAAACCAAACTAAAAGAACACAAACATGTGCTATGCTTTCATTAGATTTGCTTCAAAAAGTAGCCTGAGGGAATAAGGGAAAAAAAAATAAATCATCAAAAATACTAAATTAAAAATATTCTATAATGAAAAGTGGGAAAATGCAAGTTTCCAGAACAGTCTTTAAGTGCTCTAAGCAGAATATGTCAAAGCAGTAGAAAACATACACATCCCTAAAACATACAATCCCTAAAAAAGAAAGCAAGATATAAACCCCCAACTCCTTCCATGATAAAATTGCAGTGCTGGTTATTCAGGTGGCTTCAGAAAATGGAACATCAGTCCACAGAAAGAGGCCTAAGTGGTGACAGACAATGTTATTTTCTGGAAAACAAGAAAGATGCAAACAAGCTTGTCAGGAGAAAAAAAGCAACAAGAAATAATTCCTTATCAAACACAGGAAGACAGGCAGACTGCAAACTTTTATCAAGGCAGCCAAATCCTTCTTGCTGCCTTCCTCATCACCAAAAAAAGTGGTAATCACCATCTTCTTGGGCATGTTGACATGTTGATTTTGTGAATCAGAATAAGCAGAAAAGGAACTTTTATATCTGCCATGGCACTGAAATTAAAACTTCATTAAAATTAAACACGACATCTCTAAGTTCTTTTCTGCAAAGCTGCTCTCCAGAGCCCCAGTCTGTATTGGCACATGGGATTGTCCTTTCCCAAATGCATGGAGGAGTTTTCACTTGTGGTGGTTTCACCAACCATAAACTGGTTTGTGAAATCATCAAATTTATTTCAAGCGGCTTATATAACGACAAAATAAATAGAAAGACATAGTTATAAATCACTGAAAATATGTAAATATATAAATTTGCAGCAGAAGTGTAGCTAGGTCAGTTGTGTTTTCTGCGTGCAATTATGTTCTATGGCACCTTGAGCAGGATTAAAGAAGACTTCTATGCAGACTTTTACAGCCTTTTGATGGCATCACTCATAACTTGCTGGAAAATAAAATTAATCATAAAATGAGAAGAATAGTTGTGTTCTGGGAAGGTGGATAGCATGAGAAAGATGGGAAACATGGTACATTTTCAACAGTATGAACAGCTATTGACCTGAGCATTTTGCCTCTAATGAGATTGTGTTCGTTAAAACCCTTTTACAGTCATTTGGGAAGGAGAATGGAAACCTAAGACAACTTTCATATGGCACAAAATTGCTTAATTTGGCAGGATTAAGGAAGACTCTGGAAAACTCACAACATAACTAAATTGGCAGTATCATGGCAGACAGTTCCATAAAGCCAACAGCAAGACTGCACAGGCTGAAAAGACTTTTTTTAATACTCTGTGCATAAGGTTGGGCTCTAATTCATTGTAGCCTCCTATCTCAAAGGAACACTTGGAGTCTGTGCTAAGACATCATTAAAAGTTTCTGTATTTTGAAAAATGCCTTCCCGTGGTAAATTGTATTAATTTCTGATTGGAAACAAAATCAAAAGAGACACAAGTAGATTGAAGATGGGAGGGTTTTATATGCAGGGAAAAAGGGTTATTAGAAAGACAAAAGGCCCCACAGAAACAAATAATAGCAGTCCTGTAAAAATGACTAATGAAAAAAAAACCACTAGAAAATAGAGTAATTATGTATATGGATACTGTAAAACAATTGACAAGCAAAATTTGTATTGAGTGCTAAAAGAGCAGAGCTACTGAATAAAGGACAAATATAGAAAATATAACAGCTTTAAAGAAAATATGTTGCATTAATAAGCAAATGACCTATGGAAATATGTGCTGCTGGGTGTAGCTGGAAAACACTAAAAAGGAAAATATTTACAGGAATAAGAACAGAAATGATAAATGTAGAGGATAGACACTATGAATCTTTTGAATGTCACATTTAAATGTGTTCATCAGCCATTGAAATCAGTTGAGCCTGGGAAGTCATATGTTCTGTGTTCAAAGATTTTGAGCAGCTGTTTTCTAGAGACTTTACATGAGAGATAAGCTGCTTTGTATATCTCCCACTTTTGAATCTTTACTTGAAGCTTTTGGTCCTGACAGAACCAAAATAGTGAGTTTGGGTTAGGTAGGTCTAGGTCTGATCCAGTAGCACTTACATTCCTCTTATGCAGTTGCCAAGAGAAGGGATTGAAAACCTGATGTAGAAACTGACACAGAGACTGCTGTGCCCTTGAGACAGCATCTAAATGGAAGCATGTCAATTTAAGGTCAGGAATATCTCAGCAAGGTGGAAAAAAGCCTGATGATGGTGAGTTTATACAAACACCAGACACAAATGTCTCCAGCACCTGCAAAACACAAATTTATGAAATTGTAAGCTGTGATTCTCTGAATCATCTTGCCTGAGTGAAGAGGGCAAAAAAAGAACTGGGTGATAGTACTGCAAAGGGAGGATAGGCAAATCAACCAAACAGATCTTTTTCCTTTTGATTTTGATGATGGCAGAAGTCAGTTGAAGGAGAAAGCTGGAATATCACCTGTAACTCTCCTTCTGTGTCATGGCATTGCTGCAGAATTTTCCTACTGAGAGACTTTTGCTGTGAAAAGGCACCACAGGCTGAGCTAAGCACATGGTGTCAGCTCTCACTCTAGATTCTGTTTGGACTCTCACATTTTCTGAGTGAATTTTTTTGGCTCCGTCCCCTACAGATTTCTCCAAATAACCAGAAAAAAAAATCTAATAAAAAGCAGAAACTTTTTGCACATAAAAGAATTTGAAAGTTACTTCACTTTCAGTGAAGGTTAAAAAACAGTTTATTAGAGGCAACCCATCATCTACACAATTTGCATGTTTTAAGAGGTACCTACTACCTTTCACAAGAGCCATTATGATTTAATATGCAACCCTAAAATTAACAACAACAGTAGTTTCATCAGTTAACAAGAACTGCTAGGCAACATTTGTAAAATGTGGTATTTCCTTTCCAGTAAGAGCTTTTGGGAGTGAGGATTATGATATAGTGCAGAAAAGCAGAGGTGTCACTTGATATGTAGCAATTCTGGTGGATGTCATTTATGGGACACCTATAATGACACACCTTTTTTTTTCCAAGAAATGTTTATTTTTTGAAACACAGGCACATATACAAATAGATGTAATAAAAATGGTTTGAAAATATTTCAAACCCTTGCGATTCTATTTAAAGAACACTACACTAAGGAACATGATTTAATAAAACACAGTTGTCAGGATTTCAGGTGAATAATTGGTAGAGAAATTTAATTTTGGACATTCTGTTTCTTTACAGACTTCTGCTTTCTAAATGCCATGAGCTATATCTGAAAAGAAGCCTTGAGCCAAAGCCACAGCCATTCCCAAGTTTGTATTTAATTTTAAGGCCAAATTTTCCATTTTAATCTCATTTGGAGGATACTGGTTTTTTCCTTCATGCCAACGAAAAAGTGTCCCTATTTTTTCATCATCACAGGTTCACCCAGATCTAGAGGTGAAACAGTTTTCAGCAGTAAAGAAACCTTACAAGTTGTACTGTTCTGTACAATACTTTTGCCAGTATTGCAAAGATTTAGAGTGTGCTTCCAAGTGCATAGTCGTTACCACATGTGCTTTGTACAGCTTCTTAACTCATGCTAATAATTCAGTGCTAATTAGACAGCTAGACCATTTTGGTTTGCCTGAGTCATATTTCCGATATATTGTGACTCTCACCAAAGTGTCAGTCAATTAATTAGGAACAGATGTCACCCCTGTACGTGGGATATAACCATCTCTCTCGAAAAGCGAGAGGAACCCCTCAAACACCTCTTGCAGAGATTCTGTGCTGGGCATCCTCAGTCTCTGCACCTTCCTATTTGGATGCCATACAGTATTATTTCTGATTCTAATCAAACTGGGGGAAGTGAGACATCCTTGATATGCCCCAAAGACAGAAAAGACAATATCTATAAGGGAAAAATATTTATATGGTGGCATTCTGCTGCGGTGCTAAGTGCACCTTGTGTTATAACATATGTGAAGATGTTGAAATAGTTGCTTTTGTTAATCCATGCAAGACTCTTGTAATTCATTTTCAGCTGGGTAACACACAACAAAATGTTGCTATGAGAATGCATGTTATGCTACTAATAGATTTTCAGATGTTATAATCTACTTAGATTAATTCAGAAACAATTAAAAAAAAGAAATTTCTTTATTATTAATTTCCTTTATGGTACTTCATTGAGGCCAGATGGATTTAGAAAAAAAGAAAAAATCCATTTTGTTTTGTTCATCATGATTTGTTGGCAAACCTTTGTGCCAAGGTGCCCAGGTTAGCATCAACATCCATCCACCTTGAAGCAAGAAGAAAAACTGATTTATCTGGATTTCATATAAATTCTAGATGCATTCCAGAACATCAGAGAAAAAGGACTAGATATACAGCTTAATATGTTGTTTAGTAAGTCTTTTATTATTTCTATGTAAAAGATTCCCTGATTAATATTTTCATGCTTGTTTGTCTTTTAATGTGGCGGAGCTTCACTGGAAGGCTGCTCCAGTATTGCAGCATCAGAGCTGTAATGCAACACTACGGTGAACCTGGGCTAAGAAAAGGTGATAATCATCCTAAGGTAGAGATACGGAGTGACTTGCCCAGAATAGAACGTGAAAAAGATGATGGCAGGTTTTGGATGTAAAGTCTGCCCCTGGATTCCCTGTAGGCACATCTTTTCACGAAAGGGCCAGATACCTGCAGAACAGGGAACCTTTCATCTTTATCTCTTTCTTCTGAGCCCATCAAGATCTCCTCATGTACAATTTGGGTACATCTGGGTGGCTGGAGGTTTTTAGAGAGAAACATGTCTGGCAAACTCTCAGGAGGAAATTATTTACTAGGAATTGGTGAATTGGCATCAGTCCCCTGGCACTGGGGAGCATTGTGGGAAACTGGGTTCTAGCTGAATTGTACTTCTGTAGGAAAAGAGGAATCTAAAAAGCAGCATGTGTTGCAGAAGAAGAAAGTAGTAAGCATATGTATTTTTCCAGCTTTCTCACACAGATGGTTAGGGGCACTGGGAGATCACCTTTCCTGCTTCTGCAAAAGTGAGAGATAGCAGATATCTTGCTCCCCTAGGGGGGATTGTTACAGGAATGAATCAGATCTGAGCTCGAGGGTCTAAGGGATGTTTTAACCATGTTTGTGGAGTAGTAGGAGTAGGAAGGTAAGTTGCTCCCAGCTAAGGTGGGAAGCAGGGAAGCAAGCCAGGGGGAGCTTAGTTCCTCTCCTGGTTTAATAAACAATGGAGCTCTGAAATGAGAGCAGGGTGTCTCACCTACAATGTGCTGAAACACTAAATGACTGAGTCAAACTTCACTGGATACTTTTTGGCTAAAAGTAAAAAACTAAGGCTCCTGAGACAAGTGCTTCCCTGCTAAGCTATAGCTAAGCTGAACGTTCACAGGAGCTCTTTAGTTACTGCATAATGTAAAAAAGGCATTTTGAGGGCCTTAGTGACAAGCCCCACCACTGAGTCCCACAAGAGAGCTGCTCCGCTTGCTGCTCAAAAGACTGTCTTAGGGATCATATTGGAGGCTTTGCACAGACATCAACTTTGGTCCTCCACTTGGTCACAAGCAATTTAACAAGATTCATCTGTGAAGTTGCAGGAGTACAGCTCTCTTCAGACTTGTAAGAAGAGCTCTCGTTCCTGGCACAACATAACAGATCAGAAATCCCTTTCTGTCTTCTGATGATGGTTTTGATTCCCAGCTAAATTGTAATTAGACAGGAAATCCAAATGTAAAGCTGTATAGCAGGGAGAGGTGCTCTTTCTTGTTCAAAAGCATCTCACCATTCTGTGGGTGGTCGCATAATTCAGCAAACGCCCACAAATGGCAGAGGGTTGTGTCAGGCAGCTCTGTCAGCCCAGCACCGCCGTGCAGTGCTGGGGCACACCCCACCTAAACACTCCAGGGTGCCCTGACTTCGCCAGGAGGTAAAACTGGCACTCAAAACAACATTTCAGAAAATATGTTTGGAAAAATAAATATGAAAGAGTACAAATAGCACGTAAATCGGGATTATACTGCTCTTACCAGGAGTGATATTTAATACTCACTTCCTCAATGAAGTGCAAAATTAGAGAGTCATGAAAACCACTAATAGAAGACAGTGGTTTAGGACTTTTTGTAATATATTATTAGTCTGAAAAGGAATATTCGGAAGTTCCCCATCACTCACTTTGAAAATGTGAGTAAATCTGCGTGTCAGGATTCATTGAGTTCCTGCTGCCCCTTTTCTGCACCACAAAGTTTATTCCTTTATCTTAAAAATTCACATTGAAAATGAAATGTTGTTTATTTAAAACTTTTATTATCCAATAGCTTATATGTTGTCTTTTGAGACATTTAGATAATCAAGTTGCAGCAATGCATGAAGAAAATGAACAGCTGCTGCAAATAACTAAAAAATGTAGAAATGGTACCTCTTTCTCAATAATATAATGCTGTTATACATCTGAGTCCAATCTGCTTGTTTTACTGACAAAAGTATGGGTTTGGTCTGGAAAGCAAAGCAGAAGTTCCAAAGTTGCAACACTCTAGTTGAATTCTGACTCCAGGGTTGCCAGTCTGACTGTCAATTCAGTCATGATTATGGGATGTTTAATACCAAAAGGAATACTTGCCTGCGTTAGGGTTTTGTTTTCCTTTCACCCCTGTCACCAGAATGTCTGTGCTTTCACTGCTGATGATCAGGAATGGATTAAGGCTCAAAATGGTGCCCAGATTTACCAAAATTACTGGGTATTCTGAAATGCTTCTTTGCAGCCTCTACGCATGCAGCCTGCCCAGTGGCTCCCTCCTTCCTCCTTCTCCCAGCAGGATGCCATCTCGCCTTCCCCTGCTCCTGAGCCCTTGATGTCCGGGCCAGGGGAGGCAGCTGAGCCCCCCAGGAGGGCGGCTGGCGCCGGTCCCTGTGCCACCCCGGTGCCCAGCCCCGGCTGCCGCTGACCACAGATCCGCGCCCTAGGAGGGTGCCTTGATCCGCTCCTGCGGACGCTGGGCAGGCAGGAGGCAGAGCCACAGCTTGCTCCTCGATGCAAGGGGGAAGCTGTAGCAGGGGAATCCATAACAATGATAAACTTGTAAACTCAACTGATTATATTTAGAAGGTGTGGAAGAATCCCTTCCATATATTATAACCCCAAAAAATGTGAAGCTGCAAAATAATTTATACCTGCACTTCACATAAAGGCAAAACTAAGCAATGGTTAAAATTCAAGTCTGTTGCTATTTTGATGCTACATCATAACAGCAGATGTATAAACTATAGGTGAGAACACACTGAAAGTATTTTCAAACTCTTACAGTCAATAAAAAATAAAGTGCTCAAGGACATGAAAATTGTCAGTCCAAAAAAGATTTTTTTTCCATTTGAAAGTCTAACAGCATTGTAGCTGGTCATTTATAACAATGGCATGCTGAGAACCTACTGCTCCAGGGTCAAAATTATTTCAGCCCTGATGGCTTTTATGCTAGACTTTTCTCCTTGCTCTTTCTATACGTAGGGCAAACAGAGACGGTCTGAAGGTGTGATGGCACATCGCACAGATGCTGCCTGAAGTCATTCCTGTTGCTGGCAGGTCCCACAGTGTCTGAAAACTGGGGCACCGTGGTGGGTGGAACAGCATAGCCCCAAAATGATGCTACCACAGTCCAGCTCCTGCCCTCGGTAGTACGTGTGCCTGCATGCACAGTGTCCACACACACACACACACACACACACACACACACACACGCACACATCCTCTGACAACCTCAGTGACCATTTCTCTTGATCTCACTGAAAGCTCATCCAACCTGGTTTATGATTTTATTGATTTCAATGTCTAGAACTCCAAGCAGCTTAAAAAATCAGAACATCTGTGTTCTCTATCATCATTAAAAATGTCTCAGTAAAATTGTGACCTATCATCTTTAAGTACACCTGGAGTATGAATTATGGAAACCTCCAGGGAATAAATAGCAAAAATTTCATGAATGGAAGGAGGCAAAACTATGTCAAGATTTTAAATCAAGTTTATTATTTAATGATCTGTTAGTCAGAATCTGTTTGATTGGTCTTCTTTAGCTTTCTAAATACATTCTTTCCTACAGTAAGTATTTTAAATACTAGATAACCATTCTATCTGAAATAGTTTAAGGATTGCAGATTCAGTTTTGATAAAGAGATATGGACTAGGAAATCTCCTCAGTATTTTCTTTTGTGTTTTTACAATTCTGTGTCTTTTGGGGCAGATCAGAATACTACGACGACATTTATCAGAGTGCAAATTACAGTTTTAGTGCCACCTCAGCTAATGAGTGGCTGACCATTTTCTACAGCAGGGGAAGGAACAATTCTGTATCTATAGTTCTGCTGTGTAACCTGTGTTTCGCAGCTCTGTTTTCTTTTGTACATTGATCTGCTGCATTTTTGATAATTTTACTGTATAAGCAATGTCAGTTCTGCCAGGTACCTCTAATGCCGACCTCCTACTGTATTTCATACTGTGAATGGAACAAGGATGTTACTCTTGGCATCAGGCTGAGGCACACATTTTGGGATAAAGAAGCTCAAAGACCAGTCAGGCAGTCAAAACAGAGGCAGAAACAAACAAATGTAGCAGTCCACAGTTGGTTTCCTGGCACATTATTTATTTTGTTAATCACTGCTGATAGTAAAATCCTTTCCAAGAAGTCATTCAAATTTGTTGGTATTTCTCTTTGAAGCTGTGGTTCATTAAGGTCTATTTTGTTATTAGTATTAAGGTTCCTCAGTGAGGCTCCAGGCTCCAGGTCGGGCACAAGCAGTTTAATACGATTCAGATGGTATACAAGCTATCAGAGAGGTATAAAATTCTTCAGACTTGCAATAACAGCTCCTGTTCCTGGCAGACCATAATATCAGCAAGCTCCAGTTCCGCTTTCTGTTTACTGTAGATAGTTCTGATTCACAGCGAAATTGAAATTACACAGGAAATCAAAATATTCAAACTTAAAGGTATGCAACAGAGAGGCTCTTTTACTCTTCCAATACTATTTTATAATTCTGGGCGATGAAGGCATTTTTCAGTGTTTAGCACGCTAAAAATCTCACAGGGAAAAAAATACGTGATAGGAAAAAACCATCAATATAAAAATATACTAATCCTCACTGAAAGAATTGCAGTGTGCACAGTTTAAAGACATGATGATTGTAGAGATTAACATTTCCTATTGTTTAAAACATTGCTCCTGGTGTTTAACATGGAAAAGCATGAGGCAGGAAGAGAAGAGCAGTACTGAATAGAAAAACCTGCAAATATATCTAGCTCATCAATAACTCCTTATTTAAGCTCTGATTGGAATTTTTGCATAGAAATGGTGTTAAATCCCTAAGCAGTTGCTAATCCCCCACGCAGAGCTGTAAATTTCCATGCTGAACAGTATCCATGTAGCTGAAGAGAGTCAGTCTTTGCACGTGTCTGCACGTATGTATGCATGTATGTATGTATATATCTATGTATTGATATACCTGCGTCTGTTTTACTTGCAGAATGCAGAATTCAAAAAGGAAAATGGATTCATATCAATCTTCATAGCCTTCTCTATTTTGTTGTGCATAGAAGATCTGATACTTTTGGCTGCAAGATCTGCCATGCTGGTAATGAATTTACAGGCTGGAAATGAGCCAGCTTCACCATCTACTTATCTCCCATTTAGTTTGCTCATGTTATTGGCAAATTGCACCAATGTACCAGCATCCCTTTCATCCTGAGGGAAATGGAAAAACTTAAAAGATGTTCAATATTTTTTGTGTGAAATGTAGATACCAGTGAGGGTGATAAAAGCTTCAGCAACAAGGAAAAAAGAATTAAAACTGGCAGAAATTATGTGTTCTTTGATACTCTTTCAGCTGTATTTTTAGACTGCTGTAACTACATGGAAATAATATACATATATATTATTGCATATATATATTGCACATCTATATGCATATATATGTGACATCCAGACAGACATCCTCCCTTTAAAAATCACAGTGTCCCTAGACATGGTGAAAGAACCATGTTCTCATTTTGGAGCTCGTCTCAAACTCAATAATTAATTCTACAACTCATATTCATAATTACCCTTATCGAGTTTTTTTTAATAATGAGTTTAAATTCCACAGAAACCTGGCTTCTTTTCCTCCCTCTGTCTCTACGCAGAAAAGCTGTTGAATAAGCACAATATATTTCTTATCTTTCAGGAACTGAGGCTAGTTCACAGCGTAAGCAGCTAAGCTGAAAGATTTAATTCATCTTGTTCATTAAAATTCAAATAATTATAAAGTCAGAGATGTTAACTTTTCAGTTATTACAATACAGCTGGCAAACAGAGACTGTTGCACCAACTGGGAGACTTAAAACCTCATCTTTGGTGGCCAGGTAATTTTATTTAACAGTTTAGCAGGAATTTAAATCAATACTTCTGAGAAATCTCCTTTATGAAATTATTATTATGATTAATTGATTTAAATGTGCTTCTAAAAATCTCATGATATTTCACATGACATACATGTAGGGATTATTTCAAGCGCCCGTGGGTGTGTTCCTTGCTGTCTTTACTAGATAGAGTTCAGTGTGGAGATGAATAACCCACGACCCCTTTAATCTCCAATTCTTCAATTTTAATGGGAAATTGCACTTAAGTATACAAGATGGGTGGGACTGCTTGAAACATTGCGCTCAGGAGACAGGGTAGAGCTGAGTTTATAACCTTCACTGAGGCATTTTTGATTCTTTTTTCAAACTTATTGCTCTCTGAAATCTCCCTGTGAGATATCTTCTTTCACTAGCTGCTTTTGCCTTCTCAGCTAAAAACTTAAAATGCTTCCAAGAATAACCACCAAAAAGTCAAGTGTATGGTTTGCTACAAAGCTTTGGCATTGCCACACCTAAAGATGAAATATTTCCAACAAGGCATTTACTCTATTGTACATTTCTACCTGCTGATGCTGCTGTTCAGAAATGTTCTGAATGGATACAGATTTACCAGTCGTAAAATGAATTTCTGTCCTTAGGGAAATTCACATGAACTTCAGCAGTGCTGGTGTTCATTTACTGCTCAAATTGCATTTTCTCCTCAGTTACACGCCAGAATATAGGCTCAGCTCCTTTTAGATTTGAAGAATTGTGAATTGAGACAAAGGGAAAGTATTCACAGCACAGCCAGCCTGGCCCCGTTTATCAGCCAGATTTCAACGTTCAACTTTTTTTAAAAGAGAGAAGCTAAAAATTCACTGATCGCCACATTCCACAATTATGCCCTACAGATGTGTGCCATTGCAATCCAGGATGCAGTTGTCGAGGTGGTGAGGATAAGAAGGCTGTTTGGACAAAGGAGTGGAGGTTATCCAGCAATCTGATGCCTTTTTGTGTGACCAGAGACACTGGAGATGCTTCTAGGGCAAAGGGGCATTCTCTGAATCTGACCTCGGGAGACATGAAGAACTGCCGCATACTTGGAGAGCTGAAGGTGCTTACTCTCACTGCAAGCAGTAACTCCCGGCAATGTGTGCAAGGACAGTAAGAGAAGAATTTGTGGGCAACGAGACAGGAAATTCCCAGCACCATCTTCACACCCTTTCTAAATGAATAGCACTTTCCAGCCTTTTATATTAAGTGATTAGAAAGAGTTAAATGAGCGTGATTGCTATGGAAATTTCATAGGCATGAATGTTTTCTACTCCTTCTGTACTGAATGCCCTTGTGATAGAAGAGAAAGAACAAACATCAAAAGTACCTTTTAACTTCGCAATTCTTTCTAAATTTCTTTAAACTTATAGGCTATACTTCTGGCTTTCAAACTTCAAAGCATACAGGAAGATCAGGGTCACTCAGAAAATTATTTTTTACAGTTTAATAAAATATGCATGTGAATTGTATGACCTGCCAGAGAAATTATTTCTGTGTTAATGTAATGTTGTAACATTAATTACACACTGTAATTTCTTCCTTAGTAGCTTCTCTACCAGTAAGAACGGTACTGGTTCTAAACTGGGGTTGAAACATATGGTGTATCACCAAAGCTTAAATAATTTCCACACTCAATTGCTTTTTTGCTTGCACAAGATATCGATCTTTTTTTTCCTTTACTATTATTGTTAGTGTTTGGGCAAAAGGAAGCAACTGAGTTCTTTTAGCTCTTACTCAGAGTATTCACAATGGATCATTTTCAGTCTCACTCTTCCACAGTGTTGTAGTCTGTACGTATCATATTTATTAACAGTTGCAGAAATACCTATTGCATGTTTTCTTTAAATGAATTAAACAGCTTTTAATTATGGCCACAATTGTAAAGTACTTAATCCTATAAGATTGGTTCCTTTGAATTTCTTTCCTTAGGGGATTTCCTACCTCTTTTTCTATGGTATACATGCGATTAAAATCATGTACGTGCTTGCACAAGGACATATACAGAGTCTTATCTTCTGATTTACCATTCACATAAAGTTCTTAATAGATGTAGAAAAATTCTGTGTCACTTATCTCAACAATGTCCTGTAGCAACTCTACAGTTCAATTCTAAATTGTCTGGAGACAATGAGAAAAAAAGAAAACAGGTTCTTCTCTCAACTACCATGCAAACTTTCTGTATGGCCTTTGCAAATCATCTTCTTGTACAGTCCTCTCAGTTGTAAGTCTGAGGCCTAACTTCATTAAAATGGTTTGAAATCATTCAAGGGAAAGTGCTATTTTACAAATATTTTTATAAAAAGTGTTTACTTTTATCTGTGTTCATTGTTTTAACTTCCAACATTTCCTTCATTACTTTTATGTTTTTTTACTATGGCCCAAGGTAAATTAAGAGTAGAGTAAATAAGAGAATCCATTTGGCATTGCTGGTGCTATTCATTGTGTTATATATGTCTGTCTTACTTTTCTTAAATAAATACTCCTTGTCTCTTTAATCCCCTGAAGTGTCTATCTGTCTAGTATTTCAAAGATTTTCTTAGTGACAGTGATGCTGGGATTACTATTTTTTATAAAATTACTGATTTTTCTTCTGTCAATGTCCAATCGTTCCCTGCTGTACTTTTTGTACTGTCACAGAATAACCTAAACCCGTAGATCACTAATGGCTATCAAGTTTTCTCTAGCTAACACGCCACCTTTCTTGTATTTCATCCTGGAATCAATGCTATCTCATGGAAGCGGTTTTCCAGTTGCTCCACATTCAGCCGGTCTGCACCCAGTCTTGGTGGCACCCAATGACATCATAATGCCACATGAGGCTCTTCTGTAGTGAATGTGCAGAACTTGGAGCTCAGTTTGGTTTCATAAACCTCCCAGTAAACTTTTGGCACTTAAGCATTAGGTTTTGGGCTGTGCCAGATTTCACTCAGTGTGATACTGAGCACTGATATATTCAAAATTAGTATATATTGCTTGACTTTTGAGTCACTCAGAGCAGTGCCGTTGTTTGGGCTTGAGACATGGACTGGGACCTGAAGGCCATCATCAAGTGGGTCACCACCCACACAAGAGATGTATCTGTGTTCCGTGTAACATCCTTTTTTTAGGGAATGAATTGTGAAAACCCGATGTCCAAAACAGAAATTCCAGAAGTCCACTTAGTATAAAGTGCATTGGGATTGTCATGAAAGTCATGGACAAGCCATAAGGAGACACAAACAACACATGTAACATTTAACTTGAGCTTTTCAAAGATGAAATTTTTTGAGGTTAGGATTAGGGTTAGATTATATGTTTTCTCACATGTTGTCACTTTTCGGAATCTGTGGGAGAAAAAGTGGAATTATGAAAATACCACAGGTATTTTTTGGGTACTTCTGGTTTAAAGGAAATCAGGAAATTCTGAAAACCATAGAAAGACATTTTCCCCTGACATTTCCCACCATCAGCATTCCAAGACACTTCAGATGAATTTCCAGAAGCTTTGGGGGGATGTTCAGGTTTTGAAGTTCTCCTTCAAAATTTATTGAATGGTTGAACATTCTTGCAATTCACTTGAAACAGCTAAAATGTTTCCATTCATCATCAATGATATTATATGTTTCTTATTTATTCATGTTTTGTTCATAGATATAGATTTAGATTCTTTATATTACAGTCCATTGAATAAGTGGTAGAATGCTGCTTCTGCCTGAAAGATTTTTTTAACATTTGGGTTTAGGATTAACAGAGTGGATCCCTGATCTCTAAATCTAAAGAACCTAATGAAGAACCCAGAGAGGCAGGAAATGGATGTCAGGGGTTGAGAGAAGACAAGAGGATCCTGGCTATGTGCTTTTTATTTTAACTTATCAATTTTTATAGTTAAAAATTTGCTCATCCTGGAAGACCTAACTCTCTCCATGAGTTTGAAACACATAATCACCCCTCCTCTCTCTCCTCTATGTTTGCTGACTCCAGCATGGTGGCCCCCCCGTCCCATTGCCACCCTAGAACTGCACGTTGACCCTGTATGTTCACAGCTCTTCAGTGGCTTCCTGCCTCCGTGCTGTGCCACTCTTACTGCTCTCAAAGGTTCACTGTTAGCTTGACTCACACTGACATCACATCTACAGCACAGATTTCCCATAGGAATGAATCCTGCTCTTCTCACAGGTGAGTGTTTTGTCATCCTGTCCTGGTATGGCTTTGCTAGAGGTGTTTAGGCTGGACGTGGACTGTGAAGCATGGTCTAATGCTGGCATGGTGGAAAACATGAGGAATGAAACCCTATGAAAAGTGTCCTGCATCCACAGAAACCATGAGAGTCACCCAAACCCAGGCATAAGTTTCACCCTTTTTCAAGTTCCTTCACAGTTCACATTCCCTGATTGATGACCCAGATAATCCCCTTCGGCAGGTCTAGGTATATTATGGATGAGTGGCACATCAGGGCAGCATCAAGCTTTTATTCATTAACTCATAATTCTTCTCATTAGCCCCTCTGTTATTCAGGCTGTCTCAAAATTTCAAGTTTGTTGTTTGTTTGTTTGTTTGTTTAAGATAGCACTGACGTCCATGCATGCCATAATCCTGCTCCCCTCCCAGCATATTAAACCTTTCCACACGGCCAGACACATGATAAGAAAAAAATTTTACCTAGATGGCCTAAACAGTAGCATATTTCCTATGAAGCTACTCTGCTTTCCACTGGGAATAAAAACCAAATCAGTACTGTTAGTCTGCTTCATCAGATTTCCTGATGAAATCAGTCCACTCGTTGAGAGGACTGTCTGGCTATATTTACATACAACACATTTCTTTCCTATTCTTCATTATACATATATAATTATTTTTACATTGCATTCCCAGAGGTGAGTGACAGCATACAGATACCAGAGATGCTATTCTGCCTCCAGCAAATGCTCTGAGAAGGGTATGGTATTAAGTAAGGACCCCGTTTCCTTGGTTACATTTAGCAAATTTGCATGCCAGCATGGTGCTATTCATCATGAGAGACATCACAGACCTGTCCACGGAGAGAGGCTTTTGGAAGTGAATAACCTTTGCATTCTTAGCTTCTGCTTTGAATACACGGATGAGGGAAAAATAGTTGTCAGCATAGCAGGGGATAGGCAGGCTGAGAAGCTGAGTCCTGGAAGCCTTTGGGAATCAAATCAAGTCCTTTATAAGACTGGGCAAAGAATCTGTGGGTGCAGACCTTCATAAGTTTGACTTCAGCGCTGCTTATGAATGACCACAAGATAAATAGCAGCTCCTGCTCAGAACCTGTGCCCTTCCTGCTGTCTCTGGTTATGCTCTGTGATGGGGAGGGGCAGGACTCTGCTGTTGCACGCTCACTCACTCCCTGTTGCCACTCACTGAATAAAGGCTCTGTTAAATTTCAAACTGGACAAGGGCAAAGAGGGTATTGCAGTGCCTGGAAATGGATGAGGATTCAGAGAAAAAGTGCTGAGTGGCAGTAAATATAGTACATAGCCGTGTTTTCAAACCAGGTAAAATACAAGTGCAGTTTCCAGTAACACATCAGAAATGCATTGAACAGTAAGTCATTGATCCAAACATATGCAACTGAAGACAAGCTGCAAGTTTATTAAACTGATGCACCAGCTATTTTCCAAGTTGCTTTGGGGCATGAGTTCACTGAGTTTCCACCAGGGTGGTATCATAAACAGCCCCTCCCCACCTCCAGATTCTGTGGTGGTGCACTGAACTCCAGTTTGGGCAGCAAGTGCAAGTGTGTTGAGATAAACGGCTCAGTGAACTGCTTTACTGGGAGTGTTACACTTTGAAATCTAACACCCTAACTGTGCCTTTGTGGTGCCAAGAAGAAGATGGGATGAGCTGAGGGTCTACATGGACCTAGCTGGAAAAAAGCCTTCCTGATCCTCCAAAGCAAACTCCTTCAGTAAGTACTCTCTGTGAAGGAGGAAAGAGGTCACTTCTAGATATACAAATGCTAAAACTACCAAAGGAAGGCTAAAAGCAGGCCAACTCCCTTTTACTTCAAACTGGGTAATAGGAAGTATGCATTTTCACCTATTTCCTCTGTGAAGGGCTCTCCTGCCCCTTGGTCTTCACCTGACTCAGCCTGATAAAATCTTGGCACTTAATGAAATGGGGAGAGGGGATTTGAGATAAGCTCTTTCAGAATGGTTTTAGTCTGAAAAGAGTGAAATGTTTTTCTTTTTTACAAAGGAGATTCTTATCAGTGTAGAAATTAATTACCTTTCTTAAAGTTTTGCTATTTTTCCTCATGCTGCAAATTAAGATATGGGGAGATTTATTGTCAATGTATAAAGTGCCAGTGTTGTCTGGACAAGGTTTTCTTTTTTTTGGGATATCCTTCAAACTGTCACTAAGGACATCAAACATTAGGTTGATGTATCTAATCTAAATTGCAAAGAAACTAATTTTAAGGCATAGACACGCTTTCAATCCTGGCATTTGGCTGATCCGTGGAGTTGCATTGGCAGGTGGCTTGAATGAGCACTGCTTCAAGCAGCACTAGCTGTGGGCATCAGGGCATCCAGCTGTGAAAACAGATCTGCATGGTTCAGTAATGGTAACTGGTACTCGGGGAAGTCTCTTTATCTTGAAGAATCCCAAAGTGATTAATGGATGGTGAGGACCACAGCCAGGTGTATTGTAATCAAGATACTGCTACCACTTCCGTCTCTGCTGAGGGCTCATGCCTCATTTTGGCTTTGTCCCTCGTTGAGTACTAGATGTCTTGTTTCCCTAGCTGTACTTTCTTCCTTATTACATATCTTTTATTTCCTAGATTAGTCAGACCAAGAGCCAAGATCCTAAATCCCAGCTCTGTACAAATTTGCAGGGGTCAGAGCCAGCCTCAGAGCTAAACCTTAACTGCTTGCAGTAATCACCAGCCTGAACTCATAAGGGATGCCTTCAGACTGTGGTGAGACAGACTTCAAAATCAATTTTAAAAGATGTGGTCTTTTTATTTGCTGCTTATATTTTGTTCCTGGTTTCAAGATCTTCTTTGTGAACTTGGGAGCTTTTTTCATTATAAATGAAAGTGGAAATTGTCATGTAATCTCCAGATGCCAGAAGAGAATGTTGTGTCTGCTACCGGGAGATTCTTGATAAAATCACGAGAGTGGGCAGCTGGATACATGGGCCTATGAAATTATTCTAATAATAACAGAGTTTAAAGGCTTCTGGCAGACTCCCTTTGTAATCCCTGAAGAATTTACAGGCATATATATTCAGCTTTAGAGTATCTCTTTTCTTTCCATATTTGATAAACAAAAATTATCATTTGGGCATAGATGTAAATTCCATGCAGAGGAAAAAAAATTAGCTTGGCCTTCTGAGGCCTGTGCTTCCTTGGCCAAGGCAAGAAGGTGAAAATGAAAGCTTGACGCATTCCAGCGTATCCTCTGAACTGAAACAGTTGTTTGTTGTTGGGTTTGTCATTCAAAATCCTGCATCAATGCATACATTAATGTTCTCACCATCTGGACTTGAGAGCTGTTTAAAGCTCTTGGCTTAATCCAAATATACTGAATTACGTGCAGAAAGCGTAGTTCCATATTTTTACCTTTTTTTTTGTTTCTGGCCAAACCTGAATCTGTAGTTCCTGGCTGACAGCCGTGCTGTGAAGCCATTTGCTCAGCTGAGCATGGGCTTCTTGAGGCTGCACACGTGTGTGTACATCACACATTAGATTGGTGCTCTGCACTCTGTCCCCTCCACGTGCAACAGCGCTGGGGTCTTAGTGATGGAACTGGTCCCCTCACAGCTGCATGGAAGAGAAAGAGAGGAGGAGGGAAATAACAGGTATGTGTAAAAATTGGAAAGGGGGATAAAGACTTGTGTGTGTGTAACATGACAACTCATGCACCGCTGAGAATATGAACTATAATTGGTAAAGAACGGTTTCGACAGTCACTGGAATGTATTGACACTAAAAAGAGAAAAATAATTTTATTAAAATTACCTGTTTGGAAGATGAGCTTGGAGGCAGAAATCAGAATATAATGAAGTCTTAGTCTATGGACCAGGTCAGAACACATAATTCAATTCAAGGAAAATTCAGTTTAATTGAGCAACCTAGTGATAGTGATTGTGGAAATAAGTTTTTCTTCCTGATCTTTTTGACTTCAAGGCATAGGAAACTTAACAATGAAAATCTGATGTAACATATTGGTGACATTTCTTTCCCACTTGCCTACAACTTCTTGGGTGCATGGGAGTGCAGCTTTGGAGTGCTATGTGGTTACAGGGTGCATTTCAGTCCCCCTTTAAGAAATACATTTTCATGTGCCATTTAATATCCCTTTTAAAAGTACAATAGGAAGCATACATACATTTGGCTGAATTTAGTTTACATAAATAAAGTATGCCCAAGTTAGCTCTTCCCCTTTCTCCCATAGTGGCAGCAGAGAGCTGTTTTTCTTCTTATCCTTCCGAGTCATCCAAGTCTGGAATGTTCAGAGATTAAAACAAATTTAATGACTGAAAGTCCTCTGTGTGCACTTATTTGTATTTTCTAAGTCATGCTGACTTCTCTGAGTAACAGAAAATTGAAAACCGAGAGTGTATAATGGAGACATAATGCTCCATGCTGTCCTTAAATCTTAAATTTTATATTAAGCATCTACTTTTGGCTCCAATCACAGAGAATGAGCTACTGGACTTTTGATATGACCTGGCATGGCCATTCCTGGGTGATAGTAAGGTACATATAAAATACGTGGGGAAAAGGTAAAATAAGAAATCATAATATATGTAGCTCATCCCATGGGCACATAAAACAATCCTGTAACTGAGGAGCCTGTGCCAGCAGTGAGAAAGATCCTAGCAATGTAGAAAGTGTGTATCTGTGAATGCATATCTGTTCTCATGGGAGAGGTAAGTGCCTAATTAAAGCAAAATCTATTTCAGAGCCTGTTAGAACCCAGTTTTTCACACAGGCTTTAGCCTTAAATTAATCAAATTAATAAAAAGCGACTACTCTGAGATGTCAAGAAGTCAGGTAAATCTCCAATGGCTTCCTTTTTGCTTCAATTTACTGATGATGGACTGTGGCCCAGCACACTGAAAAGTGACTTCTTGGTGGATGGAATTCTGCAAAACAAACAGCTGCTCTGGGATGAAGGCAGGGCTCTCTGCCGTTGTCAACCATCTTGATTTAAACTTTGGATTAAATAGAAAAAGATAGAGAAAAACGCCTTTTTGTGTGAAGCAAATTAAAAAAAAAAAAGCAGACTGTTAATTGCCTACAATCCAGATGGAGTGATAAATATCTACTACAAGGGTTTTTTTTCTGGGTAGGAGTCTGAGCACTTAAACCAGAAACACACATTTTTTCTTGTTAAATTCTCAAAATTCAACACGTCTATTTTACTCCAAGAAACATGAGTATTTATGTTTCCCATTAAAAAATAAGCTGTTTGGGGTCCCATACATTTGAGAAAATGCTTTTCCCTCGATGTAACAGTCCTGTTCTCTGCCTCTGTGTTTTACCAGCTTTCAGGCAGGCAGTAGCAAATACCATTTCTAATCAGGTCTCTGAGATAGCAAATTTGTTTGCTTGGTTTATGGTTAGGCTGAGGTGCTCACCTAAAAACCTGACTCACTTTGTTGGATCAGATTTTGCAAGGTGCTTTTGTTTCTACCGGTTTTTTATAGGTTTCCTGGGAAACAGGAGGCAGTCAGGTTTGGGCATGATGTTGATGAGAGGAAATGTTCTGGATTAACATGGCAGGTGTCAAATTCAAGATTATTTTGAGGGAATATGAAGTTAATGCAATTAAAACATTAAAAATATTTAGACTTTTTTCTCAATTTTTCTTATAGCTTCACCACATTTTCTTTAGGAAATTTTTCTTCATGTATCATCAACAGAATTTGAGGGAGAGCTGAGAATTACCTAAAATATTAAGACAAATAACCTTAAAATTTCCAGTTCAATGGCAGGGAAAACATTGCAATAGAAACTAGTAACAATGAAAGATCTGTCTAACAATATTATAGAGCAATCAAATGGCTGATTCTAAAAACAGAAAGGAAAATACTGTGGTTTTGCTTCAAGATAAGTGTTTCTGCTTTATGCATGCTATAAAAATGTATCCCCTTCTGGACAAAGTATCCAGATCTAAAAAAAAAACCAACCCTGCCTTTTTTTTGCACTCCCTAAATCTTTCTATTTTTTAATGACCTCTGTGCCACAATTTTTGCCTCCAACCAGTAATTAACCACTCTGCAAGTCATCACAAGTAAGCCAGAAATGAATTACACTTAAAAAATAATCTGTAGCATTAATATATTTTAAACCAAAGTAATCAGACTTATACTACTACACTCTCACGTCTCTCAAGCACAAATGTTATGAAATTTTCAATAGCTTTCAATGTCCTGCATAACAATTGAGGCTGAAAAAACTGTAAAGCCTGAACCACCGAAGGAAGTCTGAAATGAGCAGAACTGTCCTCGAACACACCTTAAAATAGTTTACATCTGTTATCCATGAAAAGAGATACTTGCTTCATGCAACCTTTTTTTTCCGGCGTCGTGAATAAAATGACGGGAAAATATGCAAATAAGATTAAGCATCCTGCATTGCATTTGATCATATCTTGCAACATCTTAGGGGTGGAGAAAATAAGATGAATGCCATCATCCAATTTTCCCTCAGGTTTTTAGTGAACCAACGGAATGTCTACATGCAGAGCTTGATTCTTTCACTTAGGCTGGTACCAGCTGGGAGAAAATCTATTCAAGTCAACAAAACCTCCCTCAGGCACACAATGCTTAGAGAACGGAAGGCTGTGCATCCTATCAGGTCACAGCTACAAACCTTCCAGTAAGTTTGTAGCAAATCTCCTGAGATATGACCTGAGATATGTAGTAAATTCTGAGATATGCCCTGCTTTGTTTAAGCAACACATGGCACTATATTTACTAAGTTTGCTTTATATCAGCTTGAATAGCGGCAGTTTTTATCAGGAGCTTTTCTCTGACATCATCTTTGCCAAATGACTTGGATTTGCACGACCAGTATTGTCAAATTAGAACAAACTGCCCAACTTTGCATTTTTCATCAGTTTTCTGATCATTTTACACCGAAGTGTAACGTATCTCATTATTTAAATCTGTCCTAAATTTGCTGGGGTAAGATTCATTTGATATGAGTGCTGATATTTAACTGTTCCTTTTTTACATCAAGGAAAAATAGACTTTTAATTAGGAATTAGGGAGCAGTGTGATTAGAATGTTTTATATACTTTTAAGCACATACTCTAGGGTCTGAGAATAAGGACCGTCTTTGAATTTGTGATGCCCAAATCCATTAAACCAGTAGAAAATAGATCAACAAGAACAAACCTTTTAATCTACTGGAAATGATGTATGTAATCAATACTGGGAAGAGAACACAAAACCTGAGATACACCAATGACAAACTTACTTTGAAGATCAAAGAAAGGAATTAAAAGTCATTTTTATGGGCATCACAACCTAGCATTACAGTCAACTTTTTAAACTATATTATGTTCATCTCAGCTGGAAATATTTCTGGGTGAAATTTTGAGGAAATTCTTCTACCTTCATTTTCGGAGTAGCTATACGCAGCACAACAAAATTAGCTAGATTTACATCAAAATGACTAAAATCAGACTTTTCATTACTTAGCCAACCTAAGCTGAAGTGGGGCATTAAGAAGCATTCGATGGTGACATTCAGGCAGAGCGATCCAGGATCAGCTTTGCAATCTGCATGTATGTGTATGCTCCAGCTTGTATGGTACCCACGTGTCCTCAGTGCAGGCACAAGTTTATTTCTTCCATGTCACACCATATCAGAAACTTTGGAGGGAAAAAAAAAAAAAAGGGAAGAGTTATTATAACAGGTTTTCTGGGCAAGAGAAGGGCCATATTGTATTCCATTTGTAAGAACTGCCTCAAGAGCAAACGTGACACTCCAGGTTTCTGAAAGACAGTCTGGAAGCCTTAGACATTCTCCAAGACTATTGCATCAAAACACAGACCCCATCCTACTTCTTTTGTCATACTGTTCTTATTTTTGGTTGGTTTTAGATGACAGAAAAATACAGGTCTCAGGGATTATGTCTGAAGGTGCAAAGGCAAAAGGGTATTATGTTGGCTATTCTGTGTCACAGAAACTCTGCTATGTTTAAAAAGAAACAGGCAGGAGACAGAGAAGAGGACTGAAATGTAAAATGGAATGCTATCTTTTTTTCTTAGTCTCCCTTCACACAGCTCTCTCTGGTCTCCTCTTTACTCTTTTTTCCCCCAATTTTTTTTTAAATTATTTTTTTAAATTTTCTTTCTGAGTTTCCTTTTCCACCTGTTGTTTTCTCTTCTCATCCTTGGAAGCCTGACACTGGACTTGTGAGGAACGCCGCCATCAACAGCTATGGAAGCTGCCTCAGGGGACCAGCCTCATTACTCTTGCAGGGCTGGCAGTGAAATCCAGTACCAGGAGCAGGAAGAGAACCAACCAACCAAATGAATCCATTTCATGAGCTCATCTGGTGATTCCTCTGATAAACAGTCAGAACCCGTGGAGAGGACACAGATCTCAAGCTGCTGTTGCACACCTCTGCACCCATTTCGCCTGATGTGAAGGCTGAGCAGGAGCAGAAGCAAGACGTGATGAATCTGTCAGGGTGATGAAGCAGTCTGCATTTAAGCCAGAGTGACTCTACTTAGTTTGAACCTTCTTAGTACACGATTTGGGGGTAATTTCTGCCTTTTTGTTGTCTAGGTTTTTTTCCAACAACAAAAAAGGTTTTTTTCCAACAGAACTTTACCTCTACGCACAGTAAAAGGATAACACAATACCATTTTTCTCTCCCACTTCTGGGTATGGCAAGAAGCCCTCTCTTTTTTGCTGGGTTCCTCTGTGCACATGCTGAAAACCTGAGTTCCCAGTTCCCGTGTATCTCTAAGCATTTCAGCTTTCTCTTTGTTCTTCAGCACGGTCTGGGAAAGATAAATGTTACTCACCGGATTTCCACCAGGCAGATGTGGTCTCCAGTTATCGGCTGCTTATGTTGTTCCCCCCAAAGCTTCCTTTATAACCTTATCTTTGGCATTGTCTCATTTCCTGCTTGTTTCCCACCAGGACTTGCCTTTGATTTAGCAGGTGAACTTAGGGGCAGATCCTGTTTAAAATGTATAGACGGGTACCTTATTCCTCACCAAAGCCTCGGGAGGGGTGTTCATGCACACCCTATACTACTCAGAGGGACTTTTGAAACTAATTGCAGCTCCTCCTTGACTAGTCTGGCTGCCCTCTTGCCTGTAGCTGTCTTCCAGCTCTGAAAGTCAAGGATAACACTGAGAAAAACAAACAAAGGAAATGTTTTTTTGGCTTGTACCTTGAAATAATTGCTTTGCTTAGACCTTATAACAACCTCTATCATTAACTTATGGGAGTGGGCTTTTCTGATTAAATCCAAATGTGCTCACACACTGTCTAGGAAATCAATGACAACCCACTGAGATGTCATGACCTTCCATTGGGATGAATAATTTTTGAACAGAAATTAGAGTGGCACTGAATGAGCTGTGCTGAGGTTGCATACATGGTGTTATTCATCACGATAACAGCATCAGAAACCTTATCATTACATCTTCGTGTTCATAAATATTTTAGCAATGATTTGTGGCATTTAGCACTCAATTTTCACACACTCAAAGATTGCTAGTAGCAAGCCAATGTAGCAAAGGGCATTGAAGCTGCCATTCTCCATCTGGTATATGAAGAAGTCCTCGATTTTGTGTTCCCTGAGTGTCCCAAGAAATGGGCAGTTACGGCTTCTATGTTAATGGCACTGTGAGATGGGGCAGAAGTGGGCTCACCTGGAGACAAAGATCTATCACATAGCCTTCAGAAACTGCTTAAAAATACACTTCATAAGCCTTTCTCTCATAAGCAGGCCATAATTATGATCTGCTTACCTTAGAGCAGAATTGATGAGACAGAAGCCAAAAAGACATCAGAAAAGAGCTTTTGACTTTCTGCTGGGGAGGGGAGAAATCAAGAACGACACACCAAGAGCAAAAGCATGCAAACGTACAAGAATAGGATGTGAGAAAATGTTACCCTGACTAAGGTCGTCTAGTCACCTTTGTGTGCTAGCATTACTTCTAATTTGTCAACCAAGAAGTTGAAGCTTTTCTACTTTAAACTATTGTCCTAGTTTTGACTGGGATAAAGTTAATTTTCTTCCTATTTGCTGGTATAATGTTATGGTTTAAATTTAGTGTGAGAATAATGTTGATAACACATTGATGATTCAGTTGTTGCTAAACAGTTTTTACACTTAATCATGGACTTTGCAGCTTCTGTCACCATCACACCTGCTGGCAGACTGGGGAGCACAAGAAACTGGGAGGAGACACAACCAGGTCAGCTGATCCAAACTTGCTAATGGGACTTTCCATGTTATATAGCATCGTGCTAAACATATAAACTAGGGGGAAAGTGGTCAGAGTCTGCTGCTCAGGAACTGCTGGGTATCAATTGCTGGGTGAGCAATCATTTGTTTTCTACATTCTAATTCTATTATTGTCACTATCTCATCCTTTTCTATCCTATTAAACTGTATTTATATCAACCCACAAATTTCACTTTTTTTTTCCCCAATTCTGTACCCCAGCCCATTGGGAGCAGGGCAAAGTGAGCGAGTGGCTGTGTGGTCTAGTAATCTTTTTTTTGTTCATTTTCACAGCAAAATACTCATGATTGTAGGTAGGTATTTCACTTAGCAGTAGATTCAATATTTGCACGGCCACAAGTTGCACCCTATTGTATTAAGCATTATGTCTGTAGAGCTCTCACAATTAAATAGAGGAGGAGAGTGGATGACATACAAGGAAGCTAGGATAAGACTGCAGCAAGGAGCTTTGGTAGCATTTAACCAGTTTGCTGCTGCTGTTCTTCTCAGTACTTACCCATAACAAAGTTTTACTTTACTACTTTACAGTACTGAAGTGATGACTTCTTCGGGAAGTTTCGTTAAGGATGACAGCTTGGTTTCACAGTTCTTTATGGGAAGCTCTCTTTTAGATGGCTGGTTTACAGGTCAGGAATAACTTTGTTCTTGCACCTTAAAACTGATGTGAATATATACCAGTAATTTAACTGCAGGGGAAAAACCCAGTAGAATATAATGTGTCTGACTCACTCAGTTAAAACCAGCTAACAGATCTTAGTGGCCCGTTTGTTGACACATCCTTTAAATTGCTTGTGAACAATCTGCAGACTACTTGCATGAATTGCTTGTGGAACAGTTTTGAACAGAGAGAACATCCAATAAGACTTCAGGGAAAAATCAACAGAGCATTCAAACCCTAAGAGCATCCAAACACTAAGAGCACCGAATATAACATTTGTTAGGAAACATTTGCATTTTATCTTTAAATTCTGCACATAAGACCACTTCTCAGCTGCAGTTTGCTAAGAGTTTTGATAGTTTATTCTTCTTGGGTGACTGCTCAAGCAAGTGCTTTTCTCTGTTAGGAGTTTTAGTCTTGCGAGATTTCAATGGAGTAGCCATTAAAGGTGCTCCCATCTTATTAGCAATAAAGGAATGGATTAAGTAAAAGTGTAATGCTGACAATATTTCATTTTTATAGCAGAGAAATAAAATGCAGGAAAGAAGGGATGCAGAGGCTATGATCCTGATGGTGAGTTCCATAGGCTGTGCTGTGGGTCTCAGCATAGGTCTTGAATGGCACTATAAAACTCTGTAAGACCCGCACTATTTCTTAGAGCTTTCCATATCTACAACCACAATAGCTGCTTTAATCTCTGATTAAGGAACGGGATCTACAGAGCATCCTACTCTACCAGTTGCAAAGTAGGCATATCATACGATGACAGAAAAGCATCAGCAGCACATTTGGGTCAACTTCCCACTATGACTTATTAAGCCCTTTATAAAATAAAGCTCAAAGACCTTATTAATATCAACAAGGTGTGTTATAGTCACTTTTAATGGCAGGGATTAACCTTGTCATGGTTTGCTGCTTTCATTACAGTGCTCAGCACTGTAACAGCGAGCTCGGCTTATCATTCTGTTCACTATACTGTATCTTTACCGAGTGCAGCGAATAGCTGATTTGGTCTTATTCACTGCAGTGAAACGATATTTCAGGATTTCAACTTTCAGGATATTATGAATTTCTTCTGCAAAGCATGGATCTAAGCCTTGAGATACTGTGGCTAATCAATTATATTAATTTCTTGTTGAAGCAGTGAAATAAATTTTCTGACCTCTTATGTATTTCTCTAGTTGTGAACCAGCCAGGAGAATTGTGGGGACATAACAGACCTTCTAGTTAAAAAATGAAACCAAAACTTCAATATTGCGCTGATGTTCAGCTATAAATTTAGGGGTAGGTTCTAATCTCAGCTGAGGAAGGTGCAGGAGATTTATTTCAGTATCCCTGAAATCCCTATTAGTGGTATTCAGTGTCTCTGTTAGTGGACTGTGCTGTATTAAAGCTGGGAGGGCATGAACAGGACTGGAGCAGACAGAGTGTTTTGGAAAAGTGCTGCTATTCCAGAGAAAACAAACTAACCCCAACATTTATCTACCTATTTTAACCATTGAAAGAATGCTCCTGTTTGTCCCAGACATCAGTGAGTTGGTCAGCTAAAGCGCACTATAACACTTCAGAGTGCAGCTGCAGCTTCCCAGAAAAGTGACTATGTTCCCTTAAAATTTAAGAGATTAAAATATTTGTGTATCCTTTATTTTATGCTTTTCACCTGTGAATCATTCTTCATGCCAGGGGAACATCTTGAGCCTGATTTCTGCCTCCCTTGAAATAAATGGCAAGTTTTCACAGGACAGGTGAAAATACTCAAGACCTCAGAGACTCAGAAAAGACATGTCTTTTTAAAGTAGATTGGATAACTAGAGAGAAAAACCTGCCACAGCAGTGTATCTTAATAATTCTAATGCACATTATGTTGGAAAGTAGGACAATTAACAGTTTAACATAATGACAGAACATGCAGAATGGTCTCAAGGATGGCTCAATAGATTCACTTCAAAGTCAGGCAGAATCCGCACCTGGGAAGAAGTAATGCCTTTGTCTGCAGCTTTCCTGAACTGAGTGTTCAAATAATTTTTTTCATTCTTAACAGCTGGGGAAAAAGCTCAGGGGACTTGTTGTGTTTGAACCAAATCTCAAGGTGAACTGTTTCAATGCAGCTAGTAAAGGCTGCCATTAATACACGGAGGAGATAAATGTGTCTTTTTATAAAGAGGGCAGGAGAGGTAAAAAGGTGTTCCTGCTGCTGGAGTTCATAAATGGAATCTGCCAGGATGGCCTGAGGTGCTTAAGACCTCCGAACATACACACAAAGTAACGCTCCATCTTGTGTGCTCACCCCTCAATCCTTTCCTGCCAGGCATGAGTACCTCTGCAGTTTTATTAACTTGACATTACAATTTATTTTACTCTCACTTTGTTTTATATCAATCTATTTCTACCAGTTACTTATAAATTATTTGGGAACAGGGTTTCCGAACGGAAGCCTGAATATCAAAGGCAGAGTTATGGTTCTATATGTTGGACAAAATCCTGTCCCCATGTACATGTGTGAGGTGTATGGAGGTATGGATGACCAGCTGGAGTTCACATGGTTCATGCTCTGAACAGCACAGATGTCCACACACAGTCAGAAATATGCTCACAAATGAGGAAGTGTACGCAACTGGATGTTCACAGGAGTTCCAGAGATGTGTCTCCTGCTACTGAATATCTGAAAGCTATGGCTGGATGAATGAATGGCTCTGGTCCCGGCAGTGCAGATGAAAGAGCTGCAGCCCAGTTGATGGAGTCTCTAATGGTTATACTGGTTTGTCAGGAGACTCAAGACCACTGGTACCTATTTCTGAGCAAGTTCTAAGAAACATCTGGATCTTCCAGAGAACTGATGGCCTCCAAAGCTACACACTACCTTCAAGTGCTTTGTTTTGGTAATCCTAGTAACTGTCTATCTACAGGCTATGGTTTTATAGTATTTTTGTTTTGTTTTGCCTTTTTTTTGCCTTCTCCATTCTAATTTGAACCACTTTAGTAGAGTAAAGGGGTGAGACTTAGATCTGCTTTCTCCAGCTGAGACGGAAAAACATCCAGGGAATATAGGGTGTCTCTTGCAGTTCTTGTGCTTTCAGCTCCAGCTATACCTTGTTAATACCTAAAATGTTTTCATCTATGCTGGGACAAGTGCCAAAAGTTAGAGTTGGCCTAAATACAAGGAAACAGCAGATAAACTGCCCACTCAGCTCTCTCATGCATAAGCTAATTGTATCAGTGGACCTGGTCCTATTTTCTCATTTGTGGACATCCTTTTATGCAGATTCATCCTGTTTGGACACCAGAGACAGGAAGAAAACCTAATGTGCCTTTGAAATATAACACACTGCACTTCAAGGGAGATCTGGAGGAATGGCTTAAATCCCTTGCAGAAATAAAAGTATTTAAAATCCTGGTTAATATGGACACAGAGAAAATTGGCATGATTTCCCTTTTGCTTATGTTTCATCTAAGCTGTAAGTTCAGGACCATGGTGTTGAGGCAAAGAGGAACACCAGGGCAGGTAGCTGACAGTAAACCATGACTATGGTGATTCCCATGTCTCCTCTGGAGGAAGGTCTGAGGTTGCAGGATCATTTACTTAAGAAAGCAATTCAAGTCCCAAGTCTGCATTTTCCCTGAAGATTCATGTTTCTAGTTTGAAACCCCTTTCTCTCTGAACACAAATGAGGAACTAAACTAGAAGTGAGTAATCAGAGATGTCCCCTGTGAGGACAAAGTTATTTTAATGTAGTCCAGAACACTGTGAAAAAAAAAATGAAAGCATATATGAGCTGTGTGTTGAATATATCAAGAGAAATTTTAGGAGAAATTACCATTGTGTTGGGATGTTGCTGACCCAAGTAAAGGGGACCAATGGAGAAGAGAAACTAGCATATCTTGAATGGTTGCAAAATCTTTCTGCACTGGTTTTGATTTGCTTTGTTAAGGGATTGCTCCTGTGGGCTACTTCAGCATTTCTCTTGAACATATTTTCCTCTGAAGAATCCACATATAGCTCTACCGAAGGTACCAGGAGAGCTATAGCCTCATTGGCATTGTGGCAAGTGATGACCCCCAAATCACAGATGCACTGCTGCACTGCCTTCTCTTGGTCCTGCTGCCAAGTAGCCCTGAGGGCAGAGCCTGAGGTCTGCCTGAATAAAACCAGAGCACCAAAGTGCATCAGCAGCTGGGACTGACAAGGATGAAAGGAAACCTTTTACCTCTCCTTCATGAACAGCACGTAGGTTTAGAAAGTATCCCTCAATGCACGTCCACGCCAGGGCTAGCCTCCCTGGAGGGCTGCAGGGAGGAGGACAGACAAGACCTTCTCTCAGTGATTAGATTCGGGTTAGCAGGTTGGAGGGTGGGTGATGGTGCTGTCTTGTCTGGAGGGCCCAAAAGCTGATTCCTCAGCATGTGTTCACTGGGAGACCCAGGAGGCAGCCGGGCTGAGTCATCCCCACTCCCACCTGATGCACCCACCATCAGGCAAATCTGCATCTTCTACAGTTTCAAAGCACAAAGCTTGGTATTACAGCAAAACTAAGAGACCTGAAGTCCCAGTTTACGTTTAGCTTAGTCTACACACGAGTATAGCTCCAGTTTCAGTTACTTCATTGTTCTGCTGAGCTTGCCCAGCCCTGCTGATGGTGATACCAAGCAGCCAAGCATTGCTTCTGTGACCATTCTCACACTGTGGTCATAATGTCTGACATCATGCACATTCCCATTTTGTCTGTGTTCCTGACTTTTTTTAATGAGGTTAGATATTACTTCATAGAGTGAAGCTATTTCACCACAATAATGACTAAGATTTTCCTGTTTAGGGGGAAAGACTTGCCTTATTTAAAGTTCTGAAGAAATCTCTTCTATGACGTATTTTTACCAGGGAAGCAGTAAGTACTGCTTTATTTCTTTTTCTTCTGAGTAATTAACATTATGAATATTCTTCTATGCATATATAGTAAGTCTTATGTTCAATTCCACTTCTAACTTTTAGTTGTCAAAAATTACTATAAATTAAATAAATGTGTGTGTCCCCCACATTACAGCGACTGCATCCTGAGAATTTCTCTGTGCAGCCTCAGTACTGCTACACAGAAAGAGAAACTGAGGCACAGAGAGGGCAAATGACTTGCAGATTTAGACAGAGCCAGGCATGAATCTCAAATCTACTGAGCCCTAGTTAAGTGCCTTGGCTGCAATATAGGCCTTCTTTTATGGACATTACAGCCGTGATTTGCAATGAAGCTTACAGAATCTACTTAACACCATCCCGTAGGATTTGAGCACCTAAATCCTTTAGCACCTTTGAAAATCCATTTGAAAATACTTTCTTATCCTTTTTTTGGTATGAAATACTGTCTTCTCTATTTCCCATTTAAGATTATACCTGTTATTAAAGGTGGATTTAAAGTTTAAAAATCTCTGGTTTTTTCTAACTTGGAAGAAAGCTTGTAAGTTCCAACATCTTACTTTTAGTAGACTGTATTCAACTGTCTTCCCCTGCCACCACATTGTGTATTAACTTTTGTTAAGTCCTGTATCCCACCTCAGACTTAATATGTTCTTATATAAATAACAGCGTCACTTCCCCAAATGATGTGTTGAAAAATCTGTGGTGTGAGTATTTAAAGAAAGGAGTTGAGATTGCTGAGAAATATGTCTATTATTTACCCTGCCAGTGTTCCAGCAGAAAAATGCTGAAAGTAATTGCTGTACTACATAGCTAAAAAGAAATGGAGGGAACAAGTCATCCAGCAAGTCTAGATACTGCAAAAATCAGATGGGAATTAGCTGTTTTGTGTTTTCCCTTTTAGATTGAGAGCAAATTATTTTCTGGGTTGCAGTAGGTGGAAGAAAAGTTACTGGGGAAGCACAGATGACACCCCGTAACCTCTGTGCATTTCAGGGCAAACTGCCAGGCCCCAGATCCTTCTCCCCCTCTACACACAGTCCAAGCTAGTTCAGTAGAACCTTAGCAAATGTTACAGCCTTTCCTGTTTGCTTTGCACTGCTAATATATTTGTGCATTGCAAAACCTTGCATCTTCTTGAAAATATCCTTCTGGGAGGGGAGTGGGAAATCCATATTCCTCCATTTGGCAGAATCTCTTTGATGTCTCCTCTCCTCTCCTGTCATGCTTCTGTCTGAGTGAGGATAAATGCACTGCAACTGGAAGAGTGAGATAAATAGCATAAGGGGAAATCATTATAAACCTTGGTGCTTGAGAGGTGCATTCTCGGAAATGTGCCAGTCATAAAACCTGACCAGGCCTAAAAAATAAAAATCTCTCAAATAATAATATAGGATCTCCATGGACCATTTTCTTATGCCTCTTTCCCAAGCATGGAGCATTAAAAGATTGAAAACTCCTTTTTGCTCCATTCCATACAGCCTGAAAAACCATACAACATACTCCACATGCATTTATAATAACAAAATGCGGAATAAAAGAATTTTCCTTCTTGGGACTGTCTAGAAAATGAACCTTGTCCTTGCAAAATTAAATACAAATAAAAGGAATGGGGGACAACCATGGTATAAGCCTATGTATTCTTCCCACTGCTCTTCCGAACGATAAGCTGGAGAAGCGCTGAAAACGGATATTTTCTCCTGTGTTCTGTGGGGTGGTGAAGATGTCTACATACATTTCTATGTAATTGAAGTGCAAGTCATATAATTTATATGGGGAGTAAGCCTCTTTATTCAGGCAGGCCCAAAAGCTTCCTTTCTTTTCTGAGAAAATTTCAAGTGCACAATGAATGTGAAAACAATGTGAGAAACCTCTGGCCACCCAAGACGTCACGACCATTGTTCCGCTGTGCTTCTGGCCTCGTTGGAGCTGACACACAGCATAATGAGTAACAGGACTCCTCCCTGCGGTGCTCCTGTAGGCTTGTTTGACTTGTTTGTGAATCATTCTTCCTCCCTCTTATTAACAGCAACTGCTATAATGATTTTCTGACCATAGTTATCTCCTGGAGGAAACCTTGCTGATGCAGTGTTACACTCTTCAGGCTGTGCAGGTTGACTTCATCAAACCTCACCTTTTGCTTTGATGCATGAATCTCAAGCATGAGAGGGATGTGCTTTTTTTTCCCAGATTATTCAGTGGGTTATTAGGGAAACCACATTTTATAAATGGGGATTGCCCTGTTAGAAAAAGTCAATTAACACCATGAGGATTTAGGAGCGTTCCCTTGCCAGCTGTCTTTAAAATAATTCCAAAATCATAAACTAGATGGCTCTATCATGAGCAGTCTGCCCTGGCGCTCAGCCCCTGACTTACGCTGTCTTGCCTGACCGAGATTCCCGCTGTGCAGGACGTGAGCTGTGCAAGCCAGAAAGCAAGACTTGCTCCAACCTGCACCCTCCTGAATGGCTCACAGCAAAGAAGAGGCTGGTGATACCTCTGCTCCACACCTCTCCCTCCTGCTTCCCCCGGCAATGCACCCCAGGGCTTGGGGAGCTCTTTGCCAGCTCCCCTGTCTTTCACCTGGTGGTAATTTTCACCTGGCTGATGAGCACTTTTTAACAACGAGTGAAGTAAAAGCATTAAAGTTGATATAATATATTGTCAGATTTCTTCTAAAAGAGGAAATGTAGAGCAGTGAGGTTTTTTATTACAACATTTTTATCTATTTATCTTATAGGTAGGGTTTAATTACTCCCTAATTACATTTGCTCAAGTTTGCCCCAGTTTCTTCCTTCAGATGAACACTATTCAGATCACACATTTATGGATTTTCTACTCATGACGTGACCAGTCTGGCATTTTCATTATCCTTCAACTTTATCTCTCCTCCTCAATCAAGGTTGCTGCCATTTATAGTATATTTACTGCCACAGTTAACTTCAGTTCAGGATTAAGACTGCATTTTCTCTCCTTAGGTATAACCACCTAAGGAAAGGAGGTCTGTGTACTGGGGAGAGTATCAGTTAAATTAACCTTTCAGGGCCCTCATTATTTTGGAAATGGTTTCTGTTGAATTAATTTATTATTTTCTGCCCACGTTTGAATATTTGAAGCTTTATTATTTTTTGTCCTCATCCTCCTGCTTCACTGCTGACTATGTTTATTGATACTACACTTCTTGGGCCATTGCCCCAATAAGTACTGAGCTGTAATGTCGCTTGCAGCCATTATCCAGCATTCAGACAATTCACCTGCACTCATCAATCCTGCTTCAGCAACCTGTTTGTTTTCATGTTTTAAGTAAGGCTCTGAGAGATATGCTAAAATACAGTCAAGTACTCAGTATCTCTGATACCTTTTGCCTATCTTCTCTCTTTTCTTAAAACCATAAAGTGGTATTTCAATAGGCATCACTTTATATATTCAAGCACAGAAGCATCTCACTTCATTGCGTGTTTTTGATCTCTCCTAGCTCTTGCCAGCTTCACAGGCCTCAGTAGGTGGCTAACAATTTATTTCCATTGTGCTGGAAGCTCCATTTTCTGTCCCGTATCAGTTACCCATCTCTGCTGATCACACAGTATTGGACTTGCTCAGGTTTCCTTTGAGACACCCAGAGACTTTTTCAAATTAATGGTTCACAAGCATAGTAAGTTTGCTTTTTAAATTTTTGCCAGGTAGAGAGTATTGTTGTTTTTGTAAGGACTGCCAGAAGTTCCTCTTAAACTGTTAGTGAAGATGGTCATATATTGATTTGTTCATTGATTCATCCTCTATCATCAAATTGCATTTGGAAAGAGCAGAAATTATTATTCGGTCTCACTTAACAAGGAATATAAAATTACCTTTTGGCACAGATGCAAATACTCGGCATTTTATGTTTCCCTTTAAATGACGAGATAAAGAATATGAGAATAGTTCATGATTATTCCTGATTATGAATCAAATCTGAACATGAAATTCTTCAAAACGTCACTCCAAGAAATTTTGTTTCTTCCACTCTAAAAATGTCTACTTATCCACCTATCTACACTGTTCATGCTGGCTGTGCAAAGACTTTGCACTGAAGTTAAAAGAAAGCCTGTTTCTAAATCGACTACGAAAAACCTTATACATTGTTGGGATACAGAGACTCCCACCAAACTCTGCTGTCAAATGCTGCTCTTCTCAACCCGTTTTTTGTGAACAGAGATGGACTGGTGGGTTATGTGATGTTTGGAGGCCATTTTGGGCATGATTATGAAATGATAGAGGTTTTGATTCTTAGAGAAGTGAGGAGAGGGTCAGAGAACTGCTGCCTTAGACTTCTGGAGGGAGACTTTGGGCTGTGTAGGAGCCTGGTTGACAGAGTCCCTTGGGAGTCGGTCCTGAAGGGCAAAGGAGTCCAGGAAGGATGGATATTCTTCAAGAAGGAAATCATAAAGGCACAGGACCAGGCTGTCCCCATGTGCCTAAAGACAAGCTGGAGGGAAAGAAGACCAACCTTACTGAACAGAGAGTTTGGCTGGAAATCAGGAAAAAAAGGCGATTCTACGGTCTCTGGAAGAAGGAGCAGAAAACTCAGAAGGACTACAAGGATGTCATGAGGTTATGCAGGGAGAAAATTAGAGGGACCAAAGCCCAACTAGGATTTAATTTGGCTATTGCTATAAAAGTCAATAAAAATGTTTCTACTGATACATCAGCAGCAAAAGGTGGGCCAAGGAGAATCCCCATCTTTTATTTGATGTGGGGGGAAACATAGTGACAAAGGATGAGGAAGAGGCTGAGGTACTTAATGCGTTCTTTCCCTCAGTCATTAATGGTACTAACAATTGTTCCCTGTGTACCCACTCCCCTGAGCTGGAAGACAGGAAGAGGAAGCAGAGTGAAGCCCCCATAATCCAAGGGCAAATGGTCAATGACTTGCTATACCACTGAGACACACACAAGTCTATGGGGCTGGATAGGATCCAACCAAAATGATTCCATGATTCTATGCTTCTAGCACTTATTTTTCTTTTGTCCTAGGGAACTTTTGTGTTCAAGATTAGCTTTGTAAGATTAACTTTTAAATTGAAAGACTTAGCTAATTAAAAAGTATTCCCGGCAGGAAACTAGTTTTGAAATACTCATGGACAATCACTGAGGTAAAAATCTATGTCAAATCAACTTAAGTTAGAAAATTCTAGCAAGGTAAAGCTAGGAATCAACATTAATGATCTGATATCATGCATCACAATGTCATGCAGTGAGACACAGTCCACTTGGATGTTTGTGTGCCCATTTTGGCAACCTCAGAACTAAAAGGCCTAAGTAAAGGAGTCATCAAAACAGAAAAGAGATGCATATAATAGTAGAAGTGTTGAGAGGACTAATGTGAAGACCAGAGAAGAAAGCAGAGGAAGCTGTGGAATTAAAGGTCAAGCTAGTCTAAGTAAACAGGCCTTTTGCGTGAGCTAGGAACAGAATTCTGATTCTGAATAACTTTTTGGGGCGTAATGACTTGCATAATATCTAAATGGTACATTGCTGCATAATGACTAAATGGTAACGGAGTGATGAGTCAGTGCAACCAATACCTGACCATGGTGGTACTTGTAGGGTCCTTGTTTCTCTCCAATAGCCAGCCTAAGTGAGATGAGACCCACCTTTGCTGGCTCTGAACCATGTTATCCACCTTCTTGGGTTCTGTAGAGTCTTTATCTCCCGGGGTACAGCAGTGAACAAACATGCAGCTCAGCTCCTAGAGCAGTAGAGTCTCAGCTATGGGGCTGAAAGCAAAGTAATACGCTCTGAGGGACCACAGTTTTCTCCAAAGGGAGGTTGCTTGGGTACATCTTCACCTGTAAAGCAGGTGAATTTTGCGAACCAGGCAGTCTGCCTGTGAATAATGGAAAGTTAAAAGTACACAGTTACGTCATGTCTGCGGCACACAGTGCCTTAGGACAGGATTCAGCTTGCTGACTATGGCATTGACATTTGACGTCGGTAGATGATATTCGATACGTGCACTAAACTCTCATGAGACCTGATAGAGATCAACCCAAAACAGTGCAGCCTAAAGAATGATTCAGTCCATTCTAAAATAGACAGCACTCAAATTATGAGGAAGTTACTTCCTTAGACGTGTTTAGTTTTGTAAAAGGTCCTCCAAAACAAAGATGGCTGGACCACAGCCTCTGATGCAGCAGCATGATATGGTGTGTAATGTCTGCTACCCCCACACAGGTGTCCTGGCTTACTCTGAGCATCCATCTTGGTACCAGGTACATAGGTTTTGGTACGGATTTCTGCTACAGTGGCTCATCAGCTGAGCCACTCCTGAGAGGCTCTAGACGGTCCTGATCAGATCTCCATGGAGCATGGTGAGAGCTTGTTCTCAAGATGACATGTAGATGGCTACCTGCACACACCTGATATTTCTTGTCTTAAGCTGTGATCTAAGTCCCACACTTGGTATCTGCGTGGTGCTCTGTAAAGCACAACAACATTCTCTCCTTCAGCATCCATTCCATCTCACCCTGGGCTGGGGAGAATAATCGGGTGGGCATCTTCATGCCAGTGAAAGTGACTTTCCTAGATTTTAATTTTTGTTGCAAAGAACAAATCTTTAAAAAGTCTCTGGAGGTGAGTCTGTCTCTCTGTGTAAGCAAAGGCCATGTTCCTAATTCCACACATCTATGACCCTGGTAAACTGATTCCTTTTGTAATGGAAGGGGATATTCCTTCTGACCAGAGAAGCATAAGGTGGCGTCAATGAGTCATTAGCTGTAGGTGTCATAATGCAACTTTCAATGACTTTTTACTTAGAATCGGACAAATCCTGCGGCTTGAAGGTGAACACTAAGGTCTGAGGTTATGCTGAAGCAATTTATCGAGATTTATGCACCTGTAGGGTTGCACTAAGAACATGGCTTCACTAAAACTAACCTTCTTTACAGGAACAATGTGATACTGTGTTTGGTGTAAATAAGAAAGACACTAGTAGGCTGTGGATTTAAGCTCATCTTAGAAAAGATGAACTTATTCTCTCTGACATATCCAGCTGTGCAAACAGCAGTATGGAGTGAGCTATGTTAACTTTACTAGTATATGAGGTTTAGAATAGAAGCTGTGCTAAATATAAATGATTCCTCTGCTTCTAAGTAGTTGAGTACTACAGGAGACAGAGAGGAAATACAAGGGGAGCACAAATTATTTCCCCAGCCCTTATAAAATAGGATTGAAAATGGTACATTTCACTACTCAATTCTTATTCATACCAACGGCTTTTGCCTTTCTTTGGCAGCATTTCCATAATATGGAAATTTCCACAGTGTATCAGCTGCCAGGAAGGAAAATGATGACCATGCCAGAACCATTTCCTCATTCCTGTAGCACAGAGCTCCTAGTAGTCTGGTGCTGTTACTCCACCTGAGTGATGGATGACACGAGCTGGATCTTTAGTAAAAGCACAGAGATCTGAAGCTGCTATCTCTGCTTTAGAAACTGAGAATATGCAAAAAATTGCAGTCAGACATTAGGGAAGAGAATGTCCCATTTCACCAAAGCTTTAGGGAGAACTGGAATCCAATTTTCCTGAAGTATTGTCCACTCAGTTACTGTAATGCAGGCCTCTATAGTTGTTTTGCCTTCCAGCTGCTATCCTATGTCACAAAACCCCAAAACCCAACAAACAAACAAACAAACAAACAAATAATCTGTATCATTAGCTGTATATTATATCACATTTTCTCAGTGCTATAGTTGCTTAAGGATACTTTCTAACCAAGGTATCAATGGATGGACATGGAGCATGCTGCTTCCACTAGAATTTCCCCTTTTCTAAAGGGTTAAACTACTGTTGACATCTCATTAATTCATCCAACTGCGACTGCGCCATATCAAGGTGTGTAGTTAACCTTTGTGTTCAGACAGTTCGCTTTGTGAAAACATTTTCTTGTGCTCAACACCAGGCTTTTTATTGCTGCTTTGTTTCCATTGCATCACTTTTTTCCCCTTCAGCCCGAAATGTGGGAGACCATTTTCCTTTGGAGCATATGCCAGTGTTCAGCTGTTGAAACAGCAGGGGAGGTTATAAATCTGGAGAGGGAACTGCTCTTCATCCTTAGTAGCTGAATGCTTTGTGGCCATCGCAGGCGATGCTTTCTCTGACCCTGTGACCTTGTCTGGTCTCAGACGGACTTTTCACCTGGGGTGGAGAGCAGCATTGTGCTAAAACAGCTCCAAGTCTGCTTTTACTGAGTAGCTTCTTTTAGACAGATGCCAAATAGTAATATTAATTTGTGATTTTCCAAGTGTGTCCTCATTACTTTTTTGGACTTCTTCACCTCTACAAACACAGAAATAAAAGAAGAATAAAACCAAAATCTTATCTGAATACAATATTTAACTGCAAGGATTTATTACAAAATTTTTAGCTCTAAAGCAACTTGAGCCCTCATTTAAAAATACCCTGTTTCATTCCTTACCATTACCAAGGATGCAATTCCATTTTCTTTCAAAACATGGCTACTGAAAACAAAAAACGTGGGTCACCTTTTCAACACCTAGAAGTGTTATAGATGTAACTTCTTGTTTTTTTCACAGCAAGAGTGGGCAGAAATTTATAAATTACATTTTCAGAACGGGACACCACTTTCAGAGTTAACTCTGGAAGGATCTAAATTCCTGGACACCAGAGTTTTGACAGTTAAAAAGTTTTTGTAATTTCATTCTGTACTCTTTATAGCAAATGCTTGCCCATGGACATCAGTTCTCATTAAATTATTCAGATTTCCCTGGAACAGGTGAAAACTAAGTGATTTCCTACATTTTTGTTGCTTTTATAACAGACGTAGAATATAAAGTGAAACACCTGATATAGGAAGGTCATTTTTATCGAAGTGGTTTTCTTCTTTAGAAAAAATATTTAAATTTAAAAGTTTCATCTTTCTCTATTAAGTTTGCATTTTTTGTCAAAACAAAAGAACTTTTGACTTCACTTTCCCATTTGCAGCACCTCTGAATCTTGATATAATGCAGCTGTGTTTAGATTTTTTTTGTGCTTTAATGAGAAGGGTGACACTATCTACCACATCAAGGCAGAGAGATCATGGTGGGATAATTTTAAAGATGAAATCTTGGACTTCCCTGGAAAGAACAGGGAAATCTTTTAATTTGAATTTATTTCTGCTGTAGTCTGAAAAGGGAGAACTATTATACTTCACATAGTATGTAGAGATACTCCATATATAGTACTTCTATTATGTATTTCTTGCAGTAGTCTTTGGTTACAGAAATGAAAGCTATTCCATGAAAAGGGATTAAATTCTCTGCTGTGCTGAAGTCTCAGCAGCATCAGTCAGGGTACATGGTAGTGCCCCTGCTTCTGGTCTTGTCTATGGCCATCCTGTCTGCCAGTGGCTCTGCTTTAGCAGGTGATATGGAGCATTACAAATTCCCGTGGCCTGGTAACTACGGAAATCTTTTGGGACAAAGAAATGTGGACTCTGTGAGGCTGAGTGCAGTTTATCTGTCATTTGATGTGTGCCAAACAGTAGGTGAAAGACTCTAACAAAGTATTTTTCCTCTTCAGGCATAATGTGGAAGTCTATTGAAACTGCTTCACTAGGTGTGAATGGAGCAGACAGAAATATTAAATCTTTTTTGTTTCCTGTACGAGGTAAAATTCTCGGTTAATGGCTCTAGATTAATATCTGGAGGTTCCTTCATTCTGATACAGTCAATGGAAAGAGGGAAGCACGTAATCTAATCTAACAGTATCTTCACCTGCATGCCTTCAGAGAAATTTATCATTCCAGTCACCTTTGTGGGGAGTGCAAGTAGTTAAACTATGCAGTCTGACACATCAGTTACCTAAATTTCATTAAGTTAGAGGTCTGAATGAGTAAAATGGAAAATTCTACAGAGCAGTGATGGATCTGTAAGTCCTGTAAGTGTTCTGTAAGCATTCGCTTTCTCTGCAGGTCATTAGTACTCAACAGATCAAATTCAAGTTGAGTCAGTGGAGAGATGCATGTATGGATATGATGATGAAGATGAGAAGCTCAGGAATTACTTGGCTGTGTCTTGAAGAACAGCTGTTTCATACTCACTTTTTGGTTCATCAAATGTCTTTTTGATTATGTACATCTCCCGTGCCACAGGATTGTCTGTTGCAGCTACTGCTAGCAAATCCAGATTTGAGCATCATTTTGATTCATGGGAGATGGAAGTACTTTTGTACCCTATCTTCTTTTTGTCGCCTCAGAATTACTTTCTTTCCAGCTGATACCTTTTTTGTTAGAATTCTCATTACAGCAATTTCCAAGTTTTTGTTGTAATATTACAATACCTAGATAACTTCTCAATTAAGTTCTCACTCTTTCTTCTTATTTGGGTTGTTGGGTTTTTTTTTTTTTTTTTTTTTTTTTTTTTTAAGCTCAGTTCTCAAAGTAGAGTGCTTTTTAGTTTGGTTTTGCTTGTGTTTTGGTTTTGGCCAAAACCGCTTTGTTGGAAGTCTGCAATAAGTATCACTGTGGGGTTGCTTGCCTCATAGGATTTGGTGTGTCTCATCAGATGGCTAAGGATGCCAGTTGAACCAGGACGGTCCCTGTGGTGCCTCAGAACTTATGCTGATGATTGACATAGTTGATTTATATCATCCCACATACTGCCAAGCATATCAAACATGTTTAATATTATTACAAGATTATTTCATTAGATATACTGAATTCTCATGGACAAATATCACACCAAACATATCTCTGTGTTGGAAGGATAACCGTGGTTTTTGCAAGAAAATGGCAAAGGTCAGTATAAATAAGTATCAGATTTTACTATGTAATAATTTCCAATCGGGATATGGCCTGTATCTTTTCATGAATGTATGTCATTGGATATGCAATTATCTAATGGAGATGTTGATGTTTGAGCTAAATGATTGATGATGATGTTATGTATGACAGGACCCATGCCAAATTTTTGTTTGTTGTTTTTGGATGAAAGTGCCATCCAAAGCCTTTACAAGGCAGCGTTGTATGGTGTTCATTTCCCTCAGAAGGATGAGCTCATCATGCAGTGGGACAGACGATACCCTTACTTCCAGCTGCAGATTGAAATAATCTTTGTTGGTGTCTGCTGCTTCTTCAGTAGCATGCTGCATGTCTATGCAGAAAATTGAATCAACTCGCACATAAAATGCTACCAGATAAAGAATTTCACATTAAAACTGGTTTCACGTGAAGCATAGTCAAAGGATAAGTATTCCATTTATTTATCAGGATTGCAGCAGGCCCCTGTCCTCCATGGGTTATTGTGAATTACTAATGCACCCACTCCTGATTTTTCTGACAGTTGCAATACTGTTCCTTTTCAGTTCTTTGTCCCAGAATGCTCAACAACTAATCTTGTTACCTGGTAGAATGTTTGAATTTCACAGCCATTCTCAGTTCAGCTTTGTTCTTACAGAGTCCTAGGTTTTCAAATCTATAGACTTGAGAGTCCAAGCTCAACTGCTTTCACTTTAGCTGCCTAAACCATGCACATTTAAACTTTTGGATTGTTCCTCTACACGTGGCTCTAGGTCTCCCACCCAATGACAATGGTTGGTAAGTCTCCTTATCAGGAAGTAGGAGAATTAAATATTTAAATGTTCTCAAATGTAGATGTTCAGAAGGAAAGTGGCTGTTAAATCTTGCCCAGGACTGATGCTGCCTCCACAGAACAGGGAGTGATGGCTCTTTTGCTTTTATGGATCTCAAGAATAATAATTTAGCTCTGGATGTGTTCAGTCTGAAAGAAGTTAATGTGCAAATAGAATACTTGTATGACATTCAAAATCTGCTGGAAACCTTGTTAGAAATAAAAAAATGGGAGCCCCCTTCTAAGCACAGTAGGGCTGTAAGATCGCTGGCTGCTAAATCATGGAAAAGAAGAAGAAATGAGAAACTCTTTGGAGGATAAACCTGTTTAAGAAGGATTAAATATATAAACTGATTCATTCAATTGGGCATATCTACCAGCTCTGCATGTGCTCATTCTGTGTCTGTTAACTATTTCTTGCTGTAAGAGATGTATGTGCTGTGCACAGGCAGTGATAATGTTAGCTCTGCATTTTGTATGTCATATTCCCTGCTCCCAGGAACTGTATCTATATTGAACCTGAGACTCTATAGGTGGCACCTATGCTGTACCTGGCTGGCCCTGAGAATAATCCGAGTATTAGGATAATCCCCAAAACCTCACTGCCATCTGCTGTCATTGTCATTTTATTTAGCCTGCGAATTGATGCTCTTAAATCCCGCTTTATCAGTGACAGGTGATGCCAGCTTCTAATTGGGACGCTTGGCTGATACTGTGAAGTAGAGTTGTTTGATGGTGGTTAAAGCGCTGTCCCCATGACTTCAGTCCATCCGGTCTGCAGGCTAATGTCCTCTTGGTGAATATTTTTCTGGCATGTCCCAAACCAAAACCCAGAGACACTCTTGAAGATGAAAAATTGAGACTGCGCATTTGCCCTTGCTACTTTATAGTTACCTTCAAAGTGCATGAAATGTGCCTGAAATCCTCTTCGCATCATATATTAAACATCAGCAATGAAGGCTGAAGGTAGAGGGGCAGATGAAACTCTGGAGTACATAACTACAATCACGGACCAAACAAATATCTCTGGCAACAGGTACATAGTTAAGGTCTAGGACTTCATGCCTTGCTCAGCAAGGTCAGATACCATTTCAGGGATGTAGGCTTGATCTACACCATCAGACAAATCTGCAGGTTACCAGTGGCTGTAGATCATTAATAGATTGGCTGTTGCTGGAATTCAGGTTCAGTTTAATGTCTGAGGAAATGGATGACTCCTGACTGACCTTGTGTCCCCGAATGTCATGGAGACCAGGCTGACATGATTCCGTGAGTAAAGAAGCACAGCCACTTGATTTCTTCTTTTTTTTCAGAAACTGGGAATATCCAAACAAGGATACATAAGGATATTTTTTGTCCCTCATGAAAGCAGATTTAAGAAGCTGTTGACTTGAGTTCTGCAGGGGTATTATCCATCACATACTTGGAGAAAGGGACTGGATGTAGGCAGGATTTTAGGTATTGCTCCCTTGAAGCACAAAGGCCCTTCTCATTCTTGAGGAAGAGGAATACAGTAACTAGAGGGGAAGAGGGTAGGGAAGGTGGTCTTCACGTGCCTTCTTTCATATGCACACTGCCAGCAGTGAGGTCTGACTATTGAGATATTGATGGAGGAGACATCATGTTTTGCTCATGGCACTCATCACTGCCTACATATCCCTCTGCCCCTGCTCAGCGCCCTTCTAGCCACCTCATTGCAATGGTCTGGAGACAATTCGTGCAGTCAAGTCACGAGGAGTCACTTCAGCCTCATCCTGTTCTCTTATTTTATGCTGGTGTTCCACCACCACCTCCAAGTTGCGGTTTCCTTCTGATGTTCCTGCTGATGTTCAACCATGTGTCTTCTATAACTGTGACAAAAGTGAATGCAAAGTTTATTTAAACTCTGCTATTCCCCAATAGTAATGTTTGCACCCATTTTTCTAGATGACTCTATAAGATACAAGGCAAAGATGAACAAAGCTCTTTAATCTAAATGGAGTTCTCCTGATTTGCATCAACGAAGATGAGTGCAGAAGCAAATTCTAGAGCATTATTTTGTGAACCAGTACAGAGACAGAAACTCTAGGCTGTGAGGCCCTGATTCAGGAAAGCATTAAGCACCTGCTTAACTTTGAGCACTGACTTCAATGTATTTAAAGTTAATCAAGTGCTTAAGCTTTTTCCTCTATAGAGATTCTTTTCTGCATAAGGGCCTAAGAGAAAATAGATAACTATAAAGAGCAACTGTAATGAGCCTGCATATGGGCCAAAGAGAAGGGGATTATTAATGCTTTCAGGTTCAGTGAGGACTAGGGTTTAAATATGAGCCTCCTACAGTGAGACATGAAAGACTCTCATAAATGTGTTAAATCGCATCAGGTCCATTTAATATCATTATGTTTAATAAAAGTATCTTTGCACTATAAAAATCAGTGAGGACAGTAGGTGGACCACTGAGGCTATTCAGGAAGCAGAATATATTTCTTCTCCTGGAGTTATCCTCCTTTCTGCTTCACTCTGTAGCACAGGTCTCCACTACACAATAAGCTTCTAATTCCTTTAATCTCTGGGAAAATCTTGGAATTGTCTTGAGGATGGTGAAAACACAACTCCATGACACAACTGAGCTAGGAAATTAAAAATGAGGTTCGCTGAACCAGAATGGTAGAAACGAGTGTGGGAAAAGATCTTGTGCAACCTCTGTTTTGTTGGCAATGCTTCTAATAATGGGGAAGACAGACCACAAAACTGCCAATCAGAATAAAACTTAGAGTAAAACTGAAAGTAGGGCTTTTATCAGAACGACCTTTCGACAGTCTTTATTGTTGCTCCTTCTCTCTTTCTAACCCTCTTGCTGTGGACGGGAAAAAAACGCATCTCATTTTTGGTTGTTTATCACCCCAGAGGGCAAAACCAAGCTGTTGATTTAATTGAAGCATTTAATTCTAAACATAGCTTATGATATGTAAATGCTGCAAAGATCATTTGTCAGAACAAGAACATGGGGGAACCTTGACCCCAAACCTCAACAGCTTTTATTATAATCATGTTATGATGCCTAAACATCATAGCAGTGAGTCTCTAATATAGTGTGGCTAGAATTTGTGTGAAGTTCAGGGATAGTCAACAGCAGCTTTTATGTTTGACAGCTTATATAGGAAATTTTTATTTTAAATAGGTCGAAGACAAAAGCACTCTGTGCAGGAAATATAAAGGCAGATTTTCAAATAGCTATTTTGGATTTTACAGATTCAAAATCTAACTGATGAACAGTTACAAACCTAATTTGTGGTTTTTTGTCTTGCAGAAAGTTTAACAAAAACATTTGCTGGCTATTTGGTATGAAGATCTCCCATACTGTCATGCTTCAAATGAAATTGCATTTTTGGAAGAAAGAAAATGAGCTTTATGCAGTTTTGCTAAATAAAATGAGAAAGCACAAGTCTTTTTGAGACATTTGCAAATTGTATTGTCTGTATAACATTAAACTGTGTTATCTTTTCTATTAGGCAATAAAGGCCTGTGTGAATAAATTGTGATCAATAACATTATTGTATAATATGACACATTGTCAAGCAAAAAATGCATCTTTCTTTACCTTTGCTGTAATCATGGCCTTTAATGCCAGAAGTTTTCATGCCCTGATCATTGTACAAAGTGTATAATTAACCCGCTGAACTTGTTACTGCGGGTACCAGGGCATTGTTATATTCGGGAAAGCAAGGAGTCAAATTAACACAAGGAAAATGTTCGTCACCAGAAACACGTGGATATGAGCTCTGGCTCAGAAATTCCCTGAGCTGTACATCGCAAGAAGCTGTAAGGGCCCATTTAGAGAAAGATCTCTTTATGCCTGGTCCATTTTTCTACTTTCATAGTGTCTGCATCTTTGACAATTCAAAGAGATGTGCAGAGTGGTGGGAGATGCCCCATCCCTGGAAACATTCAAGGCCAGGCTGGATGGAGCTCTGAGTGACCTGATCTAGTTGAAGATGTCCCTGCTTCTTCTGAGGGGTTGGACTAAATGACCTGTAAATGTCCCTTCCAACCCAGACTATTCTGTGGTTTTATACAGGCCATGGATCTGTCAGTAAGGCACAGGATGCGTTCAGAGTCCTTTGCCACTGCATTCACCTTACTTCATATTTCACTTGCAAGTGCTGAAATTTAAGTATTTCTCGTTTCACTAACAGGCATCATAGAGCTAGACGCAGAGGAAAGATGTGTAGAACATCCTTCCATCCCATCAGCTCCTAGGGTTTAGGTGATGTGTATCTGAGCACTTTCAAACCTCTGGTCTTCTATCCCGGAAAGATGTAGAAGTGAACCGTGGCCTGGAATGAAAGACCACATTGAGCTGTTGCATCTTCAGGATGCAAGTTGCTCCTTCATACGGGGCTCCCAGCGATATGCCCTGAGCTGGCCATCATTTGTCAGGGAAGCAGCTAATCCCTGCTGCAGTCTGTTCTGCCAGGGGAGCCACAAGCTAATGTTATAACCTGGAAAGGGATCACATCTCCCCAGGCAAAAAACTCCAATGACTCAAAAAAAACCCAACCAAAAGCCAAAAACCAAACCCCAAATGAACCCCCCAAAAAACCAACCAACCAACTGAAACAAAACAAAACAAACCCAAAAAAACCCCCAACCAACGCAGTCTTAGTCCTTACCTAAAGCTTTATCTGTCACGCGTATGTTAGTTTGGACTCCACAGCTTGTTCCACTTGAGGACAGAGTATGAGGAGAAGAGCCTGTATGACAAGGCATATCTGTTTTCTCCCTTTTACTGCAGACAAAGTGTTGGTTCATTCCATGCATAAATTGACCCTATAGAGGAACACATTGTGCATTGTGCAAAAACTCTGTGAAAGGCAATAAATGGGAGTGGGAAACATCATCCATCAGGCCAAATTCAGAAAAGGATTCTCCCTTGCCATGCCTAGGTTCATGCTGACTTGAATAGTTAGTATTTACAAACAGGAGTAGGGAACAGTAGGCAAATCCAGTGAGAAGCCTTTGTTCCTTCCTAGGCAGTCTCTAGGCAGACAATATAAAAGATGACCAAATTTCATAGGATTTCCACAAAAGTTTTATTGACGACCAAAGAAAGATTGTAATAAAGCTAGAAGAGCGTAATCCTATTAGATAAATAGAGAATTAGATTGCTGGACACTTGAATCTCTTGTATAGTTCTGAGACTACAGTTTTATCAGTGACTGATAATGCAGAAGAAATAAGAATGAAGTGCAAACCATAATGCCAACTGCTCTTTTATGCACAGGACCCACTGTTTGCATGTTTTGTGTGCTCACCCCTTTAAACACCTGACAGAATCCAGTGCAACACAAATATGATGAGCACATCAATAAAGCAGGGAAGTGATACCTCGTGAGGGACTGAGTAGGGGCCTCCAGATTCCACCAAAGGGAAATGCACAAAGGCAATAAGTGAGTTCAGACAGGAGCAACGCCTTTGCAGAAAGACTGTCTAGGTCAGGAACTGCATTTTTGTAATTTATTTTATTTATTTTATTATTCTTTTATTAGGTTTTTTTTCCCCTCTTTTTTTGTTCACTAGCAGAGTGTCTTTCTAAAGACTGCATTATGAGCACAGTGTTAAACATGATAAGGTGCCAATCTACAGCCAGGGCCAAGAACCCTTACTAAAAACTAGGTCAGCCTCAAGGGTTATATCAAGCAACACCCCCTGGCTAAGTTGCCCTTTAAGACTTAACAGTAAAATATTTTCTATTATTCTCCATTTTTCTATTTTGTGACTATGGCAGTTGGGAACAGATCCCCTCCCTCCTCCTGTACCAACATCATTCTTCCAGTCTGTACTGCATGTATTCTGTGGAGAGTGGTATCAGAAACACAGGAAAACTCAGAGGACAATAGCTGTCTGCTAGGAAACAATACAAAGCATCTTATTTTCATTTTTATTTTTAGAGTCTGTGCTCCAAATTGCCTCTCTTCCTTGCAGTATGAAAAAGCATACAATCTAAACAGCACTGGCGGAACGTGAATTTTTTGCAATACTTTTTCAAAACAAAATAATCCCTATTCATATTTAATGACTCCTTTCCTCACATAGCCAATGAAAATAAATTGCGGAGTTGCTCATCCTAAAGGAATCCAAACAACTTAAAAAGTAATAAGTTAGGCATATTCCCCCATGATCAGGGCATATTATCAGTCAATAAACAGGATTAATTTAGATTTCAATACATTATGCTCTCCATAATCTTTGCTTGTGGTGAATTTCAGAAAGTATTCTGCCCCACAAGCTCAGTCCGGAATAAGCAAGCTTTATCGGTGTTCATCTAGACTCTGAGAATGACTTAATTTTCTCAGTACTTTAATAATGAAATTAATTTTTATCTGTTTATGTATCTAAAAGGTAATCCTCCCATTTTGAGTAGATGATTATGTTCCCAGTTTTAGGAAAAATTAAATACACAATAGGATGAATCACTTTAATATATTCCACCATGCTGGTGCTGCTCAGGATTCATATCTGGTAGACAATAAATATTTCATTCACTTGATTGTTAAAAGTTTTTACGTCAGGTTTTCCTAAGTCTTCCAGGATTTTTCCCAGAAAAATATAATTCCTCAGGTTTAGCTTCTTTGGTTTTCCCAAACCAGAGATTCTAATTTGAACAAATTATTATTGGTTCATTTCTATCACTGTGCTCTAATTCCACTGTATTAAGGTGACAGTCTATTTCATTTACACTTTATGGTTTCCAAAGGATGAAGAAATCTCTCCAGGTTCTCATGGGAAGTCAAAGTCAGAAAAAACAGTAGAGCTGAGACAGAGAGAAAAATGATCTGTAGCCTTTTTCTCAGTAAATCTGGTGTTTCCATTGCTTATAATAAGTATGGCTTTGCATTAGGCTACCAGCACAAACCTCTTTGAGTTTGTCTGAACTTGTCTTGGCCCACCTGGAGATTTGATTCAGCTTGTAACAGCAGTTACCTATTGGGGGGTGGGGTCTTGTCTGCTTGGTTTTAGCTTTTGCTTAGCTTGGAATGACTCTGAGTTTTAACACCTGTTAGCACAGGCAAAGGCAGATACAGAGGATCCAAGGGCTATAAACTGGGGCTAGTTAGCATTCAGCAAATAAATGCAACCTTGGATGTCAGGCAAACCAGTCCCAGGGGTGACCATAAGAACCTAGAAGTACCCTATGTAAGTAAAAGGCACCTTGTAGAGAGAGTACTTGGAGATACAACATGGATCTGCAGGCTGGCGATGAAAGAGCAAAGTGCACAGCATGTCAGCAAACATAAAAATGCCCCCTAGCAAATCTCAGAGAAGGAGGAAGAAACCTTCAGTGCCAACATCAGACTTCTCTTAGCAAAGGATTTGGGATACTTAAGATTCATGTTAATCCTCTCTGTGCCCTGCACAAATGGACACCATCAGTTTTTGGACATCAAGTATCAGCGGAAGGCTGAGGGTAAGGCCACAGAAGGGGATAAGTACTATAAAATTTGTGTATACATCACTTTAATTGTGATATGCAATTTGAACCGTGTAGTATCACCGTAGCTGCACTAACAAAAATACCTTGATAAAACTGTTAAGACTGTAAATAGATCAACACTGAGTTGCTGGCTATGTGTATATCATCTGTTCCTTTTGACCATCAAAACTGTTTTTTTCTTAACCTCAGACTGTTGGGATAACACTATATGATTTGGATTTTCTGTATGTGTTTAGAAACTAATATTGGTACTAACCAAGAAATCCCAGCAAATCCCAGTGCACGTTCTGGCTTATTGGTGCACGTTCTGGCTTATTGGTGCACATCCATGAGTTTCCCATTCCTGAGGTAAAACCTCTGTTCCCTTTTCGAATCCACAAGCTACACTCATGCTTCAATAACAGGACGTTAAAGCCACAAACAGCTTTAGTATACAAGGATCTGCGCACAAGACAAAGTACAATGGTAGCCATTCCAACACACAGCAAGATTACAATTTTGGCCATACTGCGAAATATAATTTAGTCTCAGACTCACCAAGGTGGTTACATGTACACTAGTGCGTGACTTTGCATGCAGGGCAATTTTTAACCCACTCTTCTTTGTAAACAGGCTCAGACAGGGTAGGAAATTCTGCCCCTGCTGTGCTGATCTGCAACTGTCTTCTCTTGCTCTTTATAAATCTCTTTTCCTGTCTGCTTTCAAAACGTTATCTTAACTAGGATTATTAAAGATACACTGGGGAACTACTTATCTCTTATAGGAATTATGCTTATAATGATAATAATAAAAAAGCTTTAATCTTGGAAGAACAATGGAGGGGGAGGGAAACTAGAAAGAAGAAGTGTACGTGTAAGAGAATAGACAGGTAGGAGGTGGGCACTGGAGATCACGGGTGGACCCCCACCAAAACCTGAGATCCAAATACCCCTGAACTTTGAGAACATCTGAAGCCAGATCAAAAAGTTTTGATCTGAACCCCTACGTTTCTCTCTGAATTAGGGATGGATAAGCTGGCTCTGATAAAAGAAGATCCGTCCTGAGACTTTTTGAAATTCAAAAGAGCTCAGTTTACCTTTTAAATTAAGTTCTGAGCAGCTTTCCTACTTCTTGCATTCAGCCAGAAGATGGGGAAATATCAAAACACAGCATGAAAGACGTGCCTGCCCAGTCTGAATGAAGGTGTACTGAAAATCTCCTCAGGGAGATTGATCCTCTGAGATTTCCAGAGCAAAGAAGCCTGGATGTGCTTCAGAAAAAGAGCTGAAGGTTTAGGCAATTGACTGAATGAAACCACAACATCAAACAAATTGAGGTTCACCATGGCTTGCTGTTTAACTGGTATATAATTTAATTGATTTTAGATATATAGGATTCTCCTCTTTGTAACCACAGACCTTCAGAGTTCACTGGCTCCTATGCCAAAGACATTGGTGGCTACATCTGTACTAGGAAATAAAGTACATCCTGCCTTTTCTCTAGCCAATTGAAAGGGCATGGCTCATGCCCGTAGCACTGAACTCTCCTGCCCTCCAAATCCCAGTGGCTGTGTCCAAACTGACTGTGGGGATTGGTCATTGGCCCGTGTTCACTGGTGAGCTATACTGAGGACCTGCTGGAATGCACCAAAGGCATGACCGAAACTTTCAGATACTGTGCTCATATTTAAAAGTATGGAAAAGCATGGGTTAACAGCAGGTCTGTGTCCTGGTGCTTTTTATGTCAGTAATAAAGACTGAACTATCTTGACGAGGATTATCTGCTGCTGTGACAGTAGTCTCCCTTCCTTTTGTAAGGCGTAGTGCTCAGTTTTGTGCATCATCAGTCTTTCCTGCAACTTTTCCTGCTAAGCTTCAATATCATGTTCTTTATGAATGAACTAGTTTTTGTCTCTAGTCAGAAGTCAGATGTCCTTGTTTAGCCCACTTGATTTTGGCCCTGTTCATCATTAAGTATTCAGTAACATTCACTTTTGTTGAGGTGTATGTATGTATCGTTAAAGATCTCTTGCTGTTCTGAGAAATTAAGATTGGAAATCGCAGCTAGCTTGTCTGGCAGTGATGCATCTCTAAAGCAATACGGATCAGTGAAAGCACGTGAAGATAATCAGTATCATTGCCTTATTAATTCAGTGTTGTCCTTTAAAACCTCAGAAGGCAGCCACTGCTGGTGTGCTATTATACCCAGCTCAAGTCTAGTATATATCATTGACACAGATTAAGTCTGTGTTGAAAAGAAACCTGGATGAACAGATCTACATGTCGTGTCCTGCTTGGCCATTTTCCCCTTGGAAAGAAGCCTAAACCTATAGACCAAAGTCACCTTGGAGATGACGCCAAGTTAGACATAAGTGTTGCTCTGCTTGAGGACAGGAAGTTTCTAAGGAGGGATCTGGACGGAAAAGATAGTTCTAGAGGCAATGAGGCCTGCAGCAATTAGGTTCTGTTTCAAGAGGTCTGTGCCTGACTCTGGTGTAAGTTATGTGTCCTGCATTCAGGCTTTCCATGTGTTCCCCCACTGATATACTGATCGCTTAATCTTTTCAGGAAGGCACTGTTATCCCAAGAGATCCCATACTGTTTCAGAACCACCAAGGGCCTCAAATAGCACCCAATTACAATCTACTTTAACTGTATCCCATGGTAAGTGAGAAACCAAAAAGGACTGATGAGGCCCAGTGGCTCTCTGATGAGTGTCTATTTTCAGAGAAAGGCAGGAAGCTTTATCATTGAGTACAATAACCTGAAATGGTTACCCTTGAAGGCGATTAATGCAAGACCATCATTTGCAGGAGATGAGAATGTTTGGATAGAACATGGCTTACCAGCTAAAGAATTATTTCCTTCCATACAGTAGGAATTGTGCTTATGTGCATGCATTTTTTATTTAGATAGATGTTTATGTGAGCATCTGTATCTGTGCTGAGGAGCAGGAGCACAAGAAAAAAAATCCGAGCATGCAAATGAAAAAAACCTGTTCTTTTATGAAGAAAATGAGTCTGCTCTCTTTTGGTTACATAATTCTTAGTTTAATCTTTATAATAAAGTGGTTTGTATTCTTTTTTAAATGTGTGGCAAACTAAGTAACTGGAACATAGGTAGAAATAATATATTTGGGTTACGAGAAAAAAAAAAAACTGGCATGGCTTTAAAGGCACACATTTCATAACACCACATGCAAAGCATTATAATAATTGCGCTGTGCACATCTGTAGCCGACAAAGTGAACAATGAATACTAAAAACACATTCCTATAGCTGGCCCAGAAGCTTGGAGGCTGGTACTAAAGCCCAAATGCTGGGCCTTCTGCATCCAGAGTTGGTATGCTTTGGTGGCAGCTAAAGTGATGGGCTTGGGTACAGGTGAGGGCACTGGGGAGGAACATGCAAGGCTGATCAATTTGCTGCTGCTTTTTTACCTGGCTTTCTACACTACAGAAGGTATCTCACTGAGAAGAATCTGGCTGAAGCCCTCAACGGCTGCTGTTCAAAACTGCTGTAGGGCCAGAAAGTGAAGGAAAATGGGTGGATGTGGAAGCAAAACAGCAATGAGCAAATGGTCTGAAGGCCATACTGGGAATGCCTGGCCCATTTTCACGGCAAGGACACAGAGACGCTCAGGTTTCCTCAGATACGCACTCCTGGGCAAGATGGACAAAATAAGTACCCACACAGAAGTTGTGTGGTTCTGGTTAATTGATGATCAATCCCATTTAATTAGTGGGCTATGCAGCATATTGAAGTTGTTTTATGGGGAAAAACAGTGGGATATCATTCAGTCAAAGCAGTCGTGCAGACAAGTGGAGAATGCAGTAGCCACCTCTCAAGGAATGGTTCATCTTTCCAGTAAAGAGCAACTCCAGAATGGTTTGAAGATTCTGATATTGCTTCATGAAGCAAAAAGCAGGAGATCATGTTTTTCATTTTGTAGCAGCAGGAGACAAGCCATGAAAAGCCCCAGAACTCAGATGCCTTTCACAAGCTCAGGAGAGTAAACTTCCTCTAAGACTCTAAAAATGGGACAGATGTCAAGATGTCCCAGCTCTGAATCCAGGGGCTTTGCCATGAGGTTGCAGCTGTGCAATCAATGCCCAAGATTTTATTCTGTCCTATAGAAGGAGGAACATGGAATGCTTGGTTTACAGGCCCAAATGGTAATCATTTAACAGGTAAATGCTATTCTTTCCTCTTTTGTTTTCTCTCTTTAACTTGAGTTCATTCGTACCTCCAAATTATTTTAATTATCAGAACCCTTTTCTCCCCTTCCTTTTCCTTCTTTTTGCACCCTAGAATTTTTCTCTTTGGATGCCTACAAAAATTACCAGTTGTGATGTTGCTGCTGTTGTGCCTATCACACTCACCGCCACTATTTCACTGCTGCCTTTTACTTCTGCTTTAATCCATGTGTCACAGACAGAGAGTGTGAGGTTTTCAGAGTAAAGACCATCCTTACATTCTGTCATTATATAATGTCAACCTGACCTATGATTAGCATTCAAAAGTGCTATGATAATACTTCTATTATTGCTATTATTAATTAATCTGTAGTTAAATCTTTAACAAAGACTTTCTAAGATGAGGTCACATATTGAATGAGTGTTTTGGACTTAAAAAAAAGTAACATCCTCATTGTCACAAGACAGATTTAAAAACCATACCATTAAAAATAATAAGTAATGAGAATTCTGAGGCAATGCAAAATTTTTTTCTGAAAAGTGAGGATTTGCCAGCAATTCTGCAACATTAAGAGCAGAGCTTAGAGGAAAAACAAATATTAAGAGATTAGTAATAAAGTAGTAAGAAATGAAAACATTGGATATTTATAAACTAACAGTCACAAATATCAGAGATGTAATGAATTTCAATAGTAAACATGTCATTCACCTAAAAAAAATTCATAATCCCATTTTCTTCTCTTTCCTTCTTTGACACACTTCTCCAGTTAAATAAATATAGCAAAACTGTGGATTGCTTAGCCCAAACATGTAATACCTTCAAAGACAATTAACAGCATTCAGAAAGGCCCTTTGATGTGAAATTAGAGAAAATTAATGTATTAAAAAATATGGGTTTGGATTTTGATTAAGCAACCCAGTAAAGAGACATTCTGAGATGGAGAGTTAGAATTTGAATTCTGTAAAAAGGAGAGTCATGGTTTGCCTTCAGCCAAGCAATAGGTCACTGTGCATTACAATTTCCAGACAGTTACATTGAAGAAGTACTTAAATGCCATGTTAGCCATCTTCCTTATTAATAGGTCACATATCAAAAACTCACAGTGACCTAGATATTAACAAAGCTAATGAGAAGTATGGAAACTTAACAGTTCTGATTTGTATGATACAAAAACTACTGTAATGGTCTTGAATTGTTGCAAAGAGCAAGAAAGCTGGTGGAGCTGAAGGAATGTGCTAATTAAGGAATACTTTTGAAATGTAAACTCAGGTAGGTTTTCAAGAGGCTGCGGGAAGAAGAAATCTGATGCTAGCTATCAGGGAAGAGGGAGTCAGACCTCATGTAGATCTTAAACCTACACTCCCAAGGGCCAGAGATAAGGATAAAGCAAAATAAAGGCAGGAGACGGGGGAAAGAATCCATCTTGGACAGGGAATGCACCCTCGAGAGGTGCGGGAGTCTTGAATGTCTGCCTTTCTTTCCTTCCCTCACGTCTTCTATTAATGTTATAAATCTGCTTTGCAAGATGACATTAAAGAGACAAAGACCTACTTAGCTGCTGGCTTGGTTATTGAGGCTGACTGCAGCCTCAGAAAGCATGATCTGAAATACACCCTCCAGCAGAGGATAGACACGATCTATTGCCACCTATCAAGTAACGTCTCAGAGAAATAATGAATGGCTGTTTGAAGAAGAGATTAATCCCAGTATTTGAAGCTATTGGAAGAGTGTTGCTTTTCAAGGATCTGCCAATCTTAAGAACGGTCCAACCCAGTGAGTGGAAATCAAGGAGGCCTGCTGCTGATGAAACTCAAACATAAAAAGAAATTTTACATGCAATGGAACCAGAGCTGGATTTCCGAGGAGGAACACAGAGACACTGTCTAAGTGTGTTGAGATGGGGCTAGGAAAGCCAAAGCTGATCTGGAGTTGAGTTGAGGAAAGGGACATGAATGTCAAGAAGAAATGCTTCTTTTTTACTGTAAGGGTGATCAAACATTGGAACACATTTCTGAGAGGGGTTGGGATGTGTCCATCCCTCGGCATTGCCAAAGCCCAACTGGACATAATCCTGATCAACTTACTCTATCTGATCCTGCTCTGAGCAGAGTGGCTCAACCAGATGATCTGCAGAGATCTTTTCCAGACTCAATGATTTTGTGATTCTGTCATTGTGTTTACTTCACTTTTCTTTTTAGTATTTTTGATCAATAGTTTAACTGTTTTGTTAGTGTAATGCTAATTGATTTGGCTTCAAATTTGTCATTGTGATTTGGCTTCAAGCATGTGCCAGTGAAAATTCAGGTTAATCTAACAGGCAAGACATGCACATAAATCCAGGTGTCCATGATGCCAGCCAAGTTTTGATATTGGGGTGTGTCCCATTAAAGCATGAATTAAAAATCAATATGAATTTTGGTACTATCAGGTTCCAAGTGAAATGGAACAGGCTGTCCTAAGTCAACAATTTCAGAGCCTCTCCAACAGACAATGGTGAAGCAAACTTCAGTTATAGCTACCCCTTATGTCCTCATAACATGCAAAATGTTTGTCTTCTATACATCTTGTGGAGACGTAGGTGAGGTGGACAGCATGCAAGGTAGAAAAATTCACCTTTTATTTGCCACCACTTGTTCCCATGGATCTGAAGTGTCACAGTTCTATCTATTTGTCCGGAAGTGTAGGTGTTGCATGAGGGAGACACATGGAGCTATAAAGCTTCTACCAGAAGCTTCTGTGGCAAGCCGACAGCATCAAGGAGGTAGTGCAGTTTGACATGGGGATACTGGAAATTTGCCACAGTACAGATCTGCAGGAACCAGGAAAAAAATCAAAGAAGCTCTGGGCAGGGATTTTAAAATGCAATGACCAATCATCTTCTTAACTTAGTTATGCTAATATCCCTTACACAGTTTTGCAAGGAGGACTTCCAGTACAGTTCTGTTGTAAACCTGAAGCTGTAGAAGCCTTGGAAACTACATTATCTTGCACTAAGAGAAAGCTATGTTGAGGCAGTCACGAAGTATTAAAATAATTAATGCATTTAAATGAAGTGTCACAAGATGCTGTATAAAATCTCTTCAGCTGTATCAAATGGTTTTCTTTTAACAAAAGAAAGCAAACACATTTATATAGCCTTGGGGAACAGTTTGCCTAATGTTGATGTCAGAGGGTTCACATAGCAGGGATCTAGGATTTACCTACCAATAAATGACAGCTTGCTAACAAGTCTGTCTTCATCTGCATAGATAAAGTCAGGAAAAAAATTAAGTTGTACAAGTTTTAAGGCATGTTCAGTTTGAAAACAGTCTTAGATGTTTTAGCAATATAGTTATGTGAAAAAATAGCTTGACAATAGAATTCAAAAAATGTTGCTATCCTTTTTAGCATAGCTGATTTCTTTAGAAGGTCAGATAATGAAATCTAGCTCTATTCAGTTGTTGGATAACCTTGAAACCACATTTGTGATATGAGGGATGCGTGCTAACTTTATCTAAAGTCTCTGATTGCTATTCTACACAAGTTCTTTTAATCTTAAGGCATAAGCCTTTTCCTCCTCCAAAAGACAGAATTAGTTAATAAATTCTATAGGGAATAGGTGAATAACACAATATATGAATTATTATCTACCTTGAAGTGTTCCAGTACGCAAAATCACATGAAAATATGTATCGTATATATCTTCACCTCTGCACTGTGAGATACAGGGCTAGATTAAGATCTTACTGTGGTTTTGCTTTGGGTATGAAACTCCATTCATTTCAGGGGAATTACTCCAGGCTTGCCCCCAGTACAAACACTGATACAAGTTCAAATCATAATGAAGATATGGATTTATTGATAATTGTGATTTTAATGGTTTGGCTGCTTGGAATTGACCTTGTTGTAGTTCTTGCTGTTATTTTTCTCTGTTTTGGGTGTTTTTGTGGGGGTTTTTTTCTGTGTATGTGTAAACGCGTCTCCTACCATCAATAAATGTAATTTGTCTGAAAGGCACGCAGAAAACACTTTCCATTACACTGGCATGTAGAACACGTTTCAATCGCAGTGAATAGAACAGAGGAAAACCCTGAATTGCTCAGAAACAAGTACTTATGGCTCAGTTCATGCTTCACTATAGCATTAAGATTCTTGTCATGGAACATCCTAAAGCAAAACAAGTGGATTTACCAAAATAATTATATTATTGGGAAAGGTGAAGGGTTAAAATCAGATTGTTTAGACCTGTGACAATAACCATACTTCTATGCAAATACAAACGTAAGGACTTCTTTGGGCTGCCAGAAATTCTAGCCACAAATAGAATTCCTTACTTTATTTTAATTCCATGTGACAAGGACTGGTGAAATTAATACACAGGCTGGTAAAACACAGTGAATAGTTTGGTATGGTTAGGAAGCAAGCAAGCCTGATGCATGTACTACAAAGTAGTGCTAGGAATTGAAGAGATGTGCAAAACAACTAGAAAACACCTTTAATTTCACAAATAATGTGAGTTTTTTGAGGTATAAAATTTCCACTTCCAAACTCACAGATTTTATAATTTTCCAGGAAATAATAACTCTTTCTATCTGTGTTGTATTCTGAATAAGGCCACAGCTTTCCTCTCAACAAATTTGATTTTTATGAAATGAAAATTGTGCTGCTTTTATGGCTTCATATTGCATTATTCACCTGCTAGTGAACCCTATCATATCAGAGAAGTGATGGAGAGCACAGACAGGTTTTGAAAAAAGGACCCTCATCCTAGGAATAATTCTTCTCCTTCTTTAATATTTATATTCCTGTAGTGCTCAAAGACTTTGTTGTTGTCTGAGATACAAACTCGGTGACACAAATCAACTCTTTTCGATGTGCTTGCAATCAAAGAATCACAAAAATGAAATAAGCAGGGAGACTTAAAAAAAGAATATTTTAAAAAGTATAATAGCTTGCAGAGCTTGTAAGAATTCCACTCTTTACTCTCAGTTCTGACTTCATATCTTAAGGGGTCGCTGCAGCAGATGGAAGAGACATCTTTAGCAGCCTAAGCAAGGATAAAACTATAAGAAATCAGAGAATTAAGACTGATCTGGAAAGAATTGAGGCCACATAGCATAAAATCTGGATTTCTCATTGTGATTATTATTTCAAGTTGACTTTCAATTTAATAGGCAATAAATCTAATTGATCAACATATGGAATGCTTCCTATATGGAAAAAGATTTTTTCAGATTAGATAACAAGCTGATAAGATAATGCCACACCATAAGTCCAGAAAAAGAATGATAAGTGTATAATTTACAGCTAGTTTTGCACAGCTGTCTTAGAGAAAAATGACTGAGGAGAGCGGGAGGAAGCAAACCAAATATCTGCTGACATATAAATGTGAGAACTAAAAAGCAAAAGAAATTAGGTTAACCTTCAAATCAGCGTGCAAGGTAAAGTCAAATCTGTACAGCTGCATTCATTTTGGTAGTAGTGAAACTGGCAGAGGATTTTTTTAAGATTAACTATTAGGTTTTGCACAGGGAGAACTAGGTGGAATGTGAAAGAGTTTTTTCAGCAATGGTCTCAGTCTGGGTTCTGCAGAGAACTTTGAAATTTTTTGCAAAATGTGACTATGGAAACCAATCTCATAAATACACTATAGCAATCCACATGTGTTAATTTTCCCTGGGGTTTCCACTTCTTCGAGTGAATTAGTACGGGGTCCACAAATCAAAAAAAGTTGCAAACCATTGGGCTGTGGACCAGTCGCTGTCCTCGGATATGCTCTCAGTTCTCGTCACATGCCCTGGGAATGGCTCTCACGGCTGAAGAATTGGCCCTATTCATCCAACAGTCATTAAGAAAGAAAAGTTGTCCCTGGCTGAATACTGAGCAGTCATAGGTATATGTCAGATAATGGAGACCCTAAGCATACACAGAGGCTGTAATTCACCCATGGGGTCCTGGCGAGTGCATGTGCTTTAACCGCACAGCAGTTTGAACCCAGCCCTGTGTTTGCACCACAGCCATCTGGTGCTATTTAAAATATATACTTTTCAACTTTCACCTTTTAATCTTGCTGGTTTGAAAACATACACCAGTTCAAAGGTTACCTCTCTTAACCTTGAGCAATTCCATTTCAGAAACAGCACCAAAGGTTTATTATCCTTACTTTTACTGGTGTTAATGAAGGGGTAATTCTCTACTGTGATTTGTACACACATTTTGAAATAAACCAAAACACAGTTGTTATACGTTTAAAAATACATTTTCCATAAGTGCCGTGATTTTTAGGTGCCTCCATTCTGGGAAATTTGAAATGAATGGCTTTCTTAGGAGCCTAATTATCAGATGGGCTCAGTACTTATAACCTCTCCACTGCCCCCAAAATACCAGAATCAGAGGCACCCAGGAATGGAACTAATGATTTAAAACTTTGGCCATACATGGTCATGCAGATGCATACAAATCACTCGTGAGACTATGTTCTGTTCTGTCTGTGATAACAGAAAAACATAAACTCACCTCAAATATGTTTTCCACCCCCAGATCTGAGATGCACAACATCCTTTTCCTTCCCACAGCCAGCAGTTTTCTTTCCCATAAGGAAAGTTGCTCTAAGGGACCCAAACACCTTTATCTAGTCAATATCAAGAGAGCCTGTCGGTAAGCATGGTGCACTGATAGCCAGTTTTTTCAGTGCCCATGAAGTAGCCTGACAGCAGTTTCATCTCTTCTTTTTAGCTGATTACTTATATGGAATGTCACACGGATATTTTAATCTTCCATAAAGATTTGAATCAGGCAAACTGAAGCATTCACACTAAGGACCTCTCTCTCTGGACCTGTTCTGTACGGAATTTGAACTTCTATTTTAAAAGAATGGTAATTAATACTATTACTTGAAGAGAAATGGTTTCCTAAAGCAGTCTAAGAAATGGAAATGTAACTGGCTCTGTATGTAACATTTGAAATAACTCAGACCTTGCCTTCCTATGCTCTCCTCAGTTTTAGGTTTGAATTTCCAGAACTGCAATACCTGTTACTGATTATTTAACAGAGCTCCAGATTCCCTGGGACTAAGGGCAAAGTATGAGAAGCATACCTCTCATTTGTTCTCAGTTTTGAGCCTAAGGTTTGAGTTTTTCTATCAAGGTAGATTAATTCTTATTTCTATCCTACTTGATTCTCAAACACATTTCAACATCAACTTAAAAATTATATTGAATAACGTGGGATGGAGGCTGTAGGTTTTACCATTGCACAGCAGATTTTAAAAATCACACACAGAATATGAGAGGAAATGATTCTCTCCTTTACATTAAAAAAAAAAAAAAATTGGAACGCCTAAAAAGGATTTACACATATTGCTTCAGGCTGCTAGCCACTCGCCTAGAGGTGGGTGGTGTTTGTTCAATAGCTGAAATACTTTTTGACTTGACTTTCTGTTTTTCTTGTTTCCCAGGTGATTGGTTCTGGTGTTTTCAGAACTGTCTACTGCATCCTGAACATTTTCCATGCATCACTGACTGGGAACATTTTAAGCTGGCGTCAAAGATAGAGTCTGTGGGGAAGTCTGCACACAAATAATTCTTCTTCATTGTTCTTGCTCAGCAGTAATCGTGCATTTTGCAGGCTGCTTCACCCAGTGCAGCAGAAGAGTAAACTAAAAATAATCAGTTGGATAATTTTTTTCCTAAGCAATCCACATTCTCATTTTCAGAGCCAGTGTACCACTGGATGACAGAAAGTTTTCAACTCCATTAGCGCCAGCCGTCCAGTAGAGCCCAGCTTGGCAGGCATGTGATAGCAGCCATGTAAGGGAGCATAGGAGAGGCCACACAGGAAGATTATATAAATGAGAACCACAGTCGTAGATGAATAGTGAAGTACAATGAAATGGGCTAGACGATGCTGAATGTCCTTCGGCATAAGGAAACAATCTAATTTCTGTAAGCTTTTATTCAGGAAGAATGCCTTGACATCAGCATATACAGACCACAATCTGCAAGAGTGGCATAAAAAAATAACTCCAAATCTTGAAGTAGTCTGCTAAAGAGAGATACTTATAAAACAAGAGTCACCTTTGAAAGTGCGGTGACTGATAGGTCCCGTCGGAGGCGAATCTTAAGCACCTTATTTTGTCGTATTTATCTGTGAGGTAGGAGGGGAAGGTGAACAGTAAGGTTTTTGTATACAGTGTTTAGACTTACAGATTTGGTCAGGGTCATTAAAACTGTGCAGGGTGTCTTCAGAGGCCAGAAGGGAAACAGAGTGTGATAATATGCCTGAAGAGGCATTGAAAGCTGCACTTGCCAGGACTATGAGAGCAAACTAGATCTATATCCATTCCATCAAACTGGAGCTGGAGGCATCACAACAACTGTGGGAACTACTCCGGCTACTCATGCATGCTGTGCTGTGCAGTATGTGCCAGCAGCTGGAGGCATGGCCCCAGGCAAAAAGAGCTGTGCAAGACAAGAAACAAAATGATAATACTTGTCAGTGAGTTTCTCCCTCTGCATTTGGTCTGGGTGAGAAATGGTAGGAAAGGAAAGGAGAAAGCGAGGTAAAGTAACAGGGAAGGACACTGAGAGTACTCTTGACTGCCTATACAGAAGCTAGAAGGAAGACAGTCATCCAGAAGCAATGCAGAGGAGGGAATTTACTCATGAGTAAAAGGTAAGGAAAGAGACTAAAAGTCTGTAAAGAAAGAGACTAAAAGTCCATAAGGAAGAAGATGTTTAGTGGAAAACTGTCTAAGAAGCAGTTTCCTTGGAAAACAGTAAATTGCTGCATTCAAAAGACTTAGACTGTCTCTAGGAGCTACCTCTTGGATCACAAATGTGTAAATTCCACTTACCAACTGTGTAGGAAATCTGAGGTGTCAAAAGCAAGAAATTCACATAGCAAGGAGGTTGTGAACAAGAAAAGAGTGTAAGGCCCCACAAAAAGCTCATTGTGGATGTTTTTATGGAAAAGGAAAGAGAGTGCACCTTTCAGGCCTTCAGGCAAATGCCAGAAAATTTCAGCAATGTTACACCTGGATCCTGGAGGGAGACCTAAGCTGAAGCCAACAGAAGTGGGAAAAATGCTCCCTATCCCAGTAAATATTCATACAATTCTAACTTATGGTTCATAATTTTTGGAAATAGCTTCTCTGATGAAAGGATAGTTTTGTGTTGAGTGTCCTGTGTGTCCTCCATACCTTTTTTTTTCCTGGAAGAGACTCTGCTGCCTGTATTTGTACATTTTACAAACAAGATACTTCTGAATTCTGAGCTAGAAATCTTGTTTACCAAGTTATCCCTTGTCTGGGTAAAGAGCTTCTTTGCTAGCTCTTTACTCCTGGAACACACAGAGCTCTGAGGAAAAAAAATGATTTGCAACACACAATTTATTTGGCAAAGTTAGTCTTTTGCTCTTATTTCCATGAGTGCAGCAGCAGCATGGTTTCTTGAATGTACTCATTATTCAAATATATTCTCTGAATAAACAGCCAAACACTCTGTACTGTCAGATTTTGCCATGGCATGTTGACTGGTGATGCATCTCTCCAAAGGCTTGGTTGATCACCCTGAGGTTGAGAACACTTATGTGGAGAAAATATCCTGTTGTGGTTTGTCATTTGCCTCTGAGCCCCTCTCCCCCAGTTCTGAAAGGCTGATATGTGTGATTATAAAGGCCAAACTTAGATGCAGGTGGTGGGAGGGGGCATCAAAGAAGAGCCTACTATTCTGCAGTTCTGTAATGTCTGATAGGACAAGCAGTTTCGTATGAAGGGTGTTTTTCTCTATCTCATTATTCAGAAGGAATTTCTGAAGAGAGCTGGAGGGTGAGGAAAGAAACTGAGTTTTGTTTATCCCAGAGCCTGGCTGACTTGCTTGTGGTGGTGGTGTTTTCTACCTAGGTAAGACTTCCTTGTCTGTCTGCATCTCAAGTCAAGCCACTGTGGCACCAGTTCAAGGTGGGGAGAATCTGCTGAGGGTCTCCTTGGGAAGTGCAGGCAGAGCTGGGAGGGCCAGGGTGTGTGGGAGGAGTTGGCAGAGTGCAAGGGAATGAGGTATCCCCATCTCACAAGGCACAGGACGTGGTGAGTGAGAGGAACCAAGCTGAGGTTGGTTCTAAAATGCACGGTGTTTCCTTATACAGCTCCTGTGCCATGCAAACATGGGAGGCCGTGCAAGAGACTATTGTGGTGGAAACATGTGGGCAGCCTCAGTGTCATCATACTTCTTCTCAGTCACTTAAACTTTGGACAAAACAAAAGCCTTGAACATGTGTGGGACATTCCCCAGGTGCTAGATGTCACTTGCCTGAGCACACAAACCAAAGTCATCATTAAGGTAGATGTTTGTACACAAGCTGATTTAACCTCACTGTTCTGAAGGCAAATCCACATTTTACATCACAAATTGAATTTGGAAAAAAATTGCAGATCGCTTATTTGCGCACAGAAACAATAGTATTTCTTTCTTTGATGAGCTTTATAAAAATGCATCACTTCCCTTGCTAGCAAATGTAGCTACAATCAAAGACAGGTCTTAAACTCTGGTGAAAGTGAAAGATGCTACCAGAACTCAAACTGAACTTGCACATCAATTGTTATCACCTCAAATCATCGAATTATGGCTACCAGTGTTCAAACGGGGTCTGCATCTGAAGAGCACAAAGTAGTCATAACTTAGGGAGACTTCCCATACAGTATTTGCAATTCTTTTCCTCTCTCAGAACTGTGTCCCATCACAACAGGAATCCTTGGAAGGAAAGGAAGGGTTGGTTATACCAGTGCCTGTTTTCAGTCTTTAAGTGAAAATCCAGCATGATATAAGCGGCTTTCTATATCAACCGCAAGGATTGCAGAGGGTGCAGATTAAAAAAAAAAACCCTCCTCCCAAGACATCTTGATTGCAGATGTTATTAAATGATTCTCTGGTGATGGAAATACTCATCCTGGCTACATGTTGATCATAGAATACATTCCGTTCTCATGGTTTTCCGGCTGGAAGAATGGAAGAAATGCCTCAGAATGTAACAAGGGAGAAAAATACTTCTGTCTGTGGTGATAGTTCTCCCTATCTTTTGGTCTGGGAGTCAGGTTTCTGCCTGAGGGGACCTGTGTGAGGGATGATGAAAGTAATTACTCTGTCAGGTTAAATATAATTTTCTTCTATGTGTCTGCTTCTCGTGATGTCAGTTGATTAACCTGTCAGTCATCTTTCCATGGCATGTGTCCACATGATGTCATGTGCAGAGGTCCATGGTTTATTGTGCTAGTCTAACATAAGCTTGAAAAGTCTTCAATTTAAAACTTATTTTTTATCAATGTTTTGTATTTTTCTTTTGCTTCAATCTTATACGTTCTTTTCTTGACTGATTCCCATCTTATCCAATTTCTTTTATCTCTTTCCTGACTCAGTTTTTCCTTTAATTTGCTATCTTGGTTCATCTCACTTTTTCTCTCCCACACCACAATTCTGCTTCACCCTTCTCACGTATCTCCAAACCATCTCCTCATTGTTTCAATATCGGGGTACACTACAAAGACCATTTTACCTTTGCCTCCTTTACTAGGTGGTGCACCTCTCAGTCCTCCTAAGACGAATGTAAGGCCATTCTAAAACAGAGGAAAAAAATGGAAAACCACACATCTTCATCCTAACTGCCCTGGTTGTCTCAGAAAAACTGGAGGCAATCTAGACAGTACTGTAAGTTGTATGTAATGCCTCCTTGTACCGGGGACGATTTAATCTTCGAGGATTTCATTTGAATATTGTCAAATGGCAGTAAAGTCTGCTTAATTTGTTACCTCCCTCTTCCCCCTGATTAGATGTTAGAGCACAGAATCTCAAACAGACTATTTAATTTGGAGAAGAACATCTTAGAGCCCAGATGGATGAGAGGAAGATTAAAGATGAAGGCTTTGCATGAGAAAAAAGTTGCAAATCACTGACAGCCATCATATTCATCTGAATGAAGCCAAAATATGTATCATACATATTTAGCTAGCCTGGGATGCAGGCAGTGTAAAAGTAACAATATAAATTATTTCACCCACACATGCTTTGAGACCCATGGCAAACACAAGGTGGCCTTGTCAGGGAGTTGGACATACAGTGTTCCTATGTCAGAAATTAAAAAAAACAGGTGCAGTACACATTTACATTAGCATGCTAGGGATGGGATTGTGGGAAAGCACTTCTTACACAGACTAACTCTTTTCTTAAAATTTCACAAGGGCAGGATGCTTTCCCATCCAGGTGGAGGACAGTTCTGTATGAATTTTGTCCTCGGTGACCGGGAGTGGAGACATAAAAAGAACTATTTAATGTCTCTGGTTACAGAGATAAGTGAAAGAGTCATTGGCAGTAACTCTGCAGTAATAGCAGCAGTAAGTACTGGGCATGATTTGAATCTCTTGATAGGGATACAGGAATGCCAGAATATTTATCAAGCCATTAGGAGAGGCTGTGCCTAGCTGATAAGATGACTACAACTGATGAAGTCCACCTGAAGACTCTGATGATGCTGGGACAAATTTGAAGCCAACACAGGAGGATAGCAGGGAGTGCTGCCCTCAGAGCGGCATGTACTGTTCATCAGCAAAATTATACAGTCTCCTGCCTGGGGCAAACTTGTGGAATCTTTAATAAAAAGAGTTAAGAAACATCCTGATGCACGTGTTCCTCACGGCTGGGAGCCAGGAACAGCCTGCACTGCTGAGAAACTGTTTCACTGAGTTGGTGGCAGAGGAGAGAGAGCTGGGAGAGATCATCAGAAAACCAGTTGCGAGAGTGATTAATACAAGGCCTTATTTTAAACTGTCCCTATATCAAACTGCCAAACTTGTCGTGGTTCTTTGGAAGATGAAATTGCCCAATTTATATCACTTAATGCCTCTTAGTGTCGTCAAACCAAAAGAATGTTCTGTCATTTTGACTGGAACTAGATTGGGAACAGATTTTTTGCTATAATCATCTGTAAGCAACATTCATAAGGAAGAATTTATCACAGCTTTTCTGATGTTTAATCAGCACATGTGCTGCATTGTGGATAAAATCAGGTGCTAGCACTTGTATTTAGGTTGAGAAGTATTTTTCTCTGAGTGGCTTTTGTTAGTCAGGGTTTTAATATCTCTAAAAGATTTTGTTACCAACCTCACCTCAATTACTTATCACCTGCTCGGGTAAGGCACTGAACTTAGGCATTTGTTTTCCCCTCCTGCTTTGCTGTGAATTCTCCTCTCTGCTGATGATCTGAGTCTTCTAGAACATGGAAACTAGTGTCGCAAGCAGGCCATGCAAATTCAAAATTTTCCGTATTTCCCTCTCTCTAGTGTGTATAGGTATAGACAGAGAGCTCAACATAAACAAGCAAGTTTTTCCTTGAAGAAGTTTTAAAGATTATAACCAAAAAGGATTAAGATATTAAAAAGCTTTTTGCTGTTTGCTTCCAGTAAACAGAAAATGGTACAAAGAGAGGAGGGATGGAGAACAAACTCGTGTTGCTTTTCACAATGAATTAAATGTATAAATGCTTAACAATGAATAAACACTATTGACAGAGAAAAGTAAATATGTCTTAAATTTTCTCTGGCTTTTAAAACAAAGAATATCAATAGTGAAATTGTGTTTTCAAATGTGTTTTGAATTTGACAGTGTCTCTTTGACATTTATAAAGTACAGTGATGAGTATGTAATTAAAGTTCTTTGCTTATTTTTCAATATTGCATTCTCAGTCTTACAAACTTCCTTTGAGCTGTGGAGTGACTGAACAAAGGAGGAAGGCCTGCCAGCGAGTGGCCCGTTCCCATGCACGCCACGCTGTGCACCAGCAACGTGCTCGCCTTTGAACCCAACGCTGAGCCAGACCATGTGCATGTGCTGAGGAGCATCTCTTCCCAATGTTCTTGGGGGTTTGTTTCAATTACCACAAAAGTCCTAAGTGAGGAATAGAATGTTTTCCCAAATTTATTTGCCTTTCCTTCTGTCTAAGTATGAAGTACCAGTCTTTTCGTGGCAAAGAGAGATGTTTTCTTGGGAGCTCACATATCTGGTTTGACTGCAGATAAAATACTGAACAGCATGTATAACCCTGGAACATTAGCACTGAATCCACAGGTAATGAATTTTGCTGTAGGCTGTTTTTCAATTGTTGTTTTTGCTCCTTGCTCTCAGAGTGTGCTTTTTACCAGTAAGCATCCTGCTCAGGATGACGCCCCAGCCTGCGCGGGTTGGAGCGGGCGTAGCCGTGTCAGTAACACAAGCCCTCAAGCCAACAAACTCCCGGTCACAAGCACACAAAAAAGGCACAGCACCAAAGCTGTCTAAACGTTATCGCTCTTTCCATATGAAAATGCTCATTTGGCCCAGACTATATGTAGAGATGCTTGTTTATGTCAAATTACACAAAACATGCAAATTACTATCACAAAGCTGAACACTGCATTAAATCGCCAGTGGTCAAAGTACATAGGCTGCAGGTCAGGGACAGGACTTTGGGTATCCCCCTTACTGTCTGCTTAGCTCCAGAATGATGTTCCTTCTCGTGTACTCTGACTGCCTGCCTGATTGTCCTTTAGCTGGAGATAGGACATGTTGGTTTGAACCCTTTCTGATGAAGGGACCTGAATCTTATCCACCTCTGAGGGGGGATGGTTTCAGTAGAGCTGCAGGCAGGAGGTGCTTGGACATTGTTTTGAACAAGGGCTGCTGTCCCCGTACTCTAAATGATTTTGCAGACATACACTTGCTGTGCCCTGGACACACCTCCAGGCGTGAAGCCTTCCAGCTCCCAGTGACAGACTTGGCTGTCACACAGGTGTCAAATTGCAGAATGCAACGGCAGTAGCAGGTGAAGGAGTTCATAGCATGTCCACACACAGATTAAACAACTGGAATTTTGCTGGTATGTAAATCTTTACGTTAGCTATCCCAGTATTTTTGTGGATTCATTCTTCCTAGTTCTGTTGCTAAATTCAGATGGAAAATCATCCTCAGGTGATGGGATTGAATGCAACTCTCCATAGACCCAGCCTAGAAGCCTCTGGATATTCTTTTCTGCGGGCACTAGGGGTTGGATACCTAAAATGGATGCATCAACAACTATTTATATCTTCAGACATTAAAAGATGATGTAACTATTTCAAACAGAAGGCAAATCTGTGACTGAATGCTGAATGTCTGCTGCAGGAAAAGGCTGACAAGATTGCTAAGGGCAGTTGCTTTAGGAAAAATAGCAGAAGGTTACCCTGAGCGACTTGTAGGAGCTCCTGGAGATGGTGAGGTTATGGCAAGAGAACAGCCAAGCATGGCACAGCATGAACGATGGTGGACAGAAGCCCCTTGTGGACAGAAGTTCAAGATCTCTGTGTCACGTGAATGTCGTGCCAGTTCTATGCCAGGAGGAAAGCAGAGCACTGGTCCTGTCTCTGTTCTCTGTTGTGCGCAGTTGGTTTACCCTCAGCAAATATTGTTCTAACAGAGCCAGCTGTCAGATTTGCATCTGCTGAACAGATACAAAACACTGATCTCAGTGGGAGGCAGGTACCTATTCTGCATAAGCACTTTTGCAAATCCCAAAAGGCATTTCTCCATCTTCAGGCACTTCAATATCTTTGAAAATCTTGCCCTTTGTGCCTAGCTTTACCTCTCTACAAAACAGAGAGAGAAATCTGCCTCCCTAGGAAGTGAAGCAGAGTTAAATTTATTCATATTTGCTTTAAGCTTTGGAACCACAGACAAGATGTATGCCACAAAGGTGTACTTCTTGTTCAGCATACTATACAGCGAAACACCTGTGTGTTCAGTTATTGTCCATGCTGTCATTGGCCTCATTTTGAAAGACGTACCCCTGAATCAGAGGAAGGCAAGGTGCCACGCTAATGAATGATAGCTATAGAAAGATAAGCTACACTGTTTTGTGATGGCCCAGCAGTTCTTTTATGAAGGACAGAAGCAAGGTTTCTCTGCTGGTACCCTCCTGTGCTTGAATGTCTTGCAGAAAAGAGTTAGAAAACTACTACATGTATTCATAGTGGTCATTGTGCAAGATGTTTGGTGAGATAAAGGCAGCAAAGACAGCTATATGTCCAGATCTTCAACTCTGATGTCTAAAAGAGTTCTCAGTTTTTGAAAATTGTCTCATGCTCCATGTGCTTAGGTCCTTCTGCAGTGAACAATATGGTGGCTTCACTGGGGCTTTCTGGTTGCAGAGGTCTTCTTGCCCTTGCACCAGTGTTTGCTCCTCTACGTCTTGCCCTGACTGTGAATTTCCCAGAGTTTCAGAATCTGTTCCTGCACTCTTTTGATAACATGAACAAAGCAGACGTTGTGTTTGAGCCCTGCAGTGTCCTTTTGCCCTAGTTCCCCATGGACTGCCTGGGGTGGAAATTTCTGACTTGCTTGCCCTGCCCTCAGATACAGGAGTTTACTCAGGCTGCCCAGTTACTGCTCATCTTGCCTTGGCGTTTTTAACCACTTTCCTTTTGCTGGGGCAGCAGCTATCCTGCCAGTGGAGCTATGCTGGCCTCCCTAAGACTCAGCCTGGCTGCAGCTTCAATTGCTGGCTGATCCCCACTTCCCAGGCAGTGGCCTGTCCTCTATAGCTGGTAATAGTCACCCTTTCCAGGGGAAGTTCAGAGGGTAAAGGCTCCTGCTTTCTGCTTCCTCTTTGCTTGTCTGCACAGACAATACCATGCTGTATGAGAGTGATGGGTTTTCTTACTTATCATCTACTTTGGCCATTTTGGGTTTGACATTATTTTGGTTTATTTAGCTGGGGTGGCTCTTGATCTTTCCCAGTGGTAAATGCTGTGGAAAGCCAGATAAGTACTTCAACCTATTCTTAAGCATCAGGACAACATGTCTTAGCTTTCAATAGCTGAGCATTTTGATAGCTGAGAGGCAACTGGAAGACAATTAAATGACATGATTTGAAGGAAGGATTCTTTGTTTTAGTGCCTGGCCTGCCCAGGCATTCTGGTGTTATGATTGTAACTTTTCCCTTTACTGCTATAAAGACAGAAACATGATCAAAGAAAATAAAGAAGGAGAATCTGCAGAAAAGTTGTTTAAGCATTACTGAAACATTCTATGTTAGCAGTGCCAAAGGCTGCAAACACTCTTAGTGTGTTAAAGCCTTTTAATAATTTGAGATCACATTATAATCCCCTTGTCCAGAATCCTTACAATTTATACATGGTTTAATGCTTGGAATAAAGTTAGAATCTCAGTCTCTCTTCCTTTTTTTTTTCCTCCACTCTTATGCCACAGTCAAGGATAATAATTTTAAATTCTCAAATATGTTAAAAGCATTAATTGCACTAGTTGAAGTATTTTATTTTGAGTTAAAGTCACTCAAAACTGTAATATGACAGGGAAGATACAGCGCAATATTTCTAGCTGTGACTCAAAACAGGAAAAAAATCCTGACTTTGATCTGAGCAATAACACTTCTCTCCCTGTCTGACAAGACTGCTTTCATGCCATACTGAGCCTTAGCACCAGAAGCACCAAAGAGCTGCTGGCTCCCAGCACAGGGAAGGCAGCTGGCAGCCAGCCGGTGCCAGAGCTCGCCCTGGACTCAGCCACACATCCCATCCGTGCGGGTGGAAGAGGAGAGGACATCTCACAGCACCACAGGCAAAGTGGAGCAAAGTGGAGCCACCTGCCCCAGTGATCTTAATCTTTTCCAAGGCAGTTGTGGAAATTAGCTTGGACCACTCCTGGCATTAAACAAAATGTGTTACATCTCATTATATGTAGATATGTAAAGCTGGAGCATTTCATGCATTTGGTAGAGTGGTTAAACAAGCAAACAGATGTGAGACAGCTGAAACCTGTGGGGAGAGAAGGGTCAGCTGCAAAAAGCATGGGAAGGACAAATGTGAGGTGACAGTGGGTCAGATCACCCTCACAAAGAAAAGGGTTTGGTTCAGCTCCCAGCCTTGGTGTGGAACAGTAGGGTTTGGCTTAGTGCATACTCCCACAGTGATTCAGGGTATAAAATGTGCATGCTAGGATTTACTTACATAGCTATGTTGCTGAACCCTTGTGCCAGTTCAACTCAGGCCTGTTAAGCACCTTTGGGGACACATTGGAGCTATTCAGGGGTGGATTTCTAAAAGCATGAAGGGAAAACTGCCATGATAGTTCTATTGAAACACACCTCGGGGGTGATTTGAGTACTTAAACATATCTGTCCAGCACAGTTTAGATGCCCTAGGGTCTCGTGCTTCATCGTAGAAAGTCATTGGTTTCCCATATACCTATCAGCTCACCAGAAATTATCTGAAATTACACTGGTCACCTATGTTTAGGCACCTGAATATCTCCCCTAATGCCATGTTGTGCTTGCAGCTAATCCAGCTTGTAACAGTAAGAGAGAAAATCTTCTCAGTCCTCCCAGCTTATTTCAGCAGGTCCCTTCCATCTATTTTACAAAACCACGGTGAGCCGGTGGTCTTGCAGTTTGCACAGATTTTTCTAATTTTTTAATGTTTTGATTGGGAAGAAGTCAGACTTTGAATTTGTGCCTAAAGTTAATCTAGCATTATTGGATTTCAGAGTTAACTTCCATTTAAAAGAACCTAACTTCTTCACCTCAGAGGCCACCATCCCTACTGTGCCAAATATTTTGAAGGAGTGTTGGTCTTGGCAGTGTGTTTGGAAAGCTACAGAAATCCAGTTAAGGAGCATCATAGAGGAGATTTTTTAGAGTTGTCTGACTTTCACAAAAGATGTGCTACCAGAAGCTCTGTTCACCCTGAGTCATATGGAGGGATGGATAGACATGGTCAACCTGTTTCCAAAATCTAAAAGTCTTATGCCTCTGATGAAAAAACTACGGGGTTAAGTACTATGACTCTTTTTGAAAATCAAACTTGTGCTCCAGGCCCAATCACACGAGTAGTATCCACTCCTGAAGCTTTTCCTCCTTGCTTGTGCCTGCTGTGTACCTGACAACCTGAACACCTTCCCAAGGCGTCCCAACATAAGTAGTCTAAGCTTTGTCTGACTGTTTCTCTTTATCTGATCTCTCTGCTGTACCCCCACATCTCGGTCTTCTCTGGCTCTGAATCCCAGAAAATTCCCCTTTTTGGCCACTCTGCTGCCTGAGCATGCTAATGCCCAGCTTGGACAAACATTTTTGCCACTTGCCTAGTTTCAGCCCTCCCCATTGCAAACCTTCCTGTTCAGGCTACTTTATAGCCCTCTACCCCACAGAGAGATCTGTCTTTCCAGGAAACTTCTACCAGACTGATTCTGTTGTTTCCTCTTTCTTCTCATCTACTTTCCATGTTCACTACACCAGGTACAGCACTCGTTCAGCTGTTTTGGATAGAAAAAACAGCAACAGAGTGCTCTTATTTGATTTAAATACTAATCAACTTGCCTATTATATAGGTTTTGGATAAAAGGATTTTATGTGGCAATGAACTGTAAGGCACAGCCACAAGTCACCTTCTCTATCACTTGGGTAAAAGCTGCTTAGGGTGACTGGCAAGCCTGAGACACTCATATATACAAACAATGGAAGCAGTTAATTGCCAGATGACGAGAGGCAAAAGCTCATAAAATAGAGCCTATACTGCGAGAATCTCAGATTCTGTGTGTTCATCTTGATTTTCCTCAGACGGCTGTAAGATTCCAAAAATAGTGGACATGTAATTTCTGAAAGGCAGAATCATTAACCACTTAGGGAAATCAAGACGCTAAAACTGGAGCTACAATAATGTATATTCATTATGTGTATACATCCAGAATATATATTATTTTTGAAAGAAGACATATAAACCCTCAAGTTTCAGTCCATTAAGTCAGAAATTACCAGAGGTCATGAATAAATTTTGTCAATGGACAGGTTTAAATTTCAGTGACTGCTTAAGGAAAAATTGTATTTTTGCCTTGCTTTAATTGCCAAAGGCTACGGTTTCAGAGGAAAGAATGACTGGCTAAGTAGTCAGCAAAAAAAATGATACCATTAGCACATGATATATTGCGATATTTTCTGTGCCATGGGTTTTCTTCCGTGTTGCTGCATCTCACCCAGATCTCACAACAAACTCCAATATGTCTGTCTGCAGCCTGGCTCTTATCCCTGCTAAGATCAATGCCTCCTGGTTGGTTGCAGATATTTAATTATCCCCAGACGTGTGGTGTACAGACTGGAGCCTTATGTACGTATAACACCGAGGATAAAGGGTCTGTGACCAAACCTTTCTCTGAGCAAAAGTCACTTAACACATTTTTGCATTACAAAATATCCCACAGTGAGACCTCACTGGAACCAGATGTTCATAGCAGAAAGCATATGGCAAAAGGATGTAGGTCCATTTTTCTTGAGTCCTCTTGAAAAGTCATTGTATCATAGCCCAAATTCTGCTGAAATTCATGCTTATAATTCCTAAAGCCTTTTCCCAGTTAAAAAAAAAAAAAAAAGCATGTCTCTGTTTTCATTGCTTGTGAATCACTTCCACATCCATTGATTTCCAATGGTTTGCAAAGAACGCAGCTGAGAAGAGAATCTGACCCACTGTGAACAAGGTGTGCATGAAGCTTGAATGAATGGAACATGTGTGATGAATTAGTGAATGAATGTTTGTCCTGGAGAAACAGACAATGGTCTAATAAAAGTCAGCCTTTGTGTGTTCCATAAGTTTTTAATCTCAGCCTAAAGAGATAGAAATTTCCAAACAATATGTATGCTGTTTATCATATCGTGTCATCTCACATTACACAATGCCTGTTGGTGCATGACAGCTGCCTAATCTGTTTATGTAGTTAGGCTTAACCAGGTGAGTTTGTTCTTATTGAATGGATTAGAGTGGCTGACAACAGACCTCTTTTCAAACTGAAAGTCGCTGCCAATACAAAGAGCAGGGCCTTAAAAAACACTGTAATCCAATGCCCAGGGCTAATGAAGGCTGAATCCATCCTTCAGTCCTTCATTTAACCCCCTTGAGCCCACAGATACTGCACGGGTTAATTGCCATGTCCTGCTGGCACCAACCACACCCAGCACAAGCCTAGTTGCTGGTCGGATGTGTGTCCTTCATGCCAGGAAGGCAGTGATCCAGCTCTGAGAGGAGCCTCGGGAAATCTGTGCCAGACAGGCGCCCTGGGACAGTAGCAGTGACTGGGACAGGAGCAGTGTGTGCTCCTCTCCTGCTTCCTCCCCACATGGGTACACGAAGGGTGAGGCTGAGGGGTTGCTGGGTTGCTTCTTTGGTGGCCCACAGGCAAACCTGCAGTGGTCACTGCAGTTCTGGCACCGCTGCTAATGCTGCTCTGGAGCACGGCAGAGGGAGTGCAAGAGTCCACAAGTATCTCAGGAAGCAAACAAAGAGTCACACTTTGGACATTTCAATATGCAATGGCATAATTTGACATCCTTAGGCACAATCTGAGTTACTCTCCGTAAAAATGTTGTTATTTCTTGACTGTATTTGGCCTTGCCAATAACAGGAAAATTGCCAACCATAGTTAGTGATCTCTCTCATTCTTTCACTTTACTCTTCATTTGGGATCTTTCAGGTAATTGCAATTCTTAAAAGCTATTGGACGTTGGAAACACTTTCAACAGCATTTGCAGTACATAGGAAATTCTAAGCCAGACAGGACATTCATGGCTTGGTATAAAGTCCAAATATATGAGTCATCCTACAAAATGTCATATGGCAGCCTGTGCTCATGAAAATAAATTCCCGATTTGGTTTTTATGCTTTAAATAAATAATTATGTATTTTATTCTGATCTGACTCTTTTATTTAAATGAATAAATGTTGTATGTTGTCTCCCTGAATTTCCATGTTCATAAAGAACTAGTATGTGCCATATGTAGACACAGTAATGGGAAACTGAGATACATGAAGAGCTGGTCCAGTATGACAGAAGAAAACCTGTAAAGTCATGGTGACAATTAGAAAAAGCTCTTTACAATTTTTGAGCTGAGAAATGTGTGTCTCATAGGTATTATATGGATTTATGTTTGGTTTTTAACAAATTAGTAAAGCACCATTTTCAAACACTCAAGGCAGACACTTCTTGTTTGTAAGCCAGAATCATTTTTCATTCCATGCTTTTATAAAGACATAAACCCTTGAAAGAGATTATACAATATTGATATACAATCCTTTATGCAATTGGGCTTTCTCTGTGATGATCTGAAAGCACTTCTCATTTACTGATGACTGAATTCTCACCATAACCTTTTTTGGACATGTTTTTCTACCATTTTGGAGATGAATGACTGAAAACACAGGCTGTAATTTAACTGGGAATGCTTTACTGGTATAGGAGTTCTTATACATTATGGGAATGAAGTACACTTAGTCTGTTGGACAAGCAGGATTACTTTGCACTGGTATAGTAAAATCATTTTACCCTTCAAATGAAACAAGCTGTACTAGTGAAAGCACAATTTTCCTAATGTGACTGCAAGCCAAAGTCTCCTGGACTGGTCTCCTTTATCTAAAAGAAAATCCTGTCAGAGCAGATTTTTAGGATTTTCCACCTTTGTCTAGACTTTATGGGTGAATGCCTTGCAGCCCTCGGGCACAGCCAAGCGCAGCAGCAGCTCTGGCCGTGCTGCTGCCGAGTCACACATTCAGGAGACAGCGGCGTGTGCAGCAGGTCCCGGGTCAGACGGGGCTGGATGTGCAGTGTGGCACTCGTGCCGCTGCCGTGGATCCGTGCACAAGTGACAGCACTGCTGGGCTGTCTAAGCAATCAGTGCAAATCAGCAGCAAAGCCAGCAGCAGAAGTTTATCCCATTAAACCCAGGCCATGCAATGAAAAGCCCAGTGAGTTCCCTTGGCATTAATAAGGTAGCTTCTGTTCACTAGGGCAGCTGTGTCATTGTGTAGCATTTCTGGGATAGCAAAGAGTCATGGTATATATATGTGTGTATGTGTATATATATATAAATATATATATATATATAAAATCCATGTTCACATAGTTGCTGATACTTCCCATAGTATCAGATATCAGTCATGAACAAGTCAGTGATTTCCATACGGCCTGCTTAGTAGTATTTGGCTTGAAAGGTACCTGGTAACTCTAGAAATTCCAAGCTAATACAGAAAAAAAACCCTGTTTCTAGACAGAAAGAAAGGGGATTGCAAAATCTGGACATATGGTAGAATTAGTCTTGAGAAATTTGAAAATATGATGAATGAATTTTGAAACATCTTCTCTAGGCTCCATCTTATTTTCCCTTATTTTTCCATTGCATTGGTACTAATGGAAATATATTTATCTGTTTTTAATCTTAGTTTCTGTACCAATTCTTTTAGTAACCAGACATATTAATTACAGTTAGAAAATCCTTTAATCCTACAAGTTTGTAATTCCATGAGATTGAAGGGAGTCAAACAGAAAGCGGACCCTTCCATGGAAAACAATTACTTTTAGCATGGAAACTGAGCCTCTTCTTTGACTAATGCTAGTGAAAGACCAGAAATAAATTACATAGAAACTAATATAATAGCTACAGACTTCAAAATGGGGAGCCAAACATTACGCAACCTGTTTCACTGAGCTCATGCAGGATTAGATCACTCTAACCATGGGGAAAAAAAACTACTATGAAGAGGGGGTTTATCATGTTCTTCTCACATTTGCCAGTTTGATTTAGAAGAATGTAAAATCAATGAGACCTTTCAGGCCAAGCTGTATGTGAACCATTATCTGTTCTGTTTTATGTCTTTCTCCCACCTACAACACCCAGAGGGTCAGGGGTGCCTGTCCTCCTGAGATGTGGTCTTGGGCGCTTTACACAGCGGGTCAAGAGAATGCTCCTGCCGAAAGGATTTCACCGGCCAGACGAGCACATGCCTTTGGTTGGGATTCACTAGCCCCATAGCCCCCTGCCTGAGGACTGTGTTGCTCAAGACAAAATTCCTATTTAGCCAGAAAGAGGGGAAGGAATGAGTTCCTAAAATAAGCACTGGTGCATTCCTCTGAAACTTTAAACAAACCTTCCTAGAAGTAAGTTCAAAATAGGTTATTTTCAAGGTGGATTTTCAGTTACCAATAAACGTCTCTCTGACTTGGAATAACTTTCGTAAGAGGCAAGAAGCATTTTTTGTGTTTATAGCCCAGAAGCTGTATTGCTGAGATGTTTTCTGAGGCAGCTGTAGCCTCCTTCCACAGACAGGTAAAAGTCTCTGTCAAACGCTTTAAAATGTGAATGCATAAAATTACTGTAACTGAAGATACTTCGGGAAGCAAGTTTGAAAACAGGACCTTTAATCGCTTGCTACTGGATTTTGCTTCACTATGCACAAGTCTGTTGGAAAGCTTAATCAATGTCTTTTTGGTCCTTCAAGAATGGTCCTAGCGAAATGCAAGATTTTATCACCTCTAATCCTCTTCGTCCCCAAGAAAGTAATCAGCACACAAGTTCAAGCAGTCATAGCTGAATACAACTTTTGTAAGATATGTGCTGTGCCTTTAGGGTCATATCTGATCAAATAGAGTCTGCAGCATGCAAACCTCCATAGGAAATACTCAAAGGAGATAGTATCCACATCCTCATCTAACAAGGGGGAGCAATAATAGACATCGTTCTCCCTTCTCCTCTCCATGAAGAGCTGCCCAGACAACCTCTGGAACCTCTGAGGGAGGAGGACTTATTTTGTTTCCCCTTTACCCTTTGTCTCCCGTGAATCCACACCCAGAGACCGTACCCTTCTCTCATATCTGAAGCCAGCAAAAGAATCATCTCTACATGAGTCAAAATACCACTTGTATTTTAGCAGTACCTGTGGCACACAGCCTTATGCACAAGTGGGGAAGTGGGCTTGGAAAGCTCAGAGAACTAATTACTTTGACTTTCTCTGAAACAAAAGCATGGGAGTTTCTGTTGCTTAATTTGTTTTGGTAAAAAGGCAACTAACACGCAATAATTACATTATTGTGTGTAACTTGTCTGCTTGCAGCTGTCTTTCCCAAATTACCTCTCAGAAAATAACAGTCCTTCCCCTGAGGCTTTTCTCAGATGGAAAGCTCTGGAGTAAGACCCAGAGGAAAAAAAAAGCTAGATGCTGAATGACAGGACACACTTTTCACGTTAGCAAGGCTGTTGTAAATACACAAGATGGCCCTTCCAGCAAGTAGGACTTTTTGCAGTGGCCATCAGAGCCTTTCTTGAAAAATTTCTGGTGGCAAAGGAGAGATTTGGTATCAGGATGTTAGATTTTGTCTCCATCATGGTTTTACAGCAGACAACTAACAGGAGCTTTACCATCCAGAGGTAAAACACCCTTCACCATCTTGTCAGTGAAAACAGGATATAAACAAGACCAGGGGCTCTATCCCATGTTTGCTTCTTGCTTTTGCCAGACTTGACTCCTCCATGAGATTCTGATAATCAACACAGGAAGCTGACAAAGTAAGGTAGTAAAGGAGAGGGATGCAGCTGAGAGAAATGCTACAAGTAAATAAATACCACCAGGATGACTTATTTACTCTTCTTTCTTTAATCTTAAAGGAGTTACTGTTTTGCAATCCAGCCCAGTGAGACTGAACTCCCCTTGGTACCCTGCAAAAAGCCTTCTAATGTCACTGGATATTTATTACTCTGCTATTTAGCTGGTGATACCTCCTCTTTATCTTCATATTTTTGAACTGGTTTACATTCTGGAGACGTTAAAATAAACATTGCTTTGTGGTTTTTGGACCAGCAAAGCAGAGGCAAAGGGCCATCATGGAAAATAGTATATGATTAGAAAATCTGTTTCTGCCACATGATCCCTAGCTACATAGGAGTAACGAAAGGTGAGAAACAATAAGTATTATAGGCATAACTCAGAATTCCCTCTGTACCCACCTCGCTCGCTGACCTCGGGAGACTTGGATATTCAGTGAAGTCAGAGCTCAACTCTCAGGATCAGACAAAGGTTTCTGATATATACATACACATACATGTTGAAAGAGGCTAAAGAGGCAAATAGGAGCCCAGGTGCCTCACCTGGGCCCCAGGTACCTCTAAAAATTCTATTAAGTGCTTTAAATACACCCAAAATAATGCAAACATGTGACTACATGCCAGTGTTTTGGTTTTCTGTATATATACCTGAGTTAGTTACCTAATCTTTTATAATTAAAAGAGGAAAATAGGCACTTTTAGATACAACTAATTTCAGTTTAAAGTAATTTTCTAGTAAGGAGCAGATGTTATAAAAGTGTTTATATCTCACTGTTGATGGCACTAGGAACTGATGGCCATGAGCTCAAGTAGAGCTGTCTAAACCACAGGCAAGTCGAGCTGGACAAGACAAATCCTATATTTGAAGACTTACTTATCATAAATATTGCTGTGGTTTCCTGTGTATAACGTTTACTTGTCACATGAAGTTAAATTTTGGGGAGAGGAGGATATATGGCTTGTAGACATTCTGGTAGAAGATGATGACTTGGCAGAGGCTCTGGGCACCACTGTGGGATTGCCACTAACTTCGCTGTGTCAGTGTGGACACAACTGATGGTTAATTGCCCAGTTCACAAAAGGAAGATGGCACCACTGTCTTTATTCTGCACCAAGGGAGGCCTCCCCACCCTGCCTATATGTGAATAAATGTGCCAAACTGTCATAATGAAAAGGTAAATGGAAAGACTGGCTCTTTATTTTGCTACATCTGTCCACAATTTTGAAGATTGATACTCTAAACTTCCATGTGTTTTCTCACATTCCACTGACTGACCATTAGCTTCACCTTTGTGGGTTGGAGACTATGACTTGCATTTGATTTCACTTGAACCCGTGACAGCAAGCACTTTATGGCCTGGTGTGTTTGGAGTTTATTGGAGTGGGTTTGGACAGAGGACTTTTCTGAGCAAGAAGATCCAGCCACTTTCTTTCCCATAAACCTACACTTTAGAATAGTTTATCCTCCCTCAGCTGACTCCAAATATTTCTGCATTTCAAAGCGCCTCTTTATTTGCCTAAGCATTTCATTTGTCAGTGTGCTATCATTAGTACATTTGATTGAAACATTCATTATGATAATATGCCATATAAACAATACAGACAAATTCGTTACCGCTTCTTTGGATCACAGTAGTTTTAACACCCCTCTAATACATCAGGTTACTTGAAGAATAAATAGTGCCCGTGTATGTGAAAGAGAAAAAGGGAAATATGCAGAAAGTCCTACAGGCATACAAGTCAAAACACACTCTTACACATTTTGTCCCCATGGGATAATGGTGAGACATTCACAATATGTGCCCTACTTTTTCATAGAAGCAAGATTAAAGTTTTGGAAACTGAAAAAATGCACCAAATATTTCCTTATCATGCTCACATGAAGATCCTGATGTGAAAGATACGGACCATCTTTCCTCTAGCAGCCTACAGGACAATGACCTAGTGTGGGAGTGCTCTGATCTGTTTTTTAAATTAAATATAAATGAGACATTTTTTTTAAAAATCCAGTGGCTATTAGGACAAGTGAAGGGGGAAGAAAGGCTTCCCCATCCCTAAAACTTTCTGCAGGATGTTTAGGATTATATCTCAAAATAGTAATATTTTTTGCCGTAGAAGTTCACTTATTGTGAGGATGTTGTAAGGACTTCCCTATAGCTTGTCTCAAACACTGTTAAGACCTCAGATGGACTTTGCCATGAGATAAGCATTGAATGGAGCAGCAGGATGGCTCTGGGTCAGGGCCTGGTGAGGGCTGGCTAGCCCTTCCTGGGGAATGCACCCCGTCAAGGGCTCCCACTGTGGTAAGCTGTGGAGAGGCAGCTGCCCACACCCACACTGCTGGTCAAACAGAGATCACCCAAATTATGGGACAGACGGCATCTGTGACCACCAAGGGCTTTCCAACCCCTCTCCCACCTAACTCCACCCACTCCAGTATGCCTCCGTGGATTCCCAGAATTTAGACTGTACGGTTGAGCCACCTGATGGGAACTTGAGATAAGATAAAGGAGATACCATTGTCTGAGCATTATCTCAGGCCCAGAGGGAGGTAAACAGAGCTGAGGAAACACTGATAATGGACTCAAAGAATCCACAAGGAAAGTCAACTCAGTAACTGTGCTGAAGTCAGCCGTGACTTGGTGAAAGGTAATTCTGGCAGGGGGAGATCTGGCACAACCCAGCAACTTAAAGAAACTCACCGACTCAGAAAACCCTCTGATCCAAAAGAACTCATTAGCATTAGAAGAGAGGGAATCATTTAACCAATAGAATAAGAGAATTGTCTAGATAAATAGTGAAAAGTTTTGAATGCCCTCAATACCCCCACACCAAGAAGACCAACGTGTAGAAGGACCAACAGGACAGATCCACAGATGGTGACTATCTTCTGCTTAATCTGTCTCTCTCTCCCACCATATCTCCTCTCTTTTCTATTTTTTTCTATCTCTCTATGTCACATTCTACTGTTAAATAAAATCCATACTATTGACTTTGGCATATGATCTTGCTTGCACCTGAATTCAGGTAGAGGCATCTCTCCATAAATCAGATATTAAAACATATCCTGGTCAAATTCCAGTTCAAATAATTTCATTTTGCTGTTTTACAGTAATCCTCTGTTTCTGTAGTAGTATAATGCCAGCATGGATCTGTAAGATGCCTGGATGCATTTTTTCCTGTTGAAGTGTTTTTTAAATCAAGTCTGAGTTCATGTGTGCACCACTAACTTCCAGTGAACTTTTAAGTGAAACTGACTTTATCTGCACAAATGGTTTGGGAATATAATTTCTCTACATAATTTGAGTAGTCTAAGGCAGCCTATTTTTATGGATCCTGTTACAGTGCTAGGTGGATGCTGAATGTTTATTTGCTTGGATTTGGATCTCATGTGAGGCTTTGCACACTCTTGTCTTGTATTCGAAAAACAAAGTGAAGCAAAAAATCCCTCAGAGCAGTGGTTTCCCAGACACTGTTGCTAGGTGATATTCCAAAGCTGAATGAATTCTTAAACTCTTCCTGCTCCAGGCACCTGACTAATAACCAGTAACCACACGTTCAAGAGAAAAGGGAGCATCCCTGCTTTTCTGACTACTTCCTAGCTTTGCATCCTTACACACACTGAGACGGGCACCAGCTGTCTTGGTTTCAGCTTTTTCTCTCTTGGAAACTCGGCAAGGTGTTTACAAATACTATCAAGATTAGATGAATTAGCTGGGTAGAAAATCAACATACTTAAGGACTCCTATCTGCACCTCCTCAATGATTTTTCTGGCAGCTGTGTATGAGACCATGGTTATGTTAAAAAACATGCATCTATATCAATAAGTGTTCACTCAAAGATACTCATGAATGCTAGAAAATCTGAAAGCCTATGTTGGTAGAAAAGGAACAAAAATCGTTCATTTTTTAAAACAGCAGTTGAATAAAAGTACAGACTCTGCTGAAACTTGGTCAATTTAATCAGATTTTAACTCAGAATTGGTTTATTATGTCCTTTAATACATAATGCTATCCTGAGCTTTCCTTCAGATGAAACTTAAAGTTTCCCCTTTTTCTGGCTTACTAAATATGTGTGTGCTTCACAAGGCTTGAGTCAGCACAGACTGACCCTGCAGCAAATGCCCATGTGTGTTAGGCCTTGTGAATAGAATAGTGGATATGCATGCAAGAATACTTTGTATGAATGCCATACAGTGGAATAAAAAGCAGATACAGCCAGTACATCTGTTTTTCTGTGGCTTTGTTTTGACTTCCTTGCTGCTAGGAGGCTACCAAGATACTATAAACCTATTGCTTCATTTGTACTGCCAAAATTCCTCAGGAAAAGGAGGAAAATTCTAGCTGTGCATGATATTATCAAACTTCCTAATCTCTTGACAAGCTGAAAATCCTCCTTCCATCTTCCTAGATACTCCCTGCCTTATTCAGAATATTCTTTCACATACAAAATACAGGTCCCTGTCTTTCTCTAAGCCAGGGTCCACACCTCTGCTGTAATGAACATGACTACTCAGCTGCTGAGCGAGGACTGGTTGAGGCATGGCAGTGATAGCAGGCTGCAAGGACAGCCTTCTGAAAGTCCTTCCTTTTGTCTTGCTCCGCAGGAGAGGCTTTGTGAGAAAAACTCCAACCTTTGCTTCTGATGTCAGACCAGCAAATTTCTAGCAGTATCACAGAGAGATGGTTACCTCACCACGAAGCAATCTGTAATTCTGTAATTAAAGGCTATCATAATGCAAACACACCAAAGAGACACGATTAAGCTTGCACTGGAAGCTTCAATATTCACACTGAATTACTGAAATTTTCATCTTGATAACAGTCCTTTAACTTTGATTCTGTGTATGATTTCCTCATCCCAGTAAAAACTAAATTTGGAAAAAAATAAGACTGAATTGTACCATTATCTAAGGTCTTCGTTACCTCTATATGAATTATTAAGAGTGCTACTAATGGTGAGGAAAGACTAAAAAGTAACTTGTCAAAATATTTATTGGAGATGTTTCTATTTTGCTACTTCCACATAGGACCTATGCTTGTGTCTGTTTGAAGCTTGACCTATACTGGGAAACCGCTGGGAAACTGCTTTCATTAGTTCCTTGCCTGTCCTGCTCCTGGGAGCCCATTAAGTAACCTAATGCCGTGTTGTGATCCTGAACGGGAAGGCATTCTCCCACAGGCCTGGTTTCCAGTCCTCCTGGTACAGTGTGGCAGAAAATGAGACTATCCTAAATAAAGGCTTGACAGAATGGTTTTCCACATGGGCAAGAGTAATTTCTCCCCACTTTCATTCTTATTTTAAGTCGGTAAAAATTATTTTTGGAAATTCTTGAGCCTGAGGCTCAAGGCAAATTTCAGCCCAACCAGCTCAACTCTGGCATTTGAAAACAACGTCCCTACAATACTGGCACACAGCAGGTGCCTTATGAATGTATTGAAAGAAAAGGTTCATCTTTGTCAGGCACAAATCTAGGGCAATGTCAGCAAAAATAAATATGGATAATTTCCCTGGTGACAAGGCAATGAGTATCACTGGTGCAAAAGCTTTCTGCTGCTGAGGCAGAAGTCAGATTTTACCTGCTCTGGAGACAGATGGACCGTGCAGGCATCTTTGCCATCACATCCTCACGCATTACAAGCACTATGAGGGTCTAAGACCTACAAAAACGAATCAATAAACATGTCTGAACTGTTAAATGAGACCCTAGTGGGTCTGCGTGCTTAAGTAAGAAAAACTTCTGTGGTAGGCAGGATAGCGAGAGCGATCCCTTTCAATAGACAAAGATCACAGCCTTAGGGATTCTTTCTAAATACTTTCAGAGAAGAGAGAGAAGAATGAGTGCAGAGTGGGATATGGGTTTGTTCCATGTAGCACACAGGTTTTGGGCCTCAGCAGTTGGGCACTTAGGGCTGTCAGTGAAGATTTGGACAGCAGAAGCTGCAACTAGTTCTCAGTGGGTCATTTATCTGCACTGCAGATTTTACCTGCAGTGTGGATTAGCCATGGTCTGAAAGCAGAGAGGCTGAGGTGGTCCTGCTGACCCACCAGTGCCACGCAGGGGCACAGCCAAGCTTATTTTAGGAGTAGGTTGAGTCACAGTCCCCCTCAGAAGACCTCACCCAAATGAAAATGGTGCCATGCTGAGGCAGCCCTGTGTTTCCATCAACAGGGCCTCAGAAATTTGGAGAGGGCAGCTCTGAGACACCTCTCTAGGGCTCTGAGTGCTTGCTTGCTCAGCACCGTGGCATTGGAAGTCCATTGCTGTTACTAATGACAAGTCCTCTTCCCCCAAAGGTGCAGAATTAAGAGCACATCTTAATTCTTGATGCGTGGTTAGTTCAGGTCCATCTGGGAGCTCCAGGTAAGCTCCAGACCCAGCACTCAGGTGCATTGCTGTCTCTAACAAACATGGGATGCCCTGTTATGTCAGTTTCTGCAAAGTCTGTTTGCAAGTTGTGCAGCAGTTCCTGGACAAAGCACAGCAGGTTATAAAGCCCACGAAGGAGTGTGAGTAATCAGAAGCCCTCTTAAGCACTATGGCATTCATTTTCTAAGTAATTTGAGAAATATTCTTTGTTCAGCCAGGCATTCAGGGCAAGATCCAACTCCCTTACTTTTAGTTATCTGCAATTTAGGTGCCTAGTCTACATAAATTATCTAGTCTCTCTGGATGGAGTCTATATGAAGATATACATCTTTAGAGTGTTATTCATCCTACCTACTGTAAACTTTTACATTGAAATAGGATGATATGTACTGTGAAAGAGTCTATCTTTCTCTATTGCTTATCAAGGAATTCTGATGAAAATTTACATTAGCCACCTACCTGGTAGATAACTAAATTTAATGAATCCCATTCATGTGTTTTAAGGGAAATTATCTCTTGTACTGAGGTCTCCTGGGTGGTTATATGTTTACAATCAGATTTCTTTGCATTGCTTATCCATTGGTAAATAATGATTTTTCTCCTTTTCTTTGGGTATAAGTTTTCTCAGTGTTTCAGTGCCCATAGAAGACGCATGGGGTGCTGTATATAACCGGTTTCTGTTCGAATGGAGATGGTCAGATGATCTTTGGTGCTGCAGACAGAGTGTTCTGTGCAGCCAGCATTAGTACATCTCCTGGACACAGCCCAAAAAAAAAAAAGAAAGTGAACACATAAGCATTCATTTAAACATTTCCTTCAAAAGAGATTAACAGCTTCAGGACGGAACAGAAAATGGCTCATGTTTCTGGAAGAACTGCTCTGCAATAGCAGAAGTTTCATATTTTAAAAAGAACTCGACAGAGGTGCAGTTCAGGAAAGGATATTTGAAATAGCTCAGCTTTGGAAATTATATCAAGAACACCAAGATATATTTTGTAAGCATTGACTTACGAGTTTTGCCCTCAATGCAAGAAGACCAAAGCATTTGTGATGTTTTCTTGGATAATATTGCTTGAAATAAGAAAATTTTCAAGTGTACATGAATATATTTTCCTAATCAAGGATAAAACAGTGCCAATACCACCTTACTGCATATTACAGGCCTTCCTATGAGTTGCAAATTGTCAGTAAACATTAAAAAAACCCCACTCCTACTCCCACCTCCACAAACTCAACCCCCAACCAAGTCTGTGGAAAAATAGTAACAAATTACCATAATTTTTAAATAGTTTGTGAAACATGAAATTTCCATTAACAATTTATTCGCTAAAAAATACCCCACATACTTTTTTTTTTTTAAACTGTTTTCTATTGTTATTCCATTTTCTTTTATCTAATTTCTAACTTTTAGATCTCATTTTTTGGAATTTTAGTACGCATTTCTGAACAAATGATAGTGACAACTGTCCTGATTTATTGTCTGAGTTCTGCTGTTAGATCATGACCTTTTAGAGACATTAAATTTTTCTTTAATATAGAGGCTGAAAGCCTAACATTATTCAGATGTAGATTACAGATAAGCCTGGAGGCTGGAACACACACGTTTTGTATTTCTGTCTAACATGTCAAAATACAGACCTTTTGAAAAGGGATCTGAATTTGGATTTTGGAAAGTAGATGCAGGCAATTGTCTTAGACTTATGCCTTTTCTTTGGGATGACTATTAATCAAATTGCAGTTAATGAACCCATTTAAAATGCCAGTCAATGCTTACAAGTGACAATGAACAGGATTAATATTCAGAAAGAAAACAGAGACCAGCGTCAGATCCTTCTAATTAATATAATTGCAGTAAGACTGAAAATGTAAGCTCAAACTATACACCCTTGTCTCAAAGTGTTTTGCTGTACAGGTCACATTGAGCAGAACCAAGACCTCAAAGGGGAGGAAAATATTTTCAAGCCTCCCACAGGACCAGCTTGGTATTTTGACAAAATGTTGAACACAAGCACTGTTACCTCCAAGACAATCTGCTATCTGGAATAGATCTTTTGAAGGCTGGGTTTATGTACTTTCTATCTGGTAGTCAAATTAGCCAGCCATAAATAACACTGAAAAGAGACCAGAACAGTAGCTTAGGTTACCATGCGGAAGGTTCACTGACAGCCCTGGCTTCACTACAATTCTTTTGGAATCAGTTGCCTATCACAGATGTTATTCAAGTAGTTAAGTGTTATGGGATAAGTGCTCAGATAACATAATATAACCCTATCTTAAATTAATGAAGACAGATCAGTGCAGGCCATCTGAAGTCTTAATCTCATACTTATTTTCTTTCTTAAATTAACATGCTTTTGAATTAAAAAAAAAAAAATAGAGCAAATATGCTTCATCTATTAGACAGCAGGGAAGTGAATTGCTGTCTGAGTAACTCCATGGTGAAACGCAGGTATTGGTAAGACTTAAGAGCCTCCTGCCTCTGCAGCCTGTCTTCCTGCTGTCATTGTGTAAGAGAACAAGCCTCCTCTGTGGCCCAGTGTTATGCATACCAACCAATGCAGCTCTTAGGTAATTTTAGGTGTCCACAATGACATCATGTGCCTAAGTTTAAGCACTAAGCAATTATTTAAAAAGCAATTCTTTTAAGATCATGCTGGGGAGATAATTATAGGCAGCAAAGTCCCTTTATCTGAGCAACACACATGTATCAAAATCTTTGACCTTGCTGTGCATCTTTATATGATGCTTTGTTTTTGTGCTTATTTGTGTCTGATATTTAATCCTAGTCGATTTAGAGCAAAGACCTTCCTTCTATTCTTGGTGCTGGCTTTAGTCACAGGAGCTGGAAACTTAAACATTTAATCACCATAAGTAAAGGAAAGACAAAGGCATGATGGGGATACAGGAGCTTTTTCGTGTGAGTCTACAAAGAAATCTAAATCTAAAATCAAAAACTAAATACATATATGTATATATATATATGTGTGTGTGTGTGTGTGTGTGTGTATATATATATATAATAATATATAATCTGTAAGAATTAGATTATTGCTCCGCTGTCTAATTAAAACAATATACTCCTTTCCTACCATGCAGAGAGAGAGCAACTAAAGTGGAACTAACTGGGAGTCTAAAGCCAGGAGTGTTGTAACAGAAATCTCATCCGAGGCCTTACACAACATAGGAATCCTGCAATCAAGGCTGATTCTATTTGAACCTTTTTTAGAAAGGCATTCTACCTTGTTTGAAAGCCTTCAAATGAAGGACAATCCATACCAAGCAGTTTCAATAGTTAATTGCACACACTGTTAAAAAAATAATGCTTTATTTCCTGTCTTATTCCTTTCTTTTTCCTTTAAAGGAAGAGATTAGAAAAGAGAATGATTCATCCGTAGATCTCATCAGGCTTGGTCTACATTGTTCACTTGTATTCCCTCCTGTAACTGCTCTTGTTTGCTGACCAGTTCAGAAATGAACTGCAGCCTTAGATGAGTCCCCCACACAGAGACAGTACTCTTATCTTTGCACTTTAAGCTGTATTAAATCAATGATAATGTCTTTGCACAGGATGAAGGCACAATCAGAACCGCCTCACTGGGACAAAAGCGATTTCAAACAGAGCTGGCAGCATATTCTATGCTATTCAGTTCCTCCAACATGCCCATGAGCACCTTTCAGAGCAAAACCAGCCCCAACACATAAAAGTTCACTTTCCATCTCTTGAGCCATGGGGTGTGCATGCAGTAAATGCCTCCAGGGACATGGGGACAAAGAAGTCCTCATTGATTGGAGGTGTGAAAGAGACAGAATTTAACAAGAGGCTACGTTTCTTCAAGAGTAAGTTCTGTGTCTTGGTGTGGCTGCTGAAGTCAGCCTGTTTCCCACATGCACAAGGGTGTTCCCGATGAACAGCAGGGCTGTGTGGAGGCAGTGCAGGTACCTCGTCATCATGCTGGCCAAGGAGCAGAGATTGAAGCAGAAGATGCTTCCTTTGGACACTTTACTGCCAGGCATGATTGCCAGATCAGCTGATGTGAAAGCCCTTCAAGTGTAGAAGTTATACAGAGCTCCAAGGAAAAAAGGAGGCCTGGTTTTGCTTTGGAACTGGTTGTCAACGCCTGGCCTCCCAGGTAGGCTCAAATGCTGAAAAATAATCCTGTGGCTGACTCTGTAAGGAAATTACTCTTCCTTAGGTTCCTACAAGCCTCAAAAAGGCTCCTAAGATGTCAACAGAGAAGACTTGTCATGGGAAGGCACCAGAACCCCCCATTCTAAACCAAAAAGAAAAGTGAGATATTGACTGAAATACTTTGCTTATGATTTGGCATACAATTAATTCTCTAAATCAGAGATCTCCCATGTTCTTGTCCTACTGCTTAAATGACTGTGCTTGATTTTCACCCTTCCAGTAATTTGTTAACTGACAGTTACAACAAAACTTCCACCTTCTCTTCTTAGTGAGTGACTGAGAGCAATACAGCTGTTGTGGTTGTAAAGCCTTTCCATAGCAGAAAGGTGATATTTTATACATGCCTTGGATGTAAATAACTGCAAATCATGTGGCACAAGACTAAATCAAGTTTGCAGCAATGCCTCAGCCTATAAGGAGGCAGTTAACAAAATGTCTCTTCTGTAATTGAGTCAAATTGAGAGTTTCCCATGGGCTTTTTTAATCATTACAGCAATCTGTTTTATAGCGTGGGTCTGCAAAGAATTGCACTGTCACAAGTGAGGGAGCAACATCACAGTGAGCAGAAGTAGCCAGAGGCTGGGAAGGGAAGGCAAGAATGTTGGCTGTGTTACCTGTATTTTGAAACTTTTAGACTCTTTAGAACTTCTGGGAAAATATGCAGAAAATCCATCCCTGGTATCTATAAAATCAAGACTGAATGTCTGTTTAATGGGCCATGTTCCAGTTCAGCCACGAGTTATTGAATGGGAATTACTGGAAGAGGTTGTGAATCTGTGTTGGGAGATCAGACTGCCTTTGTGGTTCCCGTCCCTCAAACCTATGAACTCTCATTAGGGTTTCTCAGGGCTGAATTCAGCCAGCCGGTATGTTTCAGTAAGAACAGGAGGAAGGACAATGCTTTTGATACTCATTCAAATTCCACTGTTTATCTGACTGTCAGTATTACATCTCTGTATTCAATGGGGGTCAGGAGCCTACTGCAGAATAGCTGTGCAACATCAGTTTTTTGACCAAAGGCCTGTTCAGTCAAGCGTTTCACTGCTCATCTGTCATTGAGGCTGCCAGTAATAACAATTAGCTTGACTTAATTGTGTATTTTAACAGCTGCTTAATATTACCCAGATCTTTCCTTCACTCATAATGTAAGATACCTTTCTGCTGAATGTGGTTTTAATTAAGGCTCTGTTCACAACTTTTCACAAGCTGTTGAAAAATTCATGTCTTGTAAGAAAAGTGATGATGCAGTAAATGCTACTGGGGCAGAGACCAACTTTTTATTAGATGAGCATTGAGCCCTTATGAATTTATGTCTCCAGATTAACTGACTCGGGTGCCAAGGGAAAGACTGAATAGATTTAACTACAGCAGTAACATAAAAGGTGTAAAATATGCAGGCGCTGATACCAGCAAGGTTGTATGTTGGGAGAGAGCCTGTCCTTAACGTGGTGGCAAGCCATAATCTGTTGCAGAGCACTGTACCAGTTGACTGGATTTCCACACGGTTGAGAAGTACTAAGCTGATGAAGAGCACTGTGAATGAGCAGTGCTGTGGCATTGCTTCAGCTAAAAGCCTGTAGAATTTGTTGAACAAGAAAAATACGGAAAGTCACATTTTCGAATACACAATTCAGCATAAGAAAATCTCTCAAGTATCTCTGTGTGTGGCAAATGAACAACTCTTTACAAGATAGTAGTAGCTGAGTTATTAACCCTCACCTTCACAAGGGGAATTTGAATTCCAAACTCTCTTTACAAGCCAATACTGTTACACTGACATTCCTCTCCATACACCCCAAATGATTTCTCGGTAACTGCAAAAAAAGTTGAGGAAGTTGTTATATATGTGAAATTACATTGTGAGCATGAATTGCTTTCATCTGGAGCAGATGTCATGTGTCCTTAGCTTGACTTCTACTCAGACATGGAATGCATGACATTTATATAACATTACAAATGGGCTGGGATTTAGGACTGAGCAAACTTTTGGGTTACAGACATTCAGAAGTACAACCATCACCCTTTCCGCCTTTTTATTGTCCAGAAGCAAACATTTTATAAAATTCTCTCCTCATATTCTGCCAATAAACATTTTAGTTATCCTAGCAACCATTTTTAGATGTGCTGTAAATATACTTGGCAGGCTAATGGATGCCCTTAGACACTTTAAACAGCCACTTTCCACTTTGTTTATGTATTTCACATGTATAAAGAACAGGGAAACAGTGGAACAGCATTTGCAGGTCCCACAGCATTCGTGTCTTTGGTATCTGGGAAGATGAGAACTCCTTGCTTGAGGAATTTTGTCAGAACTGTGGCACAGTCTCTTTTTTTTTTTAATGTAGATAATTTCCTAATTAAATTATTTTATAGGAAATGAATGATCTTTGCGAATTTACCCCATTGTGAACTTGGTTGAAACATGTAACATCTTGAAAAATTGTTTTGACAAGGCGCGGGTCAGCAGAAACTGAAGCAGTTGCACAAATAGCAATTATTCCATGGCTGTGCTTCTTTAGGAACCCGAGCTATGCATCAACAATTGACATGGAGCGACTGATTCAGAAAACTGTCAGAGCACAGAAGCCGCAGGTAGCATCTTCTGCTCATCCACCTGGTGATAAAGTCCTACCCATGGGAGGACATTGCCGAGACAAGTGGCTCTGAACGAGTCTCCAGCAGCTCCCAGTTCCTGAGGTTTAAGACCCGAATGACTTGCAGATAGAACTTTTTAACATAGCATTAAATATTGCCCAAAGAAGCAGGCTGCTCTATGAGCAGTGGATATGCCAGCGACCCTGCCTTCCCAAGGGTCAGTGTCTCACACCAAGATTCTGTGGCATTTCATGAAGGGGAGGACACTCACGGATTCTTTTCCCTCACTACGGGCAATAATATTTTTCTCATCCAGTGGCTAAGTGTTGTCATTCAGCTCATAGAAAGTCTATAGATCTACGTCCAAGCCTAGAAGACAAACAGTCAAAATGTATGCTGATGGAAACAGCAAAGCCATATGAATCTCATTTTCACAGGAAGACAGACTAAAAGTTAACCCACATCTTGCCCTTTCATGCCGACCATGCAAATATGTCAATTAAACCAAATACACTCTGATGGTTTGCTCTCACAGCAGAGCGGTTTGCTTCCTGTAAGAAGTGAAGGCTCTATGCATATCCCAGTTTCTGCACCAGTTTCCCCAAGAAGTCCCAGAGCAATCTTTTCTCATAATGGTCTTTCTTGATTTAAAGACAATAAAGATCACAGGTTCACAGTAGAAGAGATTGTGCCTGTCCTGAATCTTCAGAGAATTCAATGTGATTTTTATAGCACTTTTTTTTACACAGGTGAAGGTGAGCCAGTTACTGTGTTAATGATCCTTGCTGAGTTTAATGATGAAAAGAAATGACTGGCAAGCTGGTGCAAAAGACTGGGACATCTAAAAGTCTTCCCCAGCTACTTCCAAAGCAGCAGCTTGAGTCCCTTCTTTGGGAATTTAACTGGACTGGGGAGTTGTCTTTGGTATGTTTTAATATCTCTTTGACAGTAGCTGTGAATGTTGGATCAGTGGGGTACCACTGCTTCTGCTTAGTCATAAATGAGCCCTAAATGCAAAAGGTGTGTCCAGATCCGGACCTAGAATTCAAGCATTGGAGAGCCTGGGGATGTTTGGATCTGCTCAATGCTATGAATAGAGGAACAATCGAAGGAGCCACTCTCTTCTTTGGCCCTGATTTCATGCGGGTGAAAGGGTTTACGTTTTTACAAAGAACCGTCTAAAGCTTTCATCCAACCAGGCTTCCATGGGAAGTGACCATGGGTGGTGACCCATGCTGCCATCATCACAGGCAGACTGGCACATTTGCCTGTCCCTCTGTGCCTCAGCTCCTGCATGCTCAGGACAGACTAGACAGGACAACAGAATAAAGGAGCCAGGATGCAGATGTGGTTTTTTTGGAAAAAGCCCTATGGGGGTTTGCACAACATAACAAGTCCAAGCAGGTAACAGGAAAACCAGTGTTTTTCCCAGACACCATGATAGTCATAATTACAGCCATATAAATCAATATGATGAAAGAAAAATCACATATTTCCAGATGTCCATGGTAAAACTACTTACTGTAAATTAGAGCCAGAGTTAAGTATGTGGAAAAGTCCTATAATTTGGGCCACAGCTGCAAGAAAAGCTGTAAGAAAAGGCTCTGAGCTGTGACTTTGTTTTCATCACAGCATTTTGTTATGTCTCTTTTTACTGCTTTATCAAAAGCAAGCTGGTGTAGAAACATTCCCTTTTACAGGAGGCCTATTATTCAGGTGGAAAAAGAATTTTTAAAAAATTACACTAAATGAGTTGAATGATTACCTTTAATTACCGTTCACTCACTAAGCTATGTCAGATAGAAAGATTCCTATATTAAAGTCAATGCTTTTGCAAAATACATCAAGTGCATTGCTGTGATTTGTTCTGCCAGCAGATTCCAAAGTTAATTCTTCCCCAGCATTGCAAAAGAAAACCGAGGTCCTGCCAGAATCTCAATAGCAGCCATTGAACAGAGCTAAATGATGAATCTTTTGTGAAAAACCATCAGTACCTCATCTGCTGTATTTTGTTTCAGAGGAATAATTTGTAGCTTATTAATCCTTTGAAACGTACCTTTTCTTACCAGATGACTTGATATTATAATTTTCATTAATAAGCATTATTAGAGCTAAGTAATGATTCATGAATAAAGGAGTCATGGATCTTATTTTTGATTGCTTACCCGATTTTACAGGCAAGACACAGCTTAGCCAACAATTTCAGTGCTATAGCTTTGATAGTATGGGACCTTTCACCCTAATGGCTGGCACGCACATGTCGTGTTCAACCTTTACAGCTTCTAACTATAGGGAGATAACCCCTAGAAAGACAGAGGAGATGGGTTTTCTCCAGTCACGCCGATAAATGCTTAGAGATGTGTTGGTTGCCTCACTCACACAGCTTGCAAATGCCTTCACACAGCTCAGAAGTTCCCAAACCCCTGTCCAGGCTGCTCTTCTGGCCCTGTGTGTTGTCTGTGCTCTGTGTTGAGCTATTACAACCAGAATGGAAGTTTGTTTTACAGAACATGACCCACAGTCTGCTTCCCATTGTTATGGCAACGTTTCCAGCTGGGAGAAAGCCATCCCAACCCAAGCCACAAGCCTTCTAGCTCTGCAGTACCTGCAGGCCATTGTAACTAAGCTAATTTGCCTACCAATGATTTTTTGTTTGTTTTGCTTTAATATAATACTCCAGTGATAAATTGGTTTCAGCTTAATTTTTTTGCTCAATCTAAATTGCCATCATGGCTGGCAAATTATGAACACCTGAAAAAAAATTTTGCTGAACAAGATTTCCTGCTAAGATATCATCAGGGAGCTGACCAATCTGCAAAGATCCAGCAACTGAACAGAAAGATCCCACTTAGCATTTTTTTTCCCAATGGCCAGTGTCCCAGGATGAGTGGAGTTCCTCATCCTGTTATTCCTGGACCTTGCAGCCTGCCAGCCCAGGACCACCCTCAGGGAGTACATGGGCTCTTGGTTGTTTTGGGGATGGTCTGGTGTCCTGTCAGAAAGAGATTGTGCTGGCAGCCCCTGAGGGGCATTTCAGCTGCTTGCAAGTGTGAATGCTTAGAGGGGAACATTCAAACGGGGCTTTTAGTACCTGCAGCCAAGCACTGTGGGTCAGAGCATCAGCATCTGAGAGTTCCTGGGAAGCAGTTTCTGTCAAAGGCAGTCCTCAGCACCTTTCATTTTTAAAGGCAAATGCACTTTTCTTCTAAGCAAAAATCATCTGAAATTGTTTAAAATCTGAGTATTATTTTGCCTGTCTTTTGCTAAGAAAATGTATATAGCACATCATTTATACAGAGCAAAAATGAACACATTTTCACAGCCAGAGGTTTAAGGGCACAGCATACACAACTGTGTTTAATTCTGTTCACTTATATTGTTAAGCATCCATGCCAGAGCAGGAGCACTAAAATTTTTGGACTTAGACTACAGAAAGCTAAATGGTATGGCCAAAATTTTCAGGCTCCAGTGTCCTACCATCACAATCTAAAGTCATCCCTATGGAAAAGCTTTTTCAGGAAGAACAAGAGACAATCAAGACCCTGAAACAACTGGACTCCATAAATGAGACCTCAAAGCTCCATGGATGTATTGTTTTGTTTCAGGCAGCCTTTGCTTCTATGTAAATAGTTTTATAAATTTGGGACTTTTTAAAATTGTAGAGCATCACTCCATTAGAGTATGTTGAGGGACTCAGAGGAAGAGTATTTATTCAATGATGAGAGGACCAGTCCCACCCCTCTTGTAGACGTTTTATGAACTTCTCCTGGAGGGAACTGATCCATTTGCTTTGGTGTCTAGATATGGATTGACAGCCTCACTTCAGAGCCATTCTCTTTAGAATGCTACCCAAATATCTGGCGTACACCAAATCTGGATTTTTAGTAGGGTCTGTTACAAGAGATGGATCTTTGGCCACAATATCTGCAAAGTTTCTTTAAAACCACTTTTTACCCTAGAGCCCTAGCTTAAACATCATACTATACCCAGATATTTGCAGTTTACATTAATATTTTACTAATTAATCTTAATTAATTAATCTTACTATTTAGTAAGCTTAGGAATTCCAGCTGTTTTAGGAACCTAATCCTGTTCCATGTACAGAATTAAGTAGAGTTCAAATATACTGAATGTAAGAAATCTGCTTATAAGAACAGTAGTGAAAAATCAGGCCTAGTGTCTAATAACAAATCTATTAATCAGGAATTGCCTAATGGCTGACATGAGTAAAACAGGATATTATAAACTGACATTTGCTATAGACAGCAATGGCTCGGTTAGAGCATTTTTTCCTGCCTTTTTGCTAGTGTAATTATTCATAAGGACTGCTGAATTTGGGTATTGTTATTTGTCTAAATGATTCATGAGTCCAGTTTGGCATTGTTTAATTGCCCTGGGAGAATAATAATCATGATAATTGAATAAAATTCAGCTAGTAATGTGTTAATTGATTTTTATTCCTGCTCCCAATGACAGCAATTGTGAATCCATCTTTTTCTTTGATTTACTGAATCGCTTTTTGAATTAAGAAAGAAGAAAAAGTAGGAAGAAGAAAATTGCTTCAAAAAAAGTAAAATAACACCACCTTTTTTTTCTACATATGCCCTATAAATTTCTTATTGTAGTATGATGCATTTAAAATCAAGCAGCCCATACCATAATTAAAATACAGTTCATGGGAAGGAGCTGTTCAGCCTTATGTTTCCGGAACTATACTTAAGTCATGCAGTAATGGCCAAACCGATGTATTATTTTATCAGATAAAAGTTACCAAAGTAAACTGAAAAGCTTACTCTGAAATATACAGTGTGGTTTCTTTATATATGCATTTTTACATATTTTACAGGCAGTAGGAGATTAGAATAGATTTAAGTAGTTCCTGTAAAACAATTCAACTATAAACCTTGAGCACAGACATGTGTAAGAGGCATGAAACTATTCTGTATTTTATTGCACTACTTACAATGAACATTATGCTTACAGCTTTCTTTTAAATGTATGTTAAAATGATACTGAACAGAAGCAGGTAAAACAGAAACCTTAGTCTTTAGCTCTCCTGGTTTCCAGGACAATTTAAAAAAAAAGAAGAAAAAGAATTCTGAGTTAGTTGCAACAAAAGCCTTGAAGCGGATATAGAATCCAAGTTAATGATATCCTGTAATCTGATCCTGAGCGGACACGGACAGCTGTTCTCAGGGCCCTAATGAACCATGCACATTTACAGATCACTGATTAGCAGAACTTGATCCTGGTGGGCACAGACAAGTCCTAACACTATTTGAAATAGCTCTGGTGGTATTAAATAACAAGGATCTGTTATCATGTGATTACCTGTCTGTAAAATTCCTATTTATCTTCATTATGCTGCTGCTTTTCTCAGAGATGAAGGTGGGAAATGCTTGTCATCTTTGATACTACACCTGTTGCTTCAACTCTTTGCACTTTGCTAGAACAGCCTCCTTGGGGTCAGTTTGCAGAGAGAAGCTCTGCAGCAGAGAGCTGCCCTGGACACAGCCATGGCCCTGATGCCTCCTGTGATGCTCAGTGGGGCGACAGTGACTCCAGCCGAAAAACACAGAAGTATTTCTTCTTGTTTTATGACAGTAGTCACTGTTGATTGCGGGTGGAAGTGAGGAAATATGGTTCCATGAACAAAAGTACTGGCAAAGACGTGCAGTTTCAAGCAGGTGGATATACACCTAAGAAGACCAGCGGTAGTAGCAGTGCCAATTATGTTACGGGCAATCCAATAGGCTTTATTTCTGCATCTAGCCTCTGCACTTCCTTGATGATATTTCAAGTGCTTAGCTCAATCTGTGCACTCTAAACAGCTAATTTATGTTTAACAAATAAGGTAGCTGCTAAATACCTGCATCCATTTGCAGTGCGGTTTGCCTTATGCATTGCTTCAAGACAATAATAATGTAAAAGTAACAGCACTGACCCTTTGCATAACAATAAGTCTAAAGCACACACGAGCTGACGGCTTTATTTATGGCTGGGCTTCAGTTGATGAGGACAGCATGTAAAATACTGCTAAATGTAAAATGATCTTTCAAGACAACAGTCACTCCAGATATTCACGGATGAAGGCAGTATTCAAGGATGAGGGATGGAAAACTCAGCACTGAAAAGCTTTTTATCTCATGTTATAAAGAGTGACTGAACTAATCACTGTAAAACATTACTCTTTACAAATTTTCTTTTAAAAAAACAAGTGTGACTTTAAATCAGTGAGCTTTTTGGGTATTTTCCTTCTCCTGTGTTTTCCTAACATGAATTATTCTACAGCATTTGTTGTCTCTGAGTCATCTCTTGTTCCTGCATACAAGTGCAACCTTTCCTGTCCCAGAACAGGTACAAGCTGTGTGTCTAAGCAACACTGAACACTAAAAATAAGCTCACTTGCAGCGTCACCCACTGGTCCCTAAATCACCATTTCCCTCAACTTTGCCAGTCCACCAGTTGGATAAGGAACATGAGCTGTACCGACATCCTTGCAATACTGTTAGTTTAAAAGCAGAGAAATTAAAAACCAAGTAATTATGCGTGAAGTTAAATCTGTACAGCGACACATTACAAACATGTTATTCAGTTGTTTTTCACTGTGAGACATTCAAGATTTTAAATATAAAAGCACCTTGCATACAGAGGTAGAAAATTATTTTTCTGAGTTTATTTGTCCTCATTTTAATTTTCTTGAAAACTTTTTCGTAAGTTTTCAGTGTTTCTTTTTATAAATTGCTTGTGGAACAAGCTGTTTTTTCTGATCAGATGGGCAGATGGAACAAAGTAAGTTTTCTGGGAGGCATCATTCTTCTGTGGCTAACAAGTCCATTTCTGTGAGAAATTTCATAAGTCTTCTTACCACACTTTGGACTTGTACTTCAGCATAAAGAAGCAGCAGTTATGCTACTGACCAGAAGCCCCTTTTTAGGTTCTCTCACAGTGTACCAGGTTGCATACATGATCCAGCCACTTCTAGGAAAGGAATGCAATCCAGGGTTCTGACTGGGTGGAGGATGGCAGATGGCTTTATATGCCTAATAATTTATGCTCTGAAATGAAAGGTTTGATTACTTTGATTTTTATTCTACTGTTGATTCCATAAAGAGTTCCAAAATTTTATCTTGCTTATTTCTAACCTAATCCTGCCACGTAAATTAAAGGAACCTCCTAAGAGTCAAGAGGTATAGCTTGGGGTTCCTCCTGCTTGCAGCTACCAGCTCGTATTTAATGTTCTCCCTAGGATATTTCTTTCTTTCTACTTCTGAAGTATTAATGAAGTAGCATTTCAATCACACTTTTCTTCAGTCCTTAAAGAAAATCAGCTTTTATTTGAAGACACAAAGTTTGTGAATGCTAACATTTGTCTGGAGTCCTCTTCCAGTTAGAGAATGCAGTCTAGGTGAAATGTCCACTTTCCTATTTATGATGAGATCCATAGGCCTTCATGTAATATTTCTGAAGTTAGGTGGTTATTCTCTGCCACTCATTAGGGTCCCTTAATAGTCAATGGCGAGAGACAGACACTTCCAGAGTTTGATTTATTCCATCCTAAAACAGCCGTTTAAGATAGGAAAGAGGAATTATGCTGTGGAGGTCCTATCTCTCCTTGATGACTAGAGCAGTCTGAAGTCGTTTGTTCCTAGGATCTGTACAACAGGCCCACAAAGTATGCTCTGTCATTAATTCCAGAATAAAGCAGTCATTGAAAATGCTGTGGCTGGGGTGAACAGAAAGTATAGCCAGGCTTTTCAAATCATACATAAGGAAAATTTCAGCTGTAGTCAATGAGGTACTTCAGAAAACGGCGACTGGAATCTAATTCCAAGGGCAGACAATGGTGGGGAGAGCTCTGCGCTGAGCTGACAGAAGTTGAGCCTTTGGTTGTTACAAGCGTGGTTTCCTCTTTCTGATCGCTTTAATTTTACACCTTGTATCCCGAAGAGAGGCAGTTAATTTTTGTACTTCCCTCAGCACAGCTCATTTAGGAAAACCTCCACGGAACTGCAGAACTAGAAAATGCAGAGAATACTCTGACAAATTGAAACCCTTGTCTGTACTCTTTGCACAGCATAATCATCACTTTTTAACCACTATTTTGGGAGAACCATCCAGAAGAGTGCGGAGTAAGGGGTGACCAAAAGGGCAGATGCCCCCTCTGTGCTCTCTTCACATAACCAATCAGTTCCTCATTTGCACAGACTCTGAAAAAGAAAGAGACTGAAAATAGAAGCCAGGAAGAGGACTTTTGATCAACCCTGAGCCTCAATGTGACTGAGCATCACAGACAAAAGACCTTTTCCCAGGCACAGGGAGTGGAAACCCTACTAGCTGAGCCAGGGAAAACAGAACCTCCTTCAGCAGAGACCTCCCGTCTGGGGGTGGCCACCAAGGCAGAGGATACCCAAGGGATGCTGGAAGTCAGTTCCCAGGCATGGACAGAACACCTTGTGAGTAAGGGTAGGGTGAAAGGGCAAACTTAATATTTGCATAATAAACAATTATTTTTTGATTCCTCTTAGCTAATTCACTCTCGTTCTTATCAAACCAATCGGCTTTGATTGAATCATATTATTTAAAGATAGTAGAGATCATCCAGAGTGGTTTGTACCATTTTGGGTAATGTCTTTCATGCTACACAGAAATTACATTACTTATTCACTTGAGGGTGTATCTTTCAACACAGTTGTAATCCGATTATCAGATCCAAACATTGCCAGTGAAGTTGCTTGAGATGAAAGGGATAATTTTCTAGAGGGCATAAAAATATTTAATTTCTAATTCTTGAGGCAAAAGAGACTTTTTAAAAATCTTTGGTGCTGGCTATAGCAAAGTAGAAGATACTGATGTATACCAAACATATGATTTCAAACACAGGAATAACAAAAGAGCTGTGAAGTATCTCTAAAGATAAAAGATAAGTGATACGTTCAGTATGTCTAATCAATAACTCAATCTCTCTCACCAGGCCTTAATCAGTTTAGAGACTCCAACAGCAATATCCAGTCCTCACTATGGCAGTCATAGGGAATCTGAGAGGAAGTAGCACGCAACAGACTCTGCTTTGCTCTGTTACCAAAGGCGGGGAAAGCCCAGGCTGTGAATATCTCACCTGGAGAAGAATATATGCCTTCTCAAAAGCCTTCTGCAGTTGCAGCAGATGCATAAGAGAGCTTGTCTTGTCCTGCTCCATCTTTAGCCTTGCTGTCTCTGCAGAAAACAGCCAGTGCTACAGAGAAGGCTGAGCTGAATTTAACTTTTTTCAGGGTAAAAAGATGAAACCATGCAAGTGACCCTCTTGTGGTTTTGGATGTAGTTGGCAAGTGAAAGTGAGGGGTGGAATTCATCTGACCTAAATCTGGTGTTTACCACATTTGCCCAAGACAGTCTCAATTTACAAGCAGTGCAGAGAAACAGGCATTTGATAAGGAATGTTTTTAAAACTTTGAAATTATGTGCTGGTTCCATTGCTGTTAATGGCACCAGTGACCACATCAATATCAACATTCATATTTAATCAGAAGACTTTCCTTTCCCATTTGCAGTACGACAAAACCTGTGGAACAAGGATAAAACTTTTATGTCTTAGAGCCATCTCTATCATCAGTGCAAAGGAGCTAGAAAGCTACCTCAGTAGGATGACTGGTGATAACATCAATCTGTAAAACTTTCTGAACCTTGAGTTTAAAACAGGGCAGCTTCTGGCTAGGTTCCTTCCTGTTCTGGAGAATTTTGTTGCAACACAGACTATAAGGCAAAAATGTAATGTAGCATAAGCTGTCTGGAGATTGCTTTGTCTTTCACTGAGAGCCAAAGAGGCTCTGCTCCCTAGAAATTGCTGACTGGTTTTAAATTGTTTTAAATACAATCTGCGACCACAATATCTACCATCGCTGACCTCTGGTGTACCGTAGAAATACTCCAAATAAGTAGTCAAGTTCTTCCTCTGCTGTCCTAAAGCATCAGGCAGCCAGACTGTGGCATACTCTGTGTTTTCTTCTTTTGAGGGAAGCCTTGGAAGAAGTCCTTGACTGATGTCTAAGCAAGAAGATATAGTACAGTCCCTAGAACAAAGTCTCCCATGCTCATGAAAAAACTGGCCTTTTAAAATTAAAATAATGGATGGAAGTTTGAAATACCAGGATCCTGGTTTTAATATTTAGAAGCTATCATTGAAACTCATTGAATTGCTACCAGACAAATCTTTGTGATAACTGCTTCAATTTCCCTTCTTTGCCTGTGAAGATACAAAAAACAAGGAGCAAAAATGAGTCAAGATGCTGAAAACTCTCATAAATAGTATCTTTTAAAAACCATTATCCCTGTGTTTTAATGTATGTCCATTTGTCAGTATCAAAATACCACTTGATCTCAACAGGAATTGGAATAGCCCATAAAGAAATCTTTAGATCTGAATGAAAACACAAACCGCTGCATATTTTCAACTTTAGACCTATTGCAAGGCCATTGCAGAGTATCTGATAATGGCATTTATGTTTATATAGTCCATTGTTTTTCCTGTGCTGTGAACTTTCTACTCGACAGCCCTGTTTCCTGTTTCCCATTATGGAAGTCTCCAAAGGGGGTTTCCTTCTGTTTTTCTTATGGTCAAAAGGAATTTCATAAGTACAAGTCAAGTTTCTTTTCAGTGCTACACGTGCAGAATGGAATCTGAAAGCTCCCAGCATAATCATGTCCAGCATGTACATAGTTAGTGTTGCACATAATCCACATCTGGGTCACAAAATCTCTGAAACGCTTCCAGGAATATTTAGACAGCCATAATGCAACACGTTGCTGTATAAGGGAGAAATAGAGCTAACCTCAATGTCAAGGTTACAGCTTTTGAGAAACACAGCAGCTCCCCTTCAGAACTTTGTAGCTCACCTTCTGGATCCTGACTGCCATCAGTTTGAATACCATTAATATTTGCTTTTTCACTCAAGCCCATAGACACATCTGAAAACAGTTTACATCCCAACTTGCCTTGTGCTGTTGATATATAAGTCTAAACTGCGTATAAAACTTGGTGCATATGTAACCCATATATTTTAATATCAGAGACTGTCTTGGCACCTTTTTCTGCTACAATCAGCTCAGAACCCCAGGAGATAAAATATGGTTGAAACTGAATGAGCAGGCAGTCTGCATTACAGTATTCATTTCAGAGTTAAAACACGTTTCTAGATTAGATCTGGGCTTGGCACTATGTTGCAGCACTGCCTTTTGTGTAATATAGTATCTATAAACTACTTTTGAACCACTGCTTATGGCAGAGAACCCATAGTGATATAAAAGCTATATGAAGCCGTTCAAAATTTTCTCTTCAGCATATTTTACTTAAATAGTGGATTTAGGATGGTGCCTCAAGAAACACAACATCAGGCCTTACCTGTAGCCTTTAATGATACTAGATATTGTTGTAATTTCTTAAAAAAATTTGGGGCGAACTGAGGGTAAAAAGGTGGTTCATTTTTCGTGCATCTTCTCTTCATGGCACCGCGTCTGCTTCACTAATTCTTTGTACCAAAGAATTCCTTCATTTTGTTGTTTTCAATCCCAAAAAAAGGGTCTAACCAGAAATTCTTATCCGTATCTATATTAATCTGCTCTGTCTTGCCACTGATTTCAAACTTTCTAGCTGCAAATTTGCCTTCTGAATTGCTTTTACTACAGAGGAATCTCTTGTTTTGTTTCACTGTCCATACATACCCACTGGTGACCAAGAACTTTGTAGATGTCTGTCTGCCCCACACAGACGCTGTTCTGCAGAAAAGATGAGAGTTTTTCAGCAAGAGAGGTTTTGTGCTCAATCCCTGATCAAGAAGGTGGGTGACCTGCCTAAAAAGCAAATGTGACAGTGCTTATCCACTGTCCATCTGCGTACACCTCTGCTGTCATCGGGTTTGCACAGTAGTCCGTGAACAGAGAAGAAAGATACAGCCCTTGGAGGGGCCTCTCCCTCTACATGCTATAGAAGAGCCAAAATAAGTATTCTAGATGAGACATCCACCTCGTAAATTGCTGGAGCTGGGGGAGTTGATTTCCCCCACATAGTTTCTTATATGCAGTCTTCTCTACCTTTCCCTCTCCTGCTGTATGCCAAATGGTGCAGATACTTGATGGGGAAAGAGGAAGAAAACACTTTGGCAGTTGCTTTCTCTTTCTACTCTGAGAAGACACAGCGTGATATCAGAGGTAACTCTCTGCTTCTCAGTGACTTGGATGGGGTAGGGGCGATCCCACTGTTTATTTATTTGTTTATTTTGCTTCTTGGTAAGCTTTGTGTATTGTTAGTGCCCCTGACACTGACTACTCATCCAGCAGATATACTTTCAGAATATTTTCTTTTCTAAATCTATTCTTTTTTTCTTTTCCCTTTTCTTTGTGTAAAGGATATGTACTGGCTTTGTGGAATCCCTGTAGCAAGTTGTGAATGATGTATGAACTGAAAAATCTTTGCCTGCTACACAGTAGGAATATAGAAAGTGCTGTGCAGTCACTGCTGTGCTATGCTTTTTTTCCTATGTATACAGACACATAGTAGTCATTTCATATTCATTTTGACAAGCCCTTTATGTCCAGACACCGTGGGATGGGATGGCTTGTGTACCATTGGCCTGCACTGGATTATGTATCAAAGAGATTTTTGTGCATAATTGTTCCCTGTGCTGTGCTTGGAAGAAAGTGGTGTCTTCTGCTTTTGCTAATATGCCAGCTTGAGTTTCCTCCTCAGTTCATATTTCAGGCAGCAAGTATACCTGGGAAGAATTGCTAAGATGTCTGTATCTCGTAAATGTATGCTCAGACAGGGATTTGAATCCTAGACACTGAGCTACAAACTTGAAGACGTGCTCATTTTTTTAACTGGCATGGATCCTGGCTATTCCCTGTTTACAGCCTATTGTGGACTCATTCAGTTTATTTCCTTTGGGCATCCAGTCCATCTTAGCTAGTGGAAAGAGTACAGAATACCCAGTAGAAATGCAAGCGCAAATCAGAGAGAAGATTTTTCCCTTCTATTTTAATGGCTACAAGATTAATTCTCCTCCTCAGACACCTATTGCTAACTTAGATTTTTGATTTCCCATATTGCCATACCTGAAAGGGACTGCTTTGCACTAGATATTTCTGCAAGATATGTGCCACCAAAGGAAAACTTACTTGATTTCCCCTGATTATACAAGGGTGTCTTCCTAATATGGGATGGCTGACTGTTTTTCCCTCTGTGGTCACACAGCACATTGTTAGTTGCTAAAACCTGTTGTTAGATTCCACCTGAATGAAAAGACTTAATTTTTATGAGCATTGACCAGTGAGACTACAAGTTAATTCTAGCTTTCCCCTAAGAGTAGGTTTCTCATTAATAAGAAAGATACTGAAGTCAAAGTAAAGGTTCATTTTATTAAAAGTGGAGAGCTTAGGGAGGAAGTAGAGGTTACTGACTAAAGCACCAGGATCTTTGTTTACATTAAATAAATCACATTTCTGCTCTGAGCCTCAGTTTCCTAACTTAAAAATAAGGATAAACCAGATAGTTTTTCAGTTCTGGAGACTGACAAGTGAACAGCATCGCAGAAAAATTATTGGTGTGCATAAAGTATGAGTAAAAGACAAGGAAACAGATGAGACCACCGAGGGAGAGAAGCAGCAGCTGCGGAGGAGGATACACCCGGATCACCTGAAAACAGGGTGTCAGAAATCCTTATGCAGAGTGAGGCAGGTAGAGTAGGTTTGCTAGGGGAGGTGGTGCACAGCCACTTCAGCTGCAGAAGTCCTGGAGAAGTTGGGTAAATCGTGCACAGAGAATTACTGTCTCAGGAAAAGAAGTCAGGAAGAAAAAGGACAGGATTAGCTATGGCTGAGCCCACTGCTTTGCCCTAGGCTTCCCCAAGCTGTGGGGTGAGAACTCCAGGCTCCTGAGTAAGGGGGCTGTACTTCTCCAGCTGACACTGTTGCAAGACGTCAGGAGCCTGTTCTTAGTACAACAATTAACATAAAAAACGGTTATCAGCAACTATTATTTCATGATGTCTTTTCCTCTAGTTTTCCCAAATAAACCAGACATTTACCCTATGACCCAAATAGTAGACTATTTATGAAGGGCTTTTTACCAGTGTAAATAAAGAGTATCCTTGGCAACATTTCTTTCCCATTCCTAGCAATCAGTTGCTGAACCCTAACCCAGATATGTTTGATATTCCCCGCATTCGTGCTTGGACAAATGAAGTTGATTCCTGAGCCTGTGAACACATTGAAACTGTTGCCTCATCCACTGCAACCTTGGCAGAAGTAAATTGGACCAAGGTGATACTCCCGGCCATGCTTTCAGTATAATTTCTTTCTTTTCGCTACGGAATCCTGATGTGGTCATGCCCTAACCTTTCTTTGAGTCAGTTCTCCCGCTGGGGGAGTTAAACAGTGAAAAAAGACTTCTGCACTTGCTTGAATTCGGCAGAGAGCGGCTAATGAGCCCTCCTGATCCCCCGTGCGCCGGGTGCGCGGCCACGGCAGCCGCAGCTCTGCCTCAGCCGTGGGGACCCGAGGCAGCCCTGCATCCGCCCCTCCATCCCAGTCTGTGTGCTGGGGTGGGCGGCCAGGGCTTCCCCTGTGTCCAGCACGGTCCCACCTGCGCCCTGCAGCGGGGTCTGCTCCCTGCACCTCGGGGAGGGGCCCCCAGCTGCCTCCCCACGCAGGCACACATCTGCCTTGACTTCCAGATGGTTTTGTGGGGCACCTCAAACCACCCAGGAAATTACTTCTGTGCTGTGGGTGTGTCCCTCGCATAATTTTTGTAATGATGTTATGGCATAATGTACATCTTTCACTGTTTTGGTTTTTTTTTTTTTTGCATTGTCTTATGCTCATAAAACAGTATATGATTCTCCCTTCCAATCAGATGAATACTCTTTGGTGCAAGAGTAGCCTATAAATTGGTTTTGGATGCTTGCAGGAAACTGCTGTAAAAATGTTTCTTGGTAATTAGAATGTTCTGGAAACTTATGATTTTTTGTTATCAAAATGTGTTAAAATCAATTATGGTAGTTTAGTCTGTATTTTTGTAATGCACCATAGGTTTTCTCAACATTCTACTTTTTAAGAGCTTAAACTAATACATCTGAGTTTCTATCACCCAATTTTTGTTCATAGATTGAAAGAAAAAAACAAGCTTTCCCGTTTTTTCAATATGTGATCAGTTTTTCAGCTTGAATGAATGTCTTGAATAAACCCAAATGCAATGAAAACCTTCTCTGCACCTGTGGAGAAGCTACAGCTGGCAAATGCAAACATTTTTCCAGGTGTTCATTCATCGAAACCTTACTCCTGAGTAGTGGGACTCACTTAAAGTTTCGAGAATAAATATGTTTAACTCAAGTATTATTTTTAATTTAACATGAAATTGCCTGAAGTTATTTCTGTAATCTTAGGCCCTTGTATAGGTTAACCTAATTTCAGAGTTGATTTTAAATTATGTAAATATTTTAATGAGTCGGTATTAGCAACACCTAAATACAGACCCTGTCATTATTATTTCTGAGTACTAATTTTTGCACCCTTTGTCTGTAGAAAAGGTTGATTAGACATTTCCAACCACTAAATCATATGGAGAGAGTAACTGTAATGTTAACTGCTATTTTTAATTCAAGAAGATCAAAAACTATGATTGCCGGATAAACATAATGTGATCAGAAGCCAGAAATGTGCCCAGTAGGCAAATTTTTGTAAGACTTGCCATTCTTTATTCAAAATGTTTGAGCCTGCTGCTCCAAAACAATGGTCTGGACTGTTCACTGCTCCTTGTTGGCCAGGTGCTCTTCTTTCCCAGGTAGGATGGTCTTTTTGTCACGGCTGGAGCAGAGCAAACCAAAGAGGGATTTAAAACTATCTATGCTGAAATGGCTTTCTGAGGTTGTTATAGGGATACATACCAGGCAATCTAATGTGTCTGCTTTGAAAACTGTGCCGTGTACTATCAATGACCCTGTCGTGAGCAATCCTAATCACCTCCCCTTTACTGCCTGAACCCAACCTCTAACAGGCATTTTAGGGCTGAGTCTCCTGTTTGCAGGAAATCCAAACACCGCTCTCTCTGCAGAGAGGAAGCAATCAGAGTGAATCTGTGACACGGTGCTAGCACAAACAGAGACTGGGCACGCGAGAGCACACCCCGGGGATGCTCTGAGGCCGTGTGTAGAGCTGCTCTGCAGCGCTCCAGGTCCAGCTGCAGCCGGGCGTTCTGGTGTGCACCGAGCTGACAGTGGGGCGCTGAGGGTGAGCTGTGCCACCCAGGCAGACCCTGCGCACCCGGAGCAGCGCTGCCACAGCGGCAGAGAGCGCCTCGCACGAGCCAGCGCGCACCCCGCACTCGTGTGTGCGGGGCTACCTTGCGCCAGCCCACGGTGATTGCTTACAGATATTTACTTTAGCACATGGCATATAGAACATTAAAAGGGGTTTGAAAATCTCTCAGTTTTTCAACTTCTGAAGGATTATTAACTTCAAAGTCTGAAGAAATGTCGGCCTTCTATGCTTGGAAATGCCAGCAGCTTTTGCATATCCCCACCACAGTACCAAGCAACCCCCAGCAGAGAGAAACGATTACTGCCTCCATGGCATAAGGATGGCTTTTGATCTCCTAACATATTGGAAATTACTTAAAGGTAAGCCATCTGCTAGCTGAGGAACAAAAATAGATTACATCACACCCTGCTAGAAAGATTGTGTTAAATCCTGTGTATCAAGGCTTTTAATAATTCTAAATTAAGTCAGTTAATAGGATTAGGTACACATTTTCCTTAGTCTTCTTTCACCAACTATTCACAAAAAAAACTTTTCTTTGGTGGAGATCTGTAAAATTCAGGCATGTTCCACTGTGAATAAAAGAGTTCTTTCCAGAACAAAACATTTCTTTAGATCATAATTGCTCTCCAAAGACACTTAGAGTAGGAGAGCAGGTCAGTGTGTGGGGAGTGGGAGGAACCCAACCCCTTTATTTTTTGTTAATATAGTAATAGTAATTGCAAATGTTGGATTGCTTAGCTAGGGTATTGCAACTAGTTACATAGGATGCAACCTGTCCTCAGAAGATTGTTCAGGAAACTGTTAAAAGTCTTTATTTTTTCTTTTGGTTTTTTTTATTTTTTCAAAGTGGTTGGCCACCTAAAAAAGGTGATTTAGACCTGTTCTGTTTACACTTAGAAGAAACTTTGACTTGTAACTAGGAGACCATAAACTTTATTATTTTGACTTCGACACTGTCTGGGAAAAGATGCTCGGATGACAATTCTCCCACGCTTCTTTCACTGCTACATCCTTCTGGTCCTTGGAAATCTATGAATCATGGACTACAATAGCTGAAACTTATATCCAAGTATTTGGGTTTAATAGGACTTAGTGGTCATTCTCGTCCCTTAATTCGTGCAATTATTTTCTAAGCTTATTTATAGTTTTGTGTTCTTTAACATATTTTGGCAACGAGATTAACGATTAAGGTTTGTGTGGAAATGACTTCCTTTCGTTAAAAACTTTTGAGCTTATAATTTTATAAGGGGGTTGTGTACTAACGACTTTTGTCACCAGAATTAAGCCATTTGGAATCATGTTTGGATGCAAGATAATTTGGTCATGTACTATTTAGAACTTGCTTTTTATACTTGTTGTCATTATCTCTTGTGAATTAATCAGAGACTAAGTTTTACTATATTCTTTTCAAAAACACATGAAAGAAAAATTACTTGTATTTTCCAGTCTTTCATGTGGTCTAGGATTTATTACTGAAGACTTTTAATATGACAGAAGTCATGCTCATTGCCATTAAGAAATCCTGCTTAGTCAACAAATATTCATGGCCTTACACAGATCAGTAGTTAACAACTGTGGAAAGTGGTATCTTACTCTAAGAGTAATTTATTTCAAATCAAAGCAAACTATCCCCTTGTAAAATAAGGCTGCAAGAATCTGGAAACACATCAGTTAGAGCCAAACCCTGAATGTATGGTTTCTGAGCAATGAGTGCAACAAGTGAAAATATAAAGGAATTGTGGTCCCATGCCATAAAACTTCTGGGCAGAAATTTGGGGAGTTCTGTTATCTCAGACACAGTTACAGTCATTGGGATTGCTCTTGTGCTCAAAATTAAGTATGTATTTCTTTTCTTATGTGAACTCTAGAAGGAATTACTTGTGTTAGACCAGAGTTTGGAAAACTATGGCTCCAACTAGCTGATTATGGTTTTACACTGATTAGCACAAAAGAAATATTTTCCATTTCTGATGTCAAATACACCATCATGTAAACGTTATGACAAAAGCAAAGGACGGTATTGGCAAGTACGGAATTCCAGTAAAACAATAAAAAGAATCCTCCTTCAACTTCTGTGTTCTGGCAGTGAAATGTTTCTGGAAGTTCGGTTCAGTAGAACTGGGGAGGTTGATGACACAGGGGAAGTGGAGCACCTTATACTTCATTAAAGTGGAAAGTGAAACACAACAGAGCATTACAGACATTTGAAGATGAGGTATCCAGAAGAATATCTTATATTGGCTGGGAAAATAGATGGTTGTCTTTGCAATGAGCAGAACACGTGATTCTGGATTTTGCTGATACCGAACTTTCATGCAGAAGACACCACACAAGCATTTATTGCATAGCTGAATGTTCCATCTATATGCAAACTAAGTAATTTAGAGAGAGCTGAGGAGCAAGCTTTACTGCAACTCAGCCAATCTGTTAATCTTGGCCTTCAGACATCCTTTTGTCTCACTGAAGAGCAGTTTCTTTTCCACGTCCTTGCAGTCCTTGCCTTTTCCAGTGTGAAACTGCCAACTATTTCTGTAAAACCTGAAAAGGAGAACTGACTTTGGAGCTACTGTACAAACAGTAATTCTCACAACTTCCATCCATCAGCTGCCTACCCCAAGGAGAGGTTTAGAGTCCTCAAGGTCCCTAGTTCACAAACCCTCCACTTTAGAACACATATCAACAGTAAATAATTTCAAAATATAAGTATGACCTTACTACTTCAGATCAAATGTCGATATAGCTCTGTTTTCTGCCTCCAGCAGTAGATGTAAACATGTGTCCCCAAAAAAATAAGAGCATGTCAAGTCTGTATGGCACTTTGCATTAAGCCTCACATCCAGCTTTTAATTATTTTCAGCTCCATCTGCCTGCATTGAAAGCCCACTAGGTCTGACACTGGAAGAGTCTATGAGGAAACATTCTCTATCTAGCTCTTGACGCCACTGACGATTTCACAGATCTAACCTCTTTTTTCACAGATCTGGCCTCATCACCAAGAACCTGTTTAGATATATTGCAACCATTTTGAGACAAGGAGATCACAATTTGTAGAGACTTTGGACAATGGTAGATCATGGCTTTATATAGTGGCATAGTGATGGTCTTTGTTTTGCTCCTTTCAAAAAAATTCTTAATGTTTGAATTGCTTTTTTGACCACTAAGTAATATTTATGTGACACTTTCGTAGTTACCCTCCTTCACACCTAGGTCTTGTTCCTGAGTGGTGAGATCGTATCAGAGCCCACCATTTTCTAGATAAAGTTAGAATTTTCTCCTGCCCATCACTTTACATTTATTAACAGTGAATTTCCTTTACCATTTTATTGCCCAGTTGCTTAGTGAGTCCTTTACATTAGGGCCTTGTCCTTTGATATTCTGGATAACTAAGCATAATTAGCAAAGTTGACCTCAGTGCTCATCCCTTTTGAAGAACGTTTTAAATATATCAAACAGTCCCTCCAGAATTCTTCTGGTGAGTTCATTTCGATGTGAAACTAAACATTTACTCCTAACCTCTGTTTTCTGTCTTTCATTCAGATATTCATCTAAACAAAAATTCCCCTTTAAACATCCCCCAGATGTTTAGTTTTCTTAAAAGCTAAATCTTTACTGAGGGATTTTGTAAAAAGCTTTTTAGAAATCCAAGTAGACTGTACCTACCAGGTCACCCTTATCTACATGGTTTTTTGTTTTTTAAAGAACTCTACATTTATAAAGCAATACTTCCACGGACAAAGACATGGAGTAGTTCCAGATGTGCATTATTTCTATTCTTATTAAACATGCTACTGATGTACCCTGTATAGATGTCAATCTTGCAGGCCTGCAGTTCCTCAGATCTTCCCTGGGATAATTTCTAAAAACTGACACCCCATTTGTTACTCTTCAGTCCTGCTGCTAAGGCAATTTCAGGCAAGAAATTACACACCCTTGCTAATAATTCCATTATTGCATCCTTGCATTGTCCTAGAACAACAAGCTGAATAACATCTGCTCCTGGCAATTTTTTTTAGTGCTCAATTGACCATTTGTTCCTTATCCTTTTTTGCAGAAATTTCAATTTCAAAGACATGCTCTACTCACGCCCCCCCCAAAAAAAAACCCCAAACCAAACCCAAACAAAAAAAACCCCTGAAAAACCCAAACCGAAATGAAAAAATCCCTGCAGATTGTAAAAGTCTTTAGTTTTTTCCATAGTGAACACTGATGCAAATAATTAATTTAACTTTTCTGAAGTGATTTTTCCTCCTGTATCAGGGTCAACTAGTAATCCGGCAGAGTTTCAGAAATTCCTACTCTTTAAAACATATTTTTAATAGTTGTGCTGACCTTACAGCATTTTTATGTTCAAAATTCCAGAATTTATTATTGTATTTTCTTTCTTTGGATATGACTTCAGTTTTTTGAAGAAGGATGGCCTCATGCCATACAAAGGAGTGATTATCCAGCTATGTTAATTGATACGTTTAGCTGGAATTAGGCACAATCAGATAATTCTTACAAAAACTGGTTTTGCACTGAAAACAGCTGAAAGAATAATTCAGGTCTATATCCACACCCTAATCAAAAGGCAAATAGGCTATTTTTGGACAATCTCCCTTTCATCTCTTCTTGTGGAAGATGTTCTTTTTCTCACAGCATTTAAAAAGTGTTGCCTAGGTGACAGAACATTTATTTTGGAAGGGAGGTCTCACGTTTGGTCTTGTCACCTGCATCTTCCTCTGTTACACCTCACAACAACTTATGAAAACTCAGTAATACACATATGTGGCTTTTAGTACAGCAGCAGGACCCAGCTGTCCCCCTTAAGCAATGAATGCTGCCAAGCTGCAGAGCCATACTGACTATCCTTAGAGCTCAAAGAATCAATACAAAGAAGAACTTTGGAGAAAGGGAATGTGTTTTTGCTTTTTCCTCAGCCCACAAGACATTGTAACCTGGTCTTTAGGGAACACATTGGCAGGTAGCGGTTCAAACACACCATGACCATGGTGAGGACTCAGCCAGAATTCAGTGGATTTTCAGCTTGAAACTGAATTGAGCAGAGTCAGAAGACAGAAAGAGATACTAAAATAATATTTTGTCCAGACACCAATCTTTAGAGACATAGAGAATAAGTCTGAGTCCTCTGACAGAAGCACTATAAATGCAGGTCTTCAGAAGGTTGTTCAGAGCCCAAGGCTCTGCTGGGTCTGGCCAGCCTTGGTGTGCTGCCTCCTGTGTTCTGGCAATCTTCTCTGAGGTACCAAGGGGAGAACTGGACCTCTCATTCCGAAGTCCAAATTCTGTTATTTGTGTGTCTTTGAATTTAGGTCGAAGGGCTGATTCAACAAAGAGATTTATATCACTGACTACTGCTTAGGCACCTGAATCCAATGTTTATATTTTACTGAGACTCTCAAAACTCCCACTGAATTGCTGCCTATCATTTTAACTCATCTTTGTTCTTGGGTTTTACATCACCTAACCTTAAACATTTGCAATGTAGATGTTTGCATCTGAATTAGTCATCCTCAGTTCCTCTTAAGCTCAGCAGAGAGGAGAGAGTTTCTGAGGAATGATTCATCTGACCCACTTTAGAGGTCTGCAGTACATCCCATGGACTACACAGCCAGCCCACGGTGCCAGCTCAGATGTATCTGCCAGCCCAGTAGGTGATCGCGTTTAGACGGATGAATTGAAACCCTGATGCCAGAGGAGCTGCGGATCATTTGTACACTCTGTACAGCCCTAAAGCACCTGTGCATAGCAAATGTGAGCTATTTTAAACCTCAAAGGACAATTGCGTTGCACACTGATACAAGCTAAGAGCGAGCCCGTGAACAGCTGCGGTGGCTGACAGGCAGGGATTAAACAAGTTGCTCTGTATGGTGTGTACACAGGATGACCAAAAGCCTCCTGTGCCAGAGCTGCACAGAGCCCTCCTCACCTCCATGCCCGACCGAGCTGCTGGCATTGGACATGATCTCCTTTGCCCCAAAGGTGCCAGCACACCAATCTCCATTTACACAGTGCTCTTCTTGGGTAGCCTCAACGGAAACGTATACCTGAAGTTTGAGGATGCCTAAAATTTAAGCAATAAGATTTTCATGTCTCACTAGCCCTAGATATAGCAAGTTTCAGTTTAAAATATTCCTGTGACTTTATTCTCTAAGTGTGGGAATTTAGTGTTGAATTAATCCTAACTAGACCTCATAGCTCTAGTGTGTCTATTATTTCTTTCTCATGGGAGAAAAAGATGGAGGATACACTTTTAACAATAGGTTCTGGATTACTCTGACTTCAACGTGAACTGCAGCAAGGCAAAAAGGACTGGGTGTCCTAAAAACTGGTTAGAAGTTGGACTTACAACACTAAGGTATGCAGAGGCAATTTTGCTGAAGCTAAAGAAATAACTGGATTGGTCAAAGTGATCTGCAGAATGAAAAAGAGCAGCGTGATGAAGCCTATACATAAGTGGCTGGGTAGATAGGATGCAGTATCCTACCTACATCTCATCATTAAAAAGTGATAATCCTTAATTAGAAAGTTAAGGAAGCAACATTTCTTTGACCCTGGAAAACACTGGAAATTTAAATTAGTGTTAACTAAAACAAGCTCAAAGTCATTTGCTGAACCATTGTTTAGCAGAATTTTTTTTGTGCTTGAGTGAATGGCTTCTGTTTACAACTAAGATATTAGCAAACCAAGAAATTACAGAAGTGAAAACTTGCCATCTTAACTGGAGAAAACTTGAACACTGTCATTCATCCTGGTCTTAAAGTACATGAAAAATGTTTCTATCCTAAATCTCCTACATATGGAAGCTTGAAGTGCATATCTCAAATTATTATTATCCTTGTTATTCTTGACAAGCTTAAACAAGGTGATGGCAGGCAGCTAGTGCCACATTCACTACAGAAGGGAAAGATTCCCAGTAGTGGTTTATGAGAGAAAAGGTTGTTATTCTTTATTTGTTATTTGTCCTCGTTCTTCACTGAGGGAGGAATTAATGTATTTTTTAACATAAATGTTATTAATTGTATGTATCTACAGCTCTCTCTAGTGACAAAAAGCTCATAAAAACTGTATCTCAGAACATTTAGTGGCTGTCTGTTATTCTTTAAGTAATGCAAATTACTTGATCTTCTTGTTTTAATCCACTTACTTCACAAATCTTGGTAGCTATGGCCAAAACACGTTCTCCAGGCTCTTTACACACTCAGTACTCCCAGTGATGTCAACAGAGATTGTGACAAAACAATCACAATAATAATTGACTATAATAATTGGTCTCTAACCAATAAATATTGCTGGGTTTATAAGTCTTTATCACAGTTAATTTTTTTCTTCTGCCACAAGCTCTTCTTGTACACAGTGCAGAGCCTTGATTGTAGCCTGTGTTCCACATCTCACAACAGGGTCTATGGCCCATCTTACAAGGCCCTGGTGCTTGGAAGTGGCACTGATCTTTGCAAGAATGAAAGGTTTCAATAAAGTGCATTCTCACCTGACCTGGAAACTACAGTGGCATTAGTTATGCTTTTGTAATTGACAGCATTTACGTTGAGCAGAGTCACAGATTTAGCTTCATTTCTTCACGTCCCAGCAGAAGTTTATCGAATGCAGCCTCTGAAGCATTTAACCAAACCTTGAAGTACTTGACAGCATTGCTGATTATTAAAAAAATTCTCTATATGATTCAGTGGCAATATATGTTCCTATCATATCAATTAGTGTCAGCACCTCCAAGTATCCCTCCAGAAGAGTTGGCCAAACAGCCAGACTTTGACTGAACGAAAGGTGGATCACTGCATCCCAAGTCACAGATTTTGCACAGCTTTTGCATGGACGTGTCAGTGCTACCCCTATTTAGATTGATTTGCTTTAGGCTGCTTTTGTTTTTTGCCCCAAGACAAAACCATATGCAAACTGCTGAAGCTCCCATGCCTTTTGACCTTGCCAAGCTTTGTTAGAGCATCTTATCTTTACACAATACCCACAAGCATGCGTAGGACACTAGAATCAGTGTACCAGAAACTCAGTGCAGTTTTGAGTCACAGCACCATAGGCTAAGAAGATGTGACATATATTTCCATATCAAAACAAGAAAAACCTTTCTTTCCCCTCTTCACTGATGCATAACATCCCAAAAGGCAAGCATGGCCTTCAGCTAACACAGATCAATTTTCTTTCAGCTTCAATCACCATTTAATTACTGTTGACTTCTTTAACCTTTTTCTCTTCCTTTATGGATTAGATTCCTTTATAGTCTGTTGCCATTTGCTTTCTCTGTGACATAATCAAACTTAAAATGGTATGATAAAATTTCACATTTTTCTTCTTCCTTCTTACCATTTATCTTCAATTTACTTCAAACCCCAAATCATTTTTTGAGGAGAAAAGTATTTTTAATGAATTGACTTTTAACTTTATCTCTCCCCAGTATCTAGATGTCATTTGCTTTAAGCAAGTAATTGTTCAGATGACTGGATGGCATGCTGGATAAAAGCACTAGCTTTTCAGCTCTTCACATTTCAGGAGAAAAACACCCACATGGCAGTATATTTTGAATGCAATGAGTTTTGTTGACTCAGCTTCATCTTCAGCAAATATTTCACATTTCACTAACTCAGAGCCCACATAAAAATAGTTCAGTTAGTACTTTTAATCAGAAGGAAACCATTGCTCAGTAGATGAGAAGAGGAATGATTTTTCTACAAGTGGCTGTAAAACAAGCAGAGATCCTCCCAGCCAAATCAGGGTATTCATTCCTCGGCACTTATTTGTTCTGCTGGATCAGAGGCCTGGATGTCTGTGTCACTGTGCATGAACTGGTGTAATTCAGGATAGAATATGGCCCCATGCATCTTTTAAACTGATCTCTTTGAAACACCTTTAATTGCACATGCAACGAGCACAGTCTGTTTTCTAGAACGCAAATTTTTTTAGGGCTCAGAGTAACCCCATCTGGGTGTTGATGTAAACACCTAATATGCCCTTTACAGGGCAATAATAGCACCAAGGAGTTAAGTACTAAGCTTTGGAGCAGAATGATTTTTTATTTGTTTAATTATAGGGGTCAAAGGGAAGAGTAGTTCTGCAATTACTACCATACACAGTGTAACTGGCTGTGAATCTATTACTATAGATTTTATTTTGAGATCTTGTTTTTGAAAACATTTGTCCTTGAACTAATTAACTTGGAGCAATTGAGTTACAAGAACTACAGACCAGAAGATTTTAGAAAAGTGGATTTTAGAGGATGCTCTGAGGTATGTGTCATTATTGGCAGTAACTTCGATCCTTATGCATCCTTTAGACACCACAATTAACAGCTTTACAAAAATAGCTTTATCTCGTGGGATCTTGGCACTGATGTCCATTCAAGCTATTTCTTTGGTTTTGCTACATCTCAGGATGTTGTAAGTAGTTATGTCTTCTTCTTATACATCCAGCCATTAAGAATGAGGTCAATTCTTGAGGGCAAAGGAGGACATAGAAAAGCACCAATTCTTACTTATGTGAAACTATATACTACTTGTCTCTTTTTTAAAATAATAACCCAATAATTAATTAATTATGTATTTAAGTTACTGATATATTTCTGCTCAACAGGCTGTAATTAACTCACAGAAAAAGTACAGTTTAATTTTTGATTCAGTTACTGTAAAGTAAATTGATAAAATACTTTGAAAATAATTGTACTAAAGGGAGAGCCTGGAGAATAAAAACAAAACACATCAAATACAGATGAAAATACGTGAAGTAGAATCTTTTCGGGCCACCTAGTCTCTTCTTGCACCCACCATAGGCTTGTTTTGTGTTGCTGTGTGCTCCTCCACTCTGTATACTATGTGCTGAGATATGCACATATGTATTCATAGGAGATGATGTAGCTTTCAGATCATTTGGAGTAAGGATAAGCTTACCCTGCAACACCGTGACCTACCTCATTTAATAACTGGAATAACCTGTAATTGTGATCTGGGTGGTTTTAATGACCTGGAAAACACTATGCATGACCCATTACATGTTATATTGAGCTGATCACTTTTAAATAAACACGTCTATGGACATTAGACATTAAGACAAAATGCACGTATCTGAGTCTCTGTCTGCAATACTTCCAGAAAGAAAAAGCCATCAATTTTAACTAAAACTGTTGGAATTTGTTGGATTGGCTTTTAAAATTTAGAACTTTCTGCAGTGAGTCATTTATTTGTATAATTTGGTCATACTATCCACAGCTATAAAAAATGGAGAAAATCAGATCTTCTGCCATTCTGTTTCACTCCTTCCTGTCCTACGTATTTCAGCACAACTGGAAGGAACATCTTTTGTTTACGTATTTTAGAAATAATTGTAAAGAGCAGTTTCTTAGATTGGCATTGGAAAATGTTAACTAAGTTGCTATCAGTCTTAAAGGATTTTATCCTCAAAGGTTTTGGTTTTAATGTACATATGTAATCTACAATGTAATGTAATACACTACTCTTATGCATTCACCCAGAATCAATAACCAATTACCCTAAATTAACAGAATATCTTGAGATCTCAACTAAGACGTTTTTACTATGTTTAAAAAGAATTTTATTCTTAAAAATCTATATGAAACCTTCCAAAATGAAGATTTTAAAAGGAATTACAAAATCAAAGCTCAAAATTTTGGGAAAAAGTCAGGAATGAGCTAAAGCAAATGACTGGATCTGCCTGTGTTTATATAGCTCATAAAGTGTTCAGAAAAATATGACTAATGTCAAAGATTAGTAAAAAGTTTAATAGTGCCAATTAAGTCTTTGCATGATGTGTTTAATTATCTGGTATAGAACACGCAGTTATTACAGTGCAATCAGACAGCAAATATAATTTATATTACAGCTATTATTATTTACCATGTAAATGACCTGAAAGGATTTTATCTGAAGCATGTAATACTTATTTCTGATTTTTAACATTCACTTTATCCAAGCAGGATCTGAAAATCCCATGTGAATCTGAAATCGAACCTTTTAAAATATGGAAAATACATATGTATACTATGATAGCTGAAGATTTTGGGTGGAAATATTGACAATGGGACAGATTCTGAGGCTTCTCAGTTTGTATTTTATCATTCCCCTTATAGAAGTAGTACTATCCAGGAAAGACCCCTGTAGGAAGCAGATTTCCCAGTGGAAGGAGGATGCCATTAGAAAGTGACAGTGACTATTCCTTGGGAAGAGTGAATTTAAGATGCATTTGTGACACTCACAAGCCAAGGGCTGTGCTTGTTTGTCATTCCCATAGATACACGAGGCCCTACAATTCCCACTCCTTATGCTTTGCACCAGGGAAGGACAGGAGGAGCAGAGAGCTTCCTCCATGGCAGACACCTGAAGAACAGGGCCTGGTGCCACCTGCTGTGGCACAAGCACAGTCCCTGCTCCCGGGGAGTGACCAGCACCGCTATGTTTTACACAGGGTCAGACCCAACACTGGCATGGAGAAAATCTGGAGTTGCCCTGTGGTTCCAAACCAGGTTAAATTCTCAGAAGCTTCACAGCAGAATTCTGCAGTTCCAAACGGTGTGTACACTCTGTTTTGCTGAACTTTCAAAAGAGCAGATGAAAGCCGTAATGTTGAAGCCTGACTTTTGCCAGTGCCTTCTCTGGCCATGTACCTTCCCGCACATTACCTCTATTTTTTATATTAGCCCATTAAAACATGTTGGTGTGCTCAATTCAGTTGAGATAGCTCAAGGAAAGCTAAACCCAGGACATGAAAAAACAGAAGACGAAAAAGGGGATGCTAGCTTACGACTTCATCAAATCAACCTTGGAAGTTGTCACCTATTGTTAATTTTTACTTTGAACATGAAGTTTAGTTCACTGTTTTTCATCTCCTCAATTTAACACTCAATTGTTTTGTAATCAGACAGTTTCCTTTTTCTAATCACTAATAAAATTATTTAAATTTAAAGAGAACTGGTATTATTTATATTAGTTTGAAAGTAATTCTCAACTGAAGGAATTAAAAAAATGCCAATTGTTTGACAGAAATCAAAATCAAAGTTGAAAACAAATGTGGAAAATTTCCTTTTAGTATTTGATTATCAAGATAGCAGAGATCACTTAGGAAAGATCATATTCTTTATAAATACCATGAATTTATAAATTATTTTTGTCTCTTACTTAAGGTACAAGAAAATATTCTTGTCCTGCTGAAACCACTGCATACTAAGTATTAACATGTGAAAACTTAGTAAACATTTGCCCAAAATACAAACCCAGTAACTTGCAGCTAGTATTGATTCTTATGACCCAAGTAATTACCTGTCCAGAAGTACTGTTCTTCTGCCTCCCTGCTTCCAAGCTATTTCTTTCTCCTGTCAGACTATTTAGACTCCTAGATAATATTTTTGGATTATGAATGTATTATTTACAACCTACTGTCCTAGCACAAAACATTCACTGAAAAAATCAGATGTGCATTATCATGCTCTTTAGCATGACCTGTACCAAATACAATCTTACCTTGCATATTTCTTCAGCCCATTCTAATGCTGCCTTTCTTTCTAGAGTACTTCTTAAGCTTTTCAAAAGGCAGTCAAATATGGAATCAAAATACCTTTGTTTTCTGTGTTGTGATTTGTAATACTGACATCCATCCACTTCTTTGATATTCCTCTGTTTTAGTGAAAGAGAATGAAAACTAAGCTATCATACTTCCATGATCACATCCTCTTGTGTCCCTTGCTGGTGGATAGATGCCTTTGCAAACCTATGTTACATAACTTGAGTTCACCTTGTGAATTTTTCATTGATAAAATATGATGCTATCAAGTTTGGGATACTGTGTTTTAGCTATTGACTAGGTTACATGATGTATAGAAGAAGCAATATATAACAGTGTTTTCAGTGAGCAGGGGCGCTTCAGGTAACAACACCTGACAAATCTCTTATTTCTTTTAATGCCATGTACTGATTGAGCTGGAAACCAGGACATTATTCATGAACAAAGAAATAGCAGATCTCCACTCAAAGAAAGGGATTGAGGGGTGGGAGAACAGGGTGAACAGGAGGGAAAACATACAAAAAGGCACCTATTCTCATTAATTCAATGACTAGTGTCAGCAGAGCCCTGTTACAAAGAGGAATAAAACCCATAATGAATACTCTTCAAACTTCATTCACGAGGGAAAAAAGGGAAGAAATAATGCCATTCTGGTTAGATGTAGCGCAAGGTTTGGGAAGCTGGTGCACTCACAAATGAGGACTGATGTACTGCACTGAGCACAAATGCAAAGACGTAATCGGAAATGCTCAGATCGCCAAGTTTATGCTTTGCGTGGAATCTCTTTTTAGTAGTCCCTAAAGATCAAACTCTCCTACGTACAGGATAATGATACACTGGGCTTTTCTTGTAGCAGAAAATGAAACAGTTGTTTCCTTTGTCTATTCACCATGCACAAAATGCAGGGATCTTCTCTCATCGTGCAGGAAGCATCCATAGCTCTGCATGGTAGAGCAGTTCCAGCTAACGGGTTGCATATTGGACAGAAATCTGTAGCCATTTTAATGGATTACTCCTAGGAGAGTTTACCAACTGTCGTGGGTTTTTTTCCAACTTTGAGGCATATGACTCACAAAAGGAGGATATAAATATTTTTGAGGCATGGCTTGAAGCTAGAGAAGAAGCAAAATGCTAGAATAATAAGTCTCTTAACAGTATACAGAATAGGTATTACATGTACCCTTTTGTACATGAGAAAAAAGATAGCTTATCCGCAGACTATAATTGTCAATAAAAAACCCCATCGAGTCTGTGCAAATGAAGACAGAAACTGTTGTCTTGTTGATGACATGATGATTTTTTGCCTTTTCTTTTACATACCTCTTATGTATTCTCAATACCCTTAACATGCATACTTATAATTCCTTAAATCTGATAACTTAACATAGTCCTAGTATTCTGTTAGGCCAGAAAACCAAACATCCTAAAGGCCTCACAATTGGAGTCCAGAAAGCCCCACACTGTCTTGAAAAACCAAAATCCCCTCTAAAACACATCCTGTAAACTAAGATTAAGCCCATCTAGGAAAGAATATTTTGGAATAGGAAGATATCACACTATTCATTCAAGCCTCTCATTAGAACATCTCTGTTAAATATGCTAATTTACAAGATCTATACAATTATATATGTGATCTACCGTGTGTGTGCATTTTGATGTATTCCACCTTGACGAATTGTTGCACCATAACAATCCTTATTAAACACCGAAATAAAAACCCTTTCTCCCTTAACCATGTCTAGCTCTTAATTCTAAGACCAAGGAAAAGGCATCACTGTTAATACAAATTTAACGTAGGAGACTGCTGGAGTTTCCGCTTGAGCTGAGCAGGAAGGAACAATTTCCAGATCCAAGGAGCTCAGTACTTAAGGATCCACATGAGATTTCAGATGGGTCAGCCAAAAATATTATACTGAAACTTTTGTGGTCTCCACTTGGCATTCCTGACACCTTCCCATCCTCTTCCAGAATGGAGTCCCTGCATGTCACACAAAAAACACAGTCACAGTCTAAGTGTTTTAATATGACAAAGATATATTTCTGCACTCAAATCGAAATATGGCAGTTTATTTTATTTGCATGTTATTTAAGGCTAGATGGGAAAAGGATAATATTTTCAGCTGGATTTCAAAAGCACGCCTGCCAAATAAGGCATAACTGTTTTCTGACAGATTAGAATGGATGAGTGCTCATATGTAATCTGTCATTTATTTGTACAAATCTATATTTAGCATGCAAATAGATACTTGTTGCTGGACTCTATTTCTATAGTTGGTCAAACCAAAACCCTAATGTGCATTGTGCCAACAATAATGTCCCCAAATCTGCATTCCATTTCTAAAGTTCAAACCCATTTCTAGATAAAAATGGCAGTTTTCCAAGAATGTGACTCCCAGTAAAGATCGTGGTTGTGTTGGGACCCAGTGTAATACCTGCATGGCATTTATTTATTTTTCTCTCTCTGTGAGCATACATATTCTTCTCACAGACTTATTTCTGCTAATTAAAAATATTTATTCTATTTCTAAGAAGGTTTAGTCACTACTTCTAACTGAACATTAGTAGGATTAAGCATGATTCAATAGGATGTGCCAAGTTCAACCAACCAGGAGAATTTGATAGAATCATAGAATCATAGAATCATAGAATCATAGAATCATAGAAGGGTTTGGGTTGGAAGGGACCTTCAAGCTCATCTAGTTCTGATGCCCCTGCCATGGGCAGGGACACCTTCAACAGAGCACTTTCACAGGTTGCTCAGAGCTCCATCCAACCAGGCCTTGAGAACTTCCAAGGATCAGGCATCTACACCTTCCCTGAGTACCTGTTCCAGCACCACACCAACCTCACGGTAAAGGACTTTTTCCTAATATTGAATCTAAACTTACTGTCTTTCAATTTGAACCCATTCCCCCTTGTCCTGTCACTACACGCCCTTTTAAATAGTCTTTCTTACCTCATCTTTCCTGTAAGTTCCCTTCAGGTACTGGATGGTTGCAACTAGGTCACCCCTAATCCACCTCTCTTCCAGGCTGAACAATCCTAATTCTCTCAGCATTTCCTCATAGGAGAGGTGCTTCCATCCCTCTGATCAACTTGATGGCCCTGCTATGGACTTGTTCCATGTCCTTTGTGTTCTGGGGACCCCAGAGCTGAATGCAGTGTTCCAGGTGGGGTCTCTCTCACCAGAGCAGAGGGGCAGAATCACCCCCCTTCACCTCACTGGCCACACTGCTTTGGATGCAGCCCAGGACACGTTTGGCTTTCTGGGCTATGAGTGCACATGGCCAGGTCATGTCCAGCCTCTCATCCACCAGCACCCCCAAATCCTTCTCATTAGGGCTGCTCTCAATCTGTTCATCTTCCAGCCTTTATCCATTTCTGTATATGGATTCTGTACGCAATACGTGCTTCTTTAAATTTGAGTTAGAGAAAAGACAAGAGAAACCTGTGGTTTCCACTCTTAAAAATGTATCTCTGTTACCAGTTATTCTGGTGGTCATATCGTACTTTCTTTGTTAGCATTGCCTATTGCCTTTAAATGTTATTTAAATGTGTGGCATATACCAGATGTTATGTTGAGGCACTGGATACAAGCAAGTTTTGGGGACTTGAATAGCACACAGAGTCTGTGAGATTTGATCCCTTGAAGTTTCCAAGTACCCAGCTAGTCACTGTGGAATGAGATTATCTCACCAGACTTTGGAGGTCTAACAGTTTATGTTTTAAGTCGTTGAAGAAGGCATGAAAAAGAGCAATTATCCCCTTTTCCAGTAAACACTCAAATAGTTGGGATGAATAATCTTCTGTGGGTGCACATTATGCTAGGTTATAGCGTTGGGGTTTTTTTAATGAGGATAATTATTAGACATTGGAAGTCAGATTAAATTCAGTTTATCCTCAGACAAAACCAAAACTCAAAACAAAGTTGGACAGTTCAGGGTTAGGGCTTTGCATCTGAAGAGTTCTAAGTGAATCACACAAGAAGTAGCTGTGATTTTGAACTGCCATTTTCAAAAGACCACATTTGGCACAGAGAAGCTATATCCTTCACCTGACTTCTTCCTCAATCATTTTCTCTGACAAATTAAGTAATATTTATATGTAAATAAAGCTACTGAAGTGCAAAAATTATCTGGAGGTGCTGATTCCACATCTTGACATAACCATTAGCTTTGGTACCTCTGCAGCTGAGAGGCAGGTAGGCAGTCAGGGATGGAGTGGGAGCAGGGCAGGATAGTGAAAGAGATCTTAGGGTCCCCACTTGCCTCATTTGGGGGCAAAACACAGAACTGAGCCATAGGCACACCAGTGCTGATGAATTTAATATCCTGCCTGTCTACCTCTGGGCAGCAGCCAGTGCCAGCAACAAGAGCTTGGGGAATTCTTACTGAGGGGAAAAAAGATGGCAGGGGAGTAAGAACAAATAAAAAAGGATGTTGGTTCTGGGTTAGAGAACCATACAAAATGATGAGGCTGTAACAATGATTAAATCACCTTTTTGCTGTGGCTGTTGATGGCTGTGATCTGTTGTTACCAGCAGGGACTCTGCCTTCTCAAGAGAGATGGGACTGGGAGACTTGCACAGGGAGGTTGCAGGTTTGATTTTCTCAAGCTGTTTTTACTGCAGATTCCAAATGCCAGGGAATGCCACGAACCCCATGTAACAAAGTGAAGCTAAGAGGCCTTTGTAATTTTTGCCTGTTATCTTAAAGGGCTTAATTCTGCAGTGCTATGTAAAACCAAACTCCATATATCAGGAAGTACAGCTGTCTTTATCTACCTTCAGTAGCACTCATAAGCAACTTACTGCCTCATTACCAAACCTGAAGCCAGAAATGTATCTGCACAGGGACAGAATGATCATGCCCAATGTCAGGTGAAGGACATTTGCTTTCATTATTTTTCCCTTGTCTCTTGTATTATTCACATATTTCCTCTTCTTTAATGTCTCTTCTCTTGATTATTAATGTATGAAGAATGCTGGCTGCACAGTTCAGAACATGACAACACCTGAGAAACCCCAAAGAAGCCAAGCATTGCTATGTGTTATTTATAGGATTTCAGGCTTCTCTGTATTTCCCTCAGTTTCTGGGATTTTATAATTAGAGAGAGAAAGACTACCAACTCAGATTCAGATGGTGAAAGAAGCTCCAGAGCTCCGTATTGACCTATTTATGCCAGAACGCCTCTTTAATTGTTGAAACGTTCCTATTGTAGGGGGTCAGAGGCTTCATATATTAATGCACAAAGTAATGGGACTGAGTTGAATAATTTATTAATTGCTTTTGTGCACCACACCTAGGGCTTTTTTGGAGAAAGGGTAAAATATTTAGTGGATTAAAACAACGCGTTCGAGTCATTTATACTTGGTACAAGTCTTATGAGCAGCTGCAGGAGATGGAGTTGTTTAGTCAGGAGAAAAGGAGGCTCAGAGGGGATCTTATGGCTCTCTAAAGTTTCCTGAAAGGAGATTGTAGTGAGGTGGGGATCAGCCTCTTCTCCCAGGTAACAAGTGACAGGACAAAAAAAATGTCTTTAAGTTGTGCCAAGGAAGGTTTAGACTGGGTATTAGGAAAAATTCCTTCACCAAAAGGGTTGCCAAGTGTTGGAACAGGATGCCCAGGGAAGTGGTTGATTCACCAACCCTGGAGGTATTTAAAAACAGAGAATCATAGAATGGTTTGGGCTGGAAGGGACCTTAAAGATTGTCTTGTTCCAATGCCCCTGCCATGGGCAGGGACGTCTTTCACCAGATCAGGTTGCCCAGGGCACCATCCAGCCTGGCCTTGAACATTTCCAGGGATGGGGCATCCATAAGTCCAGTGCCTCACCACTCTCACAGTAAAGAATTTCTTTTGGAAAGTGTTTTGAAATGTTTGTGTGAATAATGCTATGTGGACAACATTTAACCTCAGTTTGGAGAGTCAGGCAAAACACTACATATCAGGGTCTTCCATCTGAACACATGCACACAGCTCTCCATCCATGGCCAGAAGCAATGACCTTTAGAGAGCTCCGCGCTCCTCTTGGAAGAACTTTTCCAAAGGCGTTTCCCCATTGTCTGGACTCAATTGCCCACTTAAGACCATTATGGCAATGACTCGTTCATTTACTGACTGCTGGAGAAGACCAGAGCAACTGACAGAGTGCAATTACTGCTCAGGGTCTGGGTATTTTCCTGCCTTTAGTGACCGAAAAAGTATTTTCTTATAGAATATCCGTAATCCTAAATAATTTCTATTTTGTGTTCACTAAGAACACAAGAACTCAACTTTTTGCTAGCTCATAGCCCTCTGAAGGTACTTTTTTTGGAAAATGTAGTTATTATCTTTTTATTTTAGATAACACCATAAAAATAGACAGAGGAATGTAAAATGTATATACAGGGCTATGATTGCTGTCCGGTTTGTTTAAATTTGAGAAACTCTATATTTTGAAATTGTACAAATAACTTAGAATGTTTGGATTATGAAACTAAAGATAACTGTAAAAGGATATGGAACTGTAAAAGGATATGAAAAAACAAAGAGTGATTAGAAAAATACTTTTCATTAGTCTTCCATTTTCTTTAAAATCACAACTTGCTACCAGTTGTGTAAAATAGTGCCAGGCTTTATGCCTAGAGAGCCTTTGGAATCTTTCTGTTCGTATTCTTAATTTTTCCTGCAATGTTTTAAGGTTACTTTTTGTCAAAGAGTTTATTTATTAAACACATCCTAACAGCTTTTACTCCTATGCAGTGCCACATAATGTTTACTTATTATTCTATTTGCCTGAATTTTCTATTAAGTAATTAGAAATTAATTGCATACTACTTATAGAAACTTGCTGTGTGATTGCTTGTTACAGCCTTGTGGTTTTGCTGCTTTCCTAATTTGGATGACTCTCTTTCAAAAAAACATAAAAGGCCCTCAATGATAAGCTTCAGCACAAGGACTGAAGGTGTCTTCTGAGGAGTGTCAAAAGTGACAGCATATGTCAAAATTAACTTGGAAAGTTGCCACTTCACCAGATGAAGAACCAGTCCACCAACTGGTACGTGTCACAAAATAGTTAATGAAATAGGGTGTAGGAGGTCCTTGGTACAGTCTTTTGGAAGTTGTTCCACTCTGTCTCCTCAACTCAGTGTAATAATTTTCCTCCTTTGCTACATATGCTGCCAGGCCACACTACCCGTCAAGCCATGATATCCCGTTGATACCTACTGCAGCTGATCAACTGGACACCAATCAAGCAAAAGGGGAAAGAAGTGCCTGAATGCCACAATTCATAATGGGCACTGAAATGCAGTCAGTAACTCTAAAAGATGTGACCCAATCTTTCTGGCACAGGCAGAGAAAGCTCAGTAACTCCAGATTTTTCACCTTTTTTTTCTGCTACAAGGACCTGATTTCCCTGCTCATTTTAGCAGCCATTTCTGCCAATACATATTTGAATTTTTCTTGGGATGACTGCAGTTGTTCACAGTTTTCTATAAAAGGTCCTGTCCTGGTTTCAGCTAAGGTAGAGTTTCTTCGCAGTAGCTGTTGCAGTGCAGTGTTTTGGATTCAGAATGAGAATGGTGTTGATATTATACTGAGGTTTTTGGGGTTTTTTTCTAAGTCCTGTTTGTCCTAAGTCAAGGACTTCCTTGTCTCATGCTGTGCCGCAGAAGAAGTACACAAAAGAAACTGGGAGGGAACATAGCTGGGACAGGTGACCCAGACTGACCAGAGGGATATTCCATCGATAGAAAGTCATGCCCAGTATATAAACTGGGAGGAGTTGTCCAAAAGGGTGGTTGATCTGGATTCGGGAACAGGGGTCTGACACTGGTCAGCAGGTGGTGAACAGTTGCATCATGCATCACTTGGTTTTCCCCTTTCTGTTATTATTATTATTATTATTATTATTAATATATTTTACTTTATTTTCATTTTTATTACACTATTCTTATCTCAACATACAAGTTTCATTCTGAGTGTCCTCTGCATTCCACCAGGGTTTACATTTGCATTGCCACAATGAGTTATGTGAGGAAGGAAAGGCTATAACAGACAAGCAGCATTGTTTTAACTGTCAGAGTACTTTTACAATGCTTGTTGGACCTCTAAGATGATTTGCACCCTCTTCAGGCTCACACACAACCAGACCCTTCTTCCTAAGTGAAGACAACACAAGAAACTTCCACGCGCCATGCTTAGGAGGGCTCACTTTGTCCATGTCTCATCCTTTCAGCCCTGGGTCTCTCCTACATCTCTGGTGTGAATAGGAGGCACAGGATGCCATGACCCAGCCCTGCAGCACCACCAGGATCCTAACTTGTGTTTCCCATGAATGAAGTTAGCAAAAAGGAAAGGAGATAATCCATGATGTGTGATCTAGAATGAACTAATCCTTTAGATCAACCCTTGCACAAAGATTTCTCTCTCTCTGCCACAATCTGGAAGATTGATGTGGTGAGTATGCATGGCTGCTAACTGCCTGTGTATGCCAGTCCAAGAATTAATAAATGTTTTGCAGTTCTTCAGTCACAATGAGAAAATGACAATAAATTGGCATGTTTAATAAAGAAATTAATGGTACACTTCAGTGATGACACTGATAAATGACTGCTTCAGGCACTCAACTGCTCATCTCTATATATAGATACATAGCTGAGGACAGAAAAAAAGGAAGGGAGTGGGAGAGAAAATAAATCCCCAATGAATCACTATTAATTGCTTCCCAGTGTACTGACTCACCATATTCTTTACCAGAAGACAGCTTTCAACAATTTTTTTTTTTCAGTATTTATCTCATCTCACTGTGTAAATTTACACTGCATCCCTGAGGAGAGCACTCTGCCCTGTCTTGGTGGCCAGCAGAGAGAAGGGGGCACTGCTGGGACCTGGTGACCTGGATGGTGGCTGGCACCTGCTTTGGGGTGAGGTGGATTGCTCCCTACACTAGCAAGGGAACCCAGGGTGATTAGCAGAGATTCAGCTCTGACCTATTTTAGATGTTTATAACTACACAAGCGAGTCACACTTGATACTTTTGTTGCCTTAATTTCCCATTAAAAAAGTGACTATTCCACATGATCAAAGACAAGTTTTCTGTGAGACCTTCTAATGTGAGAGGTGTGCCATAATGACTGACAAGATATAAGAAGTCATGAGTGCAAGAGAGCTAAAACTGTCTTTCTATAGACAGGTGTTGCAGTGAATATCAGACAGCTCAGGTTGACAAATTCAGTTCAGTGCACTCAAGAATCTGTAAACATTGATATTGGCCCAAACTTCATCTGACTCCTACTGGCAGTGAAATCTTGGAAATGCGTCAATGTGTTATTGGAAAACTCTTGGGAATCATTTCGGTAGTTCTAATTCAATCCCTAACCAAGAAGTATTGAAGGAACAGGGGAAAAAAATGTTTTTAAACCCATTAAATCATTGGCAACACCAGCTCTGATGGTGTTGAACAGAAATGAACTGAGTGTGTCTCCGGAGGGAGCAAGCAGGCTTGGCTTGCCTGGCACACTGGCACATGCAAGAGAGGCAAGAGGGACTGTGTGGATGCTGGGAATGAGGTTGCATTGCTGTCCCACCTGTAAATGCTGGAGTGTTTTTACACTGTGACAAAGAATAAGCCAGCAGATATAAGAGCACCAGAATTTTCTCCCCTTGCTTTTCTTTCCCCTTGGCCTGTTGGGGCTCAAAGTCAGAAATCCTTCTAACATTCCATGACCCGTGAGATGACAACTCAAGCTGGTGCAGACTGTACTGAATCGTGGGAGGCCGGGATTGTCCTGCAGGGCCAGCACCAGAGCCGTGACCAGAACTGTGTCATGGAAAGTTGCAGCCACTGCAGCCACAAAGGAGAGCAGGAGGAGGACACCAACAAGCTGCTTATGAAGGATGTCTTGTGGGTCACTTTGCTTGGGGCATCATCATTTTGGGGACCATAGAATAACTGTCAGATGGAGCCTAAGGATTGTGCTGCTGAGCACAGGTCAGTGAGGCTGCGGAACAAAAGCCTCTTTCTGACAATCAGCACAAAGGTCACCGCTTGTAATGGAAAAGATTTTAGAATACTGACAGTGAAACACTAAATTTGCACAAAATCTCCAGCAGAAGTTACGACATTGACACAAGCATTTAGCATGTTTTGGGGGATGGGGAGGATGGAAAGGACGGAAAGGTGGCTGGAGTATTTCTTGAATCCACTTCTCACCCTGTACGTCTACAATTTCAACAGAACCAAGCTTTTTTCTACATTCACATAAATATTATATGCACAAGAATGTAAACAACAGTAAAAAAGTGGAATCTGGACACAGGTCAGCTCTTTGAGGAGTGCCTGCTTTCTGAAGACATGCACATGCCCAGAGTCCTGCATCTTACAGACTATAGCTGTAAGATCACATCAGATATGAAGAGTATAACTTTCCATGCCAGAGCAAAGAGAAAGCCAGTTACGTCTTCTAATGATAGAAATGTAATACAAAGCATCCCATGCCTTAAACTGCATTTTCTAGCTGTTTCTACATAATGCTTTCAACAAAATTAATTGTGTTTTTGCATTATTGAGTACTGTGAGTGTTGATAGTGCCCCATTCCCCCTGCCTCGTTGGCAATTCCCTATCTATAGCTTCTCCACATGTGTCACTAGGAGATGCTGCCCGGATAGAGTTCACTGCTGAGCATCTGTGTTGTGCCTAATAAAATGCTGAGGTGTGAAATGTCTGTCACAGAACAGCGCTATGATGAAACAGCATGAAATATATCATCCCAGCCCTCCCGGACAACTGTAGAGCAACATATTTCCTAATCTCTTCTGAAGCCTGTAACCTCAGGTAAGGCACTGATTGCACACAGAGGCAAATGAGCAAGGGTTGCACCCATTTTTCACCAGGCTCTATAACTGCTTTTATTGTTCTTGTACTTTTGAAAAATTAGGCCTATGAGGGAGGGCACTGTAGAAGGGATCTGACTGGAAATCAGACCAGGATTAAAAAAAAAAAGGAGGGGGGAAGGAGTGATGGGATTAGTCTTCCTTCAGGACCCCTCCTGACAAATGTGTGTTGGTGGCCACAAACCTGTGTTCAACTCCTCATACAATGCAACATCACCTTGCCCAGCAGTTACTGTAGCAACAGCTTTGCCTACACTCTTATTCCTTCATGAGGCACCTTGAACCCTCTCATTTTCTCACAGACAGAGGATAACCAACCCCCTCCTTAGAAAAATGATTTAGCAAAAACACCACTGTTCTTTAGAAGACAGCAAATGTTCTTTCCTCTGTCTGCTGCACCTGGAGCTCAGCTCCCTACACAATGAAGGAGAAACAAAATCAGCCAGTTTTCAGAGGATTCACAGTGCCCTGACACAGGTGCATTTATTCGAGTGGCACTGCTAAGGAGAATCACAGCCTTGATCCAAAGAACTCGTGAAGCTTCACCTCTTTGCAATGGCCGAGGGTCCAGCTCGCGCTGTGTCTGCGTACAGACAGAATAGTCACTTCTCACAAGAAACACCACAAAAACTTACCAAACCATATTCATCGACAGGTAGTAAAATTTTGACAGAATATGGTCAGACAGAATTTTTGGTACCATTTCTATCTCCACTAAGCTCTACAAGAACATGGGATGTGTTCTTTGCATTTGGCCTGTAGAAATCTGATGTCATTGTTCACAATGGAAAAGATTTGGGAGAGAAGAGAGGAAAATCTTTTAATATTAACTCCATTTAAGACTCAGACGTTTCCCATTGAATATTATTTGTAGCAATGGTACTGGTCAAAGCTAGGACCTATTTTTCACTTTTTGAAGAGAGTTGTTTTTATTAGCATGGATGTATGCAGTAATAAATAACTGCTTAAAAGCATTTAATGTAAAATCGGCCCTCATAAACTAGCAGGAACATACCTTGAAATTTGTAAAGTCTACAGATAAGCTAACAGTCTAGTGTACAAGAACATAATAGAGTGTAAGGTTTTGATTATAAAGTAGTAATTTCCCTCATTAATATATATGAAGACTAAAATGACCTATAGGTATTTAAACTTGTTTTATTCTGAATACACTTTTCTTAGTATTACAAACCTCACCCACTGTTTAATTCTAGAAAAAAGTATTTACTGTAAAAGATATTTACTGAAAGATGTTTGTTTGATAGCCTGCTTGGCAGCAGATAAACCACCACCAGTATCAGCTGGAACAAAGGCAGAGGACCTGTAGCTCAGCATCCGGCACATCTGATGACAGCCTGGCCGAGAGAAAGGGCACATCCTCATGGCTCAGAATTTTCACTCCATGTCAAGCTCTTCATAATAAAATCCTTGGAATCCACCTGCTAAAGCCTTTGGTCTAAGAAGCATGCTTATAAAAGCCTCTGGCTTTGAGGTCTGCTTTCTTGGACTAAATCATATTATTTCATCCTCTGAAGGAAAGCTGACATTAGTGGGACTTGGTGGGTACATTAAAGGACAGAGTTTGACCCAGTGGCTTAAGAAAAAAATAAAAGAGATAGGACTCTAAGGTTCAAGTCCGTATTACTGCCTGACAAACTGAAAGGAGTGAAATCATTGCCTTATGAAGAAAAATGAAAATTAGAACATTTTGGCTGCAAGACCTATAAATCTACATCCACATGTGCATCCTTCATATTGAAGACTTACTTTGTAATAGTCTGGTAGTCAATCAATGCCTCAGTACCTGGTAGCCTGGACAGGTCAGGAGAGATGAGCCCTTACTCTAACTTTTTGTTAGAGATGGCAGAAGAACTTATTTGCAGCTGCTTAGAACTTTTACTTTTTAACTACCTTTAAGCACTGAAGAAAATCATGCTAGGTGTATGGCTCTGGATGATTTTCTAGGAGAAACTTTCAGCAAAAGTATTCTCCTGGCTCTGAGAATGAGGCTATGGGAGGAAAAAGCATTGTTTTGTCCGTGTGGGCCCAGATGGGACTGGTTCAGATGGGGACTGAGAGGCTCAGCAACGCAAACTGCTCCAACTGCCAGCTCTATAACTTTAAAGCCCCAGCATGTGTGAGCACACTGGATAAAGAAGTCCTCCCCACGACTCCAGCTGCTGGCTGTATCACTTCTGACTAATGAGAGGCAGAAGCAGAAGAGGAAGAAGGCAAGTGGCAGGAGAAGGCAGCAGAGGTGCCACACATAAATGGAGAGGAAGGATGAAAGGGGAGCGCTAGTCTGTAAGACACTTCCACCAGCACAGGACCCGAGACCTGATCCTCAACAGTCTGCTATCAGCAAATACCTGGGAAACCACTGATGGAAACAGCATGGCAGTCCTTTCAGGAGATGGCTCAAACAGAATGCTATTGCTATTGGTTGCCTCAAGTCACCCACTACCAGAAACCTGGAGTTTTTATCCCTCCTGAGATGATCTGGACAATGACTTAGACATTTTAAGCTTTACATTTTTTAAAAAGGGAGGAAATTAAATTAGACTACTATTAAAAGAATACCAAGATTGCAAAGTCAAGTGCTGAAGAGATGGGAAATGCCTGAGTCAGGTTATATGACAGACCTCCCTTTGCTCTCCTGCTACTCATGTGAGAGGACAGTGCTGCACGAGAAGTGACTACACGCTCATTTTTCTGTAGGCACCCTGACATTTGGAGCAGAGGATGGCCATTGCTCAGAGCATGAAAGCTGGTGCGTGGATGAGGGATTGTGAAGGATTGCTTCATCCAGACATGGAAAATGTGTCCTGGGTCACACAAGGCACTACAGAACAGTTTCAGTCTATGGTTCTCATTTTGTTGTCATGAATCACTAATGTTTTCCTTTGCAAACAAAATCACAAAGAGCTGCTTTTTTTTCTGTTGTAATATTATTGATCGTATAAAACAATCCACAAGTTCTTAGGGGAGAGGTGATATTTTCATGAGACCAAAGGAGAGAAGAGGCAAAAAACCTCCCAAATTTTCAGGAATGCAAATACACGGTACCTGGAACAGCAGCAGCAAGTAAGTACAGTTGTAGACCCTATGGGAAGAAAACAAGCATAATAATCTTACTGTTAAAGACCGTCATGAGGAATATTTTCAAAGAGTCCAGATTAAAGTCAAACCAAGCCAGCTCTGGCATTGTTCTCTAGTATCGAATGTTTGACCTTACAGGCATGTAACTTAGAGATCTGCATGTTAAATTTAGGTATGTGGAAAAACCAGATACAAATAGAGTACCCTGTACCCTCCATTCAATTGCTTTTTTGAATTCATGTCAGATTACAATGACTGAAAGCCAGTGAAACATTGATGATCTCTGTCCAGTGTTGGTAGATGTAGAGAAATCAGCTTCAGCTGAAATTATGTTTCATAGCTAAGAGGCAAAAAGCAGTCGGGGACTGCAGACTGCTTTTGCCTAGCACTTGAAAGAGAGCTCATTCTGTTGAAAGTCAAAAAGCTTTGGTAAGGGAAGAAAAAACAGCATAGCTATTGGCTTTACTGTTTGGTAAAATAAAGCACGTTTTCCAATATTTTTCTTCCAGCATTATGCTGAATATAATTTAATAGGAGTTCAATAATCAAAATGAAAACACTAGTGAAGAGCTAAAATTGAGGAATGGAAATATCTTTCTTATTAATATCTCTGAAGTCTAGACCGGCACAAAAGCTGGAGCTTACAAAGTCAGTAAACCATTTTGCTAAATTTGGGTAATTCTGACCTTTTGCAGCTTCTTTATTGCACAGTTATCAAAGGAGAGAGCTTAAACTCTTCCTGAAGACATGAATGTAACACCCAAAGTAACAAAGAGTCTTCTTCTAGAACCTGTTCCTGTCTTTCACACCTAGATCCAGAAAAACAGAACATAGAATGATGGGGAGGAGGGGAATAAAAAAATCCTCACAGACAAAAAAGACAAACAAAAAACCCCACAAACCCTCACCACCTACACACCTACAAAATACATGCCATATTTTTTTTTTATTCTCAATATCCTTGTTTCTCTGATACAAATGCTGTCAATATCCACTCAGTATGTGCAGGACTTCCATTCAAATAAAAGAACATTTGAAGGAAAGCAGCCCTGGATATTGCAGGTACCCTAATTCCTACCGTTATTTTTACAACTGTAGAAGATATCATTTTAAAATTAAAGTTTTCTAGGCTTAGAATAATTTCATCAGCTCTCTAGAGCTTGATAAAGAAAAGGAGACATAAAATCAGAAATCTATCAATAACTCTTTTCTAACACTTTCACTAGAAAACGCTAGTAAGGTATGCATTACATTTTTAACTGGAAGTTTTTTGGAAGAAAACAAAACCAGAAAGAACAAAAACACACCCCCACTAAACCACTTAATATGCTTTGCCAGCAAATATATTAATTTGTATGTCTTGGATTCTATCTGCAGCTGATATTCTCTTTAATCAAAAATACCGAACAGAATCAAAGAAAAAATGCTGATTTATATTTTATTGCTCATGTTTTATCTTTCTCACTTTCATAAAAGACCTATTTTTTGCACTGTTAACAGATCTCAATTTAAATATGTTAACACAAACATTTATATGCCTATTTTACATACAAATACCTTGTATAAGTAAATAACAACGCATACATATATATATGTAGATATGTAAGTATCCAGATATACAAACTTCAATTATTTTTAAAAATACATCAAAGAAAGTCACTATTGTTATCCACCAGCTGTGAACAGGACTGTCTCTTTAACATGCTGCATTTAATGAGACATTATCTTAGCATTTTCCACTCTCTGTATTTCCCTGGAAAAAAAAATCTATGTTAAAATCAGTAAGGGAATTATGTAAATAAAGTACCAACCCTGATGAAACAGCAATTATATATCTCAGCAGCTGCGTACGTCCGTTTATGATAGATGATTAACTAGCAAATTGTTTGCATATTTGTTTTATGGAGCATTTGGCAGTTTAACTATTAGCTATGAAGATTTAGCCAAAAGTCATTAAAATGCTTAGACTAGTATAGATCACAGGTGGTGCTGTTTTAGGAAACTTACAAAATGCCAAAATGTAAGAGATACTTCAAAGCAAAGGACTATATCCACAGAGGGTTGTCCATGGGATGTGAGTAGGGGCCACGGCGGACATCTAATCCACCCACTTGGTGGTTAATGGGGACTCAAAAGAACCAGGTTCTGGCTTCTTCTCCTGTTTGAGGGTGATTTCAGCCCTAACGCTGATGCCACTAAAGTTGCCATGTCCTTTAGTCCTTTTGATAATCTACAAGGGACACCTTTGAGTCAGGTTGAATTTGAGAATGTCTCTAGAACTTCACAGGCAGATCTTGGCTGTTTGAGACTTGGATTCCAGCTCCACTTTCATGGATATCTAATGTAAATAGCACAGTCACAAGTGCTACACTGGCACAGGGATCATTACAACACAGAATTCTTCTCCCTCTTTTACCTAGTGAATGTGCAAATTTTAGAAGGAAGGACCACCCCCACCAAAAGGGTAGGAAATTTTGTAATGTGGGTTAAAATCTGCTCAGAAAGGAACCTGCATCTTGTTTTCCTGCAGTCTGGGTAAGTGCACTGACACCTGAGCTGTGGGAAAGAGCAGACAGCCTCTTCCAGGTGTGACTAGGGTGTTTGAAGACAACTTACCACTGTCATCACTCAAAGATTACTTCTGCTGTCATTGAGCAAGTGGAATATAATTGTGGTTTGTCCCTTTTTGTGTTTAGTGTCAAATGAATAGAAAAAATCAGACTTAGTACTAAAATAGATGAAAGCTTTTGTGTATTTTCATTCACCAGATGCTGTAGCAAGCAGAATCCACCAGTGATAGCTGCCTAAAAAGTACATGGATTGCTCTGAAGGCAGGTATGTCCAGGTTCTGAATGAAGTGAGCATGGGTACACATTTTGGAGTTTAAGTTTTAAGTTTTTTTTCTTCTTTTGCTCAGAGGGACAATGAATATTTCAGTTCCTCTATTACTGTACTTAATTATTTTCACAAGAACAGGTACAGTATAAGAAGGGACAGTTTGGCCCCTTCTGTTGTGACAGGCATTCCTAAATCAAGGGAGAAGTTGCTCTGTGTAAGACAATTTGCATCAGTGCATCCTGGCTTGTTCACCTTGTGTTTGTCCCTGTACTTCGCTGTAAGAGACGAGCTGATGCTTCTCCATCGACCAGCCTCTGTCTGCTGTCATCCCTGACTCCTTCCCACTGGCCCACTTTCACAATCACTTTCTCCAAGCACTGCAGATGCAGCCCTTGCTTCCAGACATGCTGAGCTCCGTGGCGTGCACGAGAAGATGTGCATGTGGCCAAAGGGTTGCCCTGTATCCATTGCCAAACCCAGCACAAACACTGGTCTGCTGGTGCTGATACCCAGAGTTTGTACAGCTCTAGCTGTTAGGTACAGACTCAAGGCTCACTTGCTGCTTAGTAGAGAACAAAAAGCATCAGCATAAGCTCACGTGTAGTTGCAGCTGCAGTGCTGTGGATGTCTATGTGTATAAATTACAGCTGCACCCTTCCTGCTTCTCCCTGCCATCTCAGTGTGCCTCTCTTTTGCCTTCTGCACTGCTCTTGCAGACCCCCACTCTTCTCCTCCCACCAGAAAGGAGCCATTTGAGCTCAGACTGCAAGTAATAAATTTATAAACATTGTTTTGGAGGTTTGATGCAAAACGGAAATGATCCCAAATCCCTTATGATCCCAAAATCCTCCTGATTCACCAAGCTATCATCAGTATATGAGCCCATAGCAGTTTCATTTTGCTGTGAAAGTAAGCAGAAGAGTTTAAACAGTAAGCTGCACCTGGCCAAAAATGCACTGCTTTTATTTCTTTGAAATTCCAACCACAAAACACACTTTTCCTGTGTTCTTGTTAGCTTGCTTCAGCAGAAACCTCACTAGCGTCAGAGTTAACCTGGAAGATTCATGAGGAATTAGAGAAATACATTGTTTGCTCTATTTGTGAAACATACTTTCCAGGAACAATATTTCCTTCTGTTGCCTCCTCTCAAATTTCCCCCCAGCCTGTTGCTATGCTGGCGCTGTGTGTATTCACTTACTTTGCACCACGAGCTGCCTACGGCAAGGAGCTATTATTTGTACTCCTCTACAACGGAGTTTTGTCACTATGGGCATAGCAGCCCACGCAAATGATCTTCATTACAGAAAGCTAACAGGGCAGATGAGTCATTCATCAAGATGATCATTGACTCTCCAGTGAGGTGGGGGCTATGCTTTCCAGACCAGCTATAATTTATCCCAGCAAATTTGATGATATGTGGCTATTGTTGAGGAAAAATGGAGAAAACCTGAGCAAAACACACGGCCCGTGATGGGGTTTTAAATTTTTTCCTATAGGTGAAAAGAATAATTTCCCCCTTTAACCTGCTGTGGGGCTTTCTGCGAGTGTCATCAGGTGAGATGTCTGTCTTGCAGCAGTGCTGGGGGACTGGAATGCACTGTGGGATACCTTGTTATGACAGATTCATATAAAAGATCAGATTAATCAAGTCCAGCCTTTCCCTCTTTCTCATATCTCCTGGTTCAATGCCCAAGATGGTGATGACTCCATCAGGAAAAACAGAGGAAGAAAATCTGCTTGACAAGCTGCCTTCCTAAATTAAGCAGGATAAAGAGGTGACCTGAATTTGTTTGCTTGTCTTTAAATAAAGAACTCATGAAATCTTAAAAAGCAGCTTTTGACTGTAAACAGTGACTTTGCCTATTTAATACAGCTTTAAAGACATACACTGCCTCCCTCCACCTCCAGATGACGGGGTGTCTTCCCAGCGAATACATGCAGGAACATTGCCTTCCTCAGACTCTGAGCTTGCAGTGGCTTAAATAACCAGTTTCTAGCCAGTCTGGCTGAAAAAATAACCAAAACATAAAAGCATTAAAGTCCTTCTGATGCATGGAGGTAGTGTGAGGTGTCTCAGGGCTCCTTTGCTGGCTCCCCAGCAGGCACTGCTGGCCTCACTGCTCTCTCAATCTCTAATCCATGCCTGTGGTGCAGCTTTGAGAGATGCTACCAATCACTAGCACCAAGTGTACTGTGGACTGATTGTCTAAATTCAGGAGAGAGCCTTAAAATTTTGTTGTTTCAAAATGGCTTATTTTGATGCTTTTTATTTACCTTTGGGTTTGAGTTTTCAGAGTCATGCCAGCGACTGCAGTCATGAAGCCTACATATTTTTTCCTAAAACAGGACTTCAGGCTGCCATTAACAGCTTCTTTACACAGATGAGGCCTTAAGAAAAAATCAAATATTTTAAGAGTGATAATAAAATCTTGAGAATTACCAACATTTTATGTCACTGGCTCCTTTGCTGTCCTCATCTCTTCCTGCCTCAAGAAACCAATTCCTCCATGTCAGATAAGAGAGCCAGGACACATGATACCCATCCAAAATTGGAAGGCATAAACACAGTCAAGCCAATTTCATCTCACCATCTTTAATAACAGCTCCATTTTTGAACATTTGGAGAGTAGAAAACTAAGAGCAAACAGTAATATTTTCTTCTGATTAAAAAAGTGCTCCAAAAATGCTTTTATTTTGAAAGAGCCTCCTTTAATGTACAGTGAAGATTTAGAAATTAGTACATGGCAGAGTGAACTGTAGTCCTACTGAGTGAAATGTAAGATACTGAATAAATCATTTTGATTTGACTAGGAAAAGTGGTTAAGGTCTTTAACTACTGCTATAGTCAAAATAACTACGTTTTTTATGTGAAGAAGTCTTTTAAGCATTTCTGTTTGTGTGTGTACATGTGCATGAATTGTTACTGTTTGCCAGTTTATTTATAAAATAAGCAAAGTAAAGTAACCCTTTACTTATTGCTATGATGGGAATTCTGCAATTGAAAATTGCTGCAATTGAAAATGAGAGTCCTACTGTGGTGGTTGTCACAGGAAAAGTCTGTCCCTGCTTCAGGACACATACAAACATAGATACAAGTTAGAGGAGAGAGAAATGAGTCAGGGTGATGAGGTCACACTAAAAAACCGAAGTTTAACAGAAAAACAGGAGTCTCAGACTGCCACAAGAGCATTTTTCAGGATGACGTAATTTTTACTAAGTGGCTTGAAATGACATTATTATCCAGTACTTCACACACCCCAAAATACTGACATATAAGATGTTACATAATTTTCCCAATGAGAAGAAACATTCAAAAGTCATTATGATACCTCAAAATACTGTGACTTCCAGCAGTGGATCTAAGTGCTACAGTTTCCAAGATTTCAAACATTTGAAAGAACATTTGCAGATCTTTTTTGAAATAGCTGTCCTTGAGTATAGAAGATAGTCCCCTCTTACAAATAGCTGAATATTTTAGATACATCACCATAAAACTTTGAAAGGATTGGGATCAACTTATTGTTTGACAAAGCTAAGGCAAGAATGGTAATCAATCCCTTGGCAATGGAAATTTTAAATTTAAAATAAGCTTTACAAAGCCTTTGAACCTTCAAACACTTTATCCTTAAGAAATTAATGGGTCCCTGAAGAAGTCTTATTTCCCTGTCTGTTTCAGTTATATATACTTCAATTACATTAATCAACAATGCAACAAAATAACTGATAAAGACCAACCTCCCAGAAAAAAATTCTTCCCGATGCCTCTTTGCCACTTCTCCCCTTTTCTCCCCTTTTTGGATTTTAAACTGCTCAGGGCTCTACAGAAAAATTGTACTTTTTGGTTCTTAAGCTCTATTTTTCCAGCTTTGGTTTGCTGTCACAGTAACACCTCTCTCCACCCCTGACCTATTCCTCTCTCCAGCAATTTGTGTTGACTGCGGCAACACCCGCAGATGAAAGCAGCCCTATGTGAGAGGTTTCCTTCTGCTGAACCTGGAACAGCACCGAAGAGTCCTTCAAATGTTTCTGTCTTTTAAAGGCAATTGGAACTTTATGGAACATTTTCTTTTTCCTCTTAGGAACAATTACTGTTGTGGTCCCCAAGCTGCCATGCCAGCCTCTGCCTTTGGGCAAAAATGAACATATTTTTCAAGTTTCACTACATCAAAAACTCCTAGAAGTGACCTTCCTTGTTACAGGTATAGATTTTAGATGCCTTTATTGTGTCTGCTCTTAAATCCCATCACAGTTATAGTTTCAGTCTAGCTCGGCTTCTCCCAAACATGAAAAGTGAATCTGTGTGAACTGTTGACACTGTTTTCCCCTCTCGGTTCCTTTGCTCTCCTTAAAAACCAAGCGCCTAAAAATAAATGTCTCCTAGCTTCAGCCTTTGGCCTGGTACTTCCTTGCAGGACTTTGTAAGGTGCTCATATCCACCATCAAGTACCATTTTGTTATTCCTGTGATACTTAGCTGACCTTTCTGCTAGCGTTACCTGGAAGCACCACTGCATAGAAGCTGCATGCCTGTTAGTATTTGCATTATAAACAGCCTGCTTAGGGGGTTTATGTAACTCAGAGGTAAGAATTTGCTTTTGGCTGAAAGATATTAACTCTCAGCCAAAAAGCAGAATTTTGTTTAATTTGACGTAAGTAAAACTGATCTGCTGTGACAGTTCTATTTATACCAAGGGACGGGCTTTTGTATTTAGATCAGTTTATACAGATACCATGTGAGGATTGTGGTGCTGACAAAAAGCCTGTGGTGTTGGGCCAAAATTCTTGCGCCTCTAGCACAGAAAAATGAGGGGGTAACTAATGCACACGGACAGGCAGACACCGTATCTCTCCCCTATGCTCCTCCATAGGATGCAAGAGGTCCCAACAGTGTCATGATGTGCCCAAGGCATTAAGAAAAATTTGGTCTTTTCCTTGGCTCTCATATAACGTATGTCTCGTTGGTTTGGAATTGCAGACAAGTAGCTGACAAGGAGGACTGACCACTGAGAGCGAGGCTCTGCACAGCCACTGAGCTTTAAACAGCACCTTCAGTCCTGAGTGTCCTGGGTACCACTGCCTTGAAGTCACAGTGGGGTGGAGAGGAGAGAAAGAGAGAGACATTCCTCTCGTACATCTGTGTACAGTCTTGACCATGTTGAAATGGCTCAATTTATCCGAATTTGATGCTTTCATATTCAGATTTTTTATGCTGCTATCTTTCTGCTTTCTGCCTTCCTCTGCATTAATCTCGCATAATTTGCTTTGTAAGTACATTCAAATGTCAGTATGTCTTTCCTGAATTTGCCTTATATAATGCACCGTGCACATACATCTGTTTTTTAAACCATGAAGAAGAGAACTATTGATAATGGCCATTAAGTTAGTTCATTAACATCTCAAAAAGTAACATTAACAGACTGAAATGAAATATCTAGGGGTTTTTTTTCAAGGAAAATGCAGAAACAGTTTTGTGGTCGGAAATAATTATGGATATGGGTGTGGTTTATACAAAGTGAACATTTAATTGCTGCATTAAAGGCAGTGACTCTCTTTTTAAGAACTGTTATTTAGTATAAACTTCTGCATATCCAAAATGGCTGCAGTCATCTTGAAAAACTGTAGATAGGTGTAAGACAAAGACCTGAAATTCACATCACTTACAAAGTGTAGCCATCCTGAGACGACCGCTGATGAAAAGTTCCTTTAAATTTCTGTACCATTATAAAATTTAAAGCAAAATACTTGGCCTCATTGTTCTGCCCTAGTATAAAATCTACGACATTTTAGTGAGGAGCCCTGTTTCATTTATAAGTGGAAATTGGTGGTTATCTGCTAAGGGTAATACATTTTTGGTTTCAGTACCCGTTTCTGTCTGGAGAAAATAAATTCTGAAGTAAACATATAAGAGAGAACTGCATGAGCAGCATAAACCCTAATGGCTGGAAAGTCAGGTGCTAGGAAGACCTGGACTTGCCTGATCACATTAAGTTATTCCCTGATGTTTTCCAGAAATCTACAGAAAGAGGTGGACGAAGCAGAAAAAAAAAGCATTTGGTGAGCAGGACTTGCAGCACTTGTGGCACAGAAACATTCTGAAACAACAACATCACCACAGACTGTAAAAACGTCAAGAAACAAGGTCTGTTTATAACTCTGGGCATAACAGCAAGCAGAAACCTGAAGAAGGCAGCATCAAAAGGTATCACTGGTGATGAATCTGCCCAGTGTAGGACACACAAGGAAGGGTGCACAGCACCCGTATTAAAAGAGTGTGGTCAGACTGGGTGGGAGGAGCTTTGGAGCAGTAGATCTGCCATAACATTCAATAGAAATTAGATGTTTTTGATAGCAAGAGCATGAGTGAGAAAATGGGGCACAAAAACCCCTAGGGAAGACCTACCAGAACAGAGAGCAGTGCAGGCTGTCCCTGTGTCTTGCAACAGAGAGAAGACAACACAGGATAGAGGAGTGATCTTTGAGCCTCTGGCCCTGTCTGGGCCTAAAAAAGAAATAGTATTAACCTATCCAGGAGGTGAAATATAGACAATTCAAAAGCCCATAAAGGATTCATTCATTCATTCACCCTGGGCGTTACAGGGTGATTTGTTAGACCTCGTCACAGACTTCAGACTAGACTTTGGCCACTGAAGCTTTCTGGGACTTTGATGCAATAATTTACAGGACAGATTTACAGGGCAGCCACAAGAGCAATTTAACATCTTTTCTTTTCCTTCTGCTGCCTGACTGGCATTGCACGCAGCTCCCCCGCTTTGCCAGTTCAACTGAGGCTCAATCCATCACTGATTTATGTCTGTATAAATCAAGAATAAGATCAGAGACAGACCCTTTGTATAAGAGAAAAATCTGTTTTCAGAGCTTGAGCAATAACAGTAATTATTAATAGGCTTAACCCAAACCCTGATGTACAGAGCACAATAATATTGTGAAATACAGACTGTGGATCTAAATTTTGTGGCTGATATAATCAAACTTATCAGAGAAATAATAGTCTTAAAAGAAAGGACAATTGTGGTTTAAGCTACTTTGACTGTTCCTCTACCCCAGTAAAAAGCACTGGAATTGGTAAAAAAAAATATTGAATTTGACCTTCTGCTTTCATCTCTGTAAATTTTTTTTTTTTTTTAAAGAACAAACTCTTTTCTTGCTCCCCCACCATATCATCTGATTTTTCTGATACTGACATGCTGGTGTGAATTTCAATTTTCTCCCATTTTTTTCCCTAGACTACCTACTACTCAGAACCTTTCCAACATGGATTCAGGTATGTGACAAAGAGAAAAACTAAGAACTGTAACTGCTTTGCAAAACTTGTGGTTTTTTAAAAATAATATTAAACCCACGCATCGACAAGCTCTGAATGATATGGAATTGCAAATAAGAAATTATCTGGGCAAAAAGCATGAAGGAGAAAAAAAGTCAGGACTGGCTGGAGCAGGTAGGCTATATGATGTTAGGCTACATAATATACAGTAGATTTGTACATTTGTTTACTACTCCTGTGTAGCTTACCCTGCCCTTCCCTTGGTGTTTCTCACCTCCTTTTCATTCAAATTAATGAAAGCAGAGCTCAAGCATGTGGACCAAGCAGCACTAAGTAACCAGGTCTGGGACTCAGCTGCCTGACCCTCTTCCATTCCATTTACTAGTACAGATATATTCAAAATATTAGTAACAGAGGACTATCATATAGAGGAAAAATAGCCATCTTTTTTATCAGAGGTATTACTACAGGAGAGTTCTAGGTCATGTAATCTAACACTATCATTGATAGTGCATCATTTATCTCTTCTTTGTTTTTTTGGTTTTGGTTTTTTTTTAACATAGATGCAAGTTTAAATTTAAGTAATGAGATACTGCTCAGCAGATAATATTCTGGATTTAGGCACGTTTGTGCTCATGCTGCAGCCCAGTAACAAAGTGATTCAAGCCACCAAGGGCACACGGGTTGCTCATCTGCCACCCTTCAGGTCACCAGCATTTGCCCATGGGATCTCAGGGGATCTTGGCAACTTTCAACTCTCTCTCCTGTTCCAAATTTCACCCTAGAGAGAGTCTGTAGGTCAGTTATCAGCATGTGCAATACATCTGGTATAGCAAAACGGCTGAAAAAACCTGGGGCTTGTGGCTCCCAGACTCTCAGCTGGCGCTGGGACAGCTGTGAAGAGGGACACAGCAAGCATGGCACTTGCTCTGAACTGAAGGTTCAGACTCTGAATACTGTTGAATTGCAAATAAACTAATTAACTAATCCAAATACAATATAGCCACTATTGGGTGACCAAATAACCATGAAGGTGACTAAAGGAACTCCATGACTTTACTTGATGATTGGCATATGGATTCTGGAGGGGAGAAAAGCACAGCTCACATAGGCTGCTTTCTGAGCAGAAAATCCACGCTACTGCAAAAAAATTTCTACCACTAGTTTAAAATGTTCCAGGACTGTTCTGGAAGGGGACATGTTATATAATTTTGCACAGCTCTACAGAAGTAGAGCTAAGTCAGCTTTAAATAGTAACCATTTCAAACAGTGTCTTCACAGACCATTTTCAGAGTGTTATTTTCACAGCACTAATGTCTGCATTCATAATTACAGTAGCAAGTTCAAGACTTCTGGAAAATGAGGGTGAAAAGATAGAATAAAAGATTGTATGTGGGAAAATGAGATTGAGAGAGTTGTTACTCAAGCACTGAAGAAATAATATATTCTTATATTAAGCTGAATAATTTCCTAGTTCCTATCTTAATATGTAGAATAGGGAATTCTGTGTCCCTAATGTACTGATTTGGTCAGAAAAATCACCCACGCTGTCTTATACAAAACACTGAAGCAGACAGAACTAATTTCCATTAGCACTCACATATTTCCCTCAAAGCATCTACTTACCATTAATGTAACTGCTCTACATTGTCCTCTTATTGTCCTGGATATGAATAAATCATTAGCCTTATTTTATTAATGAGGCCGAGCTAACAATATTCCCAAACTGGCTGTGCTCTCATATCTTGCAGTATTACAGATAGGTGTATTCCATACTTTTATTTTTGTACCAGGAAAATCTGGAAGTTGCAGTGAGGTGATTATGTAGCGTTCCTTGACAAATGAGACCTGTTCCAGGCAAAGCTGGAAGGAAAAAGTCAAGTTCGGTTTCTGATTTACTCTTTCTTAAGCACTGGAAATTTTGCTGATTTCACAGTTTAGACTTTGCATTTACGGTAGATAGCACCCTTTATCTTAAGTATTGTAATGAAAAGCCTCGAGCGTCCTTGAGCAGCGATGGGTATTCCTGGTCCCTGTTACAGAACAGCAGTACTGGGAGTTGTTGTAACTTGACACCTGGGGATCAGCAGCAGCAGAAAGAGCTCTCTGCCAGTGCTGGGAGCTCCTGTGGTTTCACATGGATGAAGGAAGAATGGCAGGGTCTTCCCATGCCCTCACTACCTCTTTTCCCATGTCAGGCATTCAAACTTCTTTGGGGATGCACAGGGGCGGGCAGATGTGCATAACCTCGTCCTGTCTGCAGAGCTGGGCAATGGCGAACTTGCCCTGGACCAGAAACTGCACAAATATACATTTCTGTAATGAGGGCTCAGTGCTGGACTTCTTTAACTTTATGAGTCTGGAGCCAGTGTTGTTTCTGGGCCACAGGCAGAGTATCTTGGCTCTGCCCGTACTTGTCCACAGAGACAGATCAAGTGTGCCTAATAAAAGGCTCAAGTTTGTTCTCCTTCAGATCAGCCATAGTAATAAGATGTAAGCAGAGGGAATGCCAGACATCAGTACTATGGCTCCTGGATTTGTCCTTTAAAACTATATTATTTCCTCCTCATGTTAACCACCATCCATGGATGATCAAGCTATGGGATAGTCCTGGCAAGCAGGACATCAGTGTGCATGGCTCCTCAGCTGCCCAGCGCCCACTCAGTCCCAGCATCTGGGACACAACTGTAGTACAAAAACCGGGTGCTGACAACACACAAAAGGAGTTAAACCACCTCTCTTGGCCATGCTGCCTGTCAGGGCTAGCAGAGCAAAGGGCAGTGACTTGGCGGCTTTCTGTTGTTCAGTCATCAATATGGCAACAAGTGCACCAAGGAAGCAAACATGCTGAGCAAAACTGCAGGCCTACTACAGTCCTTTTGCAGCCAGACTTGTGCTTTATGGCATTTTTCTTCATTTTTGTCATCTGTTTATTTAAGGGATCTCTTATGCTGCAGGCTGTGAGGAGAGACAGAAGAAAACAATTAGAAGAGATCAGAATGTGTGAGAAAACCGTTAGGAGAAGCTAGTGTAAGGGGAGGGAGGGAAGGAGAGATACGGAAAAGACGAGAACTGTGGTGGGTAGAAGGTTGAAACTGATGCAAAGAACACATTAGTGGGGAAGCTGCTGCACAGACCACGAAACCCAAGCAGGCAATATAAAACTAGTATTTGAGTTAGGCTGTAAGATGAAACAGAAAGCCAGGAGACTTGTATTAACAGCTGTGCTGCTGTGCTTGTCTCTGAAGGTTCTCTACTTGAACTCAGTAACAGGCATATCGTGAGATATTTAATTCTGGCTTTTGGCCTCCAAATTGATTTACCACAATATCTGCCCCACCTGACTGGGGATAAAGAGATTATCTTAACAAACAAGACACACCATCATGGTTGAATGGATGAATTTCTCTCCAGCTATTACTCCCAGCTCTTTGCATATTTTTGTGTCACTTTTTGACCTGAGAAGAAAGAGCTTTCAATATATGTATATTCCTGCCTTTTCACTACGTTTTGGGAAATTATCATTGCTGCTATTTACTTGAGCTATGGTTATGCACACTCACAAGGGATTATGTACCTTATTCCCATAACAAGCGAATGGTCCCTCTTGCCTTACTCACTCCACAAATGCAGATACTCTCGAGAATGGTGCTATATAAATACCTAGATAGATAAATCAGAAAGATATTTCTTTTCTCCATACTCTGATAGGAAGGAATCTGGGGAGTGTGCATTCCTCAGTAGTCTCTCTTTGTTTTTATAATAAAGTATTTTTTCTACCACTCCAGCAAGAGAAGATGAGAGATATCTGGTGCCAATGAACTCTTGTACTTGCTTAGAATGCTACAGTGCTATTGTTTTTAATATTTAAAGCTCCAATGTTGCCATGTAACTGGGGAAATAGCTTTTGTGTTTAAATATTTCATGGCTTGTTGGAGTCCAAGTACAAGAAGAAGTTCTTTAGTATGTTAGAGGCCTATCCTGACTTGAAAAGTTTTTTGTTAACCCTTGAATGTGTAAAAATTGCTCTGTACTGCAGAAATTTAATAAGCATAATTCGATTCATTCAGGGATCATGAAGACCTGGAAAGTAACATTTTTGTCTTTTCACTTTTGTATAAACCTACGTTAATCTTCTTGATATGTTTTTCTATGTTGGAGAAAACCTTTCAATTAGTACTGGAGCTCTAGTATAATATTTCATAATGACGGCTTCTAAAAATATGTATTTCCTCATAAACCATTTCCTCATTGCAGACTTCCAAAACTAGTCAGTATCAAAACCAAAAGCTTCCATTTAACTGACAATTTCATTTCTTTTCCTTTCTTTGGTGCTTGAGTATACATTTTGTTCACTTTCCAGAACAAGATTGTGTATGTGATTCCCTAGGCAAAATTAACTTCAAAACAACCAACATGCAAATTCTTCTGATTTCAACTGGTAATAGCTGAAACCTGTTGTATCCTGGAACTGTGTGTTTGTACATTGATGGTTCTGATGGTGAGATCAGAATAAGACAGAGGTTGGAAAAATCCATTCCTGGTATCAGTGATGAAACAAACTGATTTGAGTCAGTTCCTGAATTATGGCAATTTTCTGCATGTTCTCCTGGCCTCTCAGTGTTTTTTATTCCAAATACAGTAAATAGTGTCCTCGTCTGGGAGACAAAAATAGCCATCTGCTTTGCACAGAGATCCTGAATGGTAGGCTTATTGTGAAACTGAGGAAGAGAGTGGTATAGAGTAACACCTTGGGAACATTTGGGAACAGTGACAGCACAGCAGGGTGCATATAAATATTTAGGTGTAATAAACATAAGCCCTTCAAATGCTTGGAAAAGAATCAAACTGTCCTCATGAGATTCTCCAAGTTACAGAAATATTTGCTTAGAATGTTAACATTAATGAGTATTTTAGGGTAAACCATAATTAACATGTTTAGAGATGGAAAAAAATGTATGGAGGATAATCACCCTGCTCACAAACACATTTGTTTACCCTTTACATTAAAAGTTAATGATGTGTGCTGGCAAAAAGAACGAAGCACAGATGATGGTTTGAAAGCACCCATGCCAGATGTTCACTCAATATTTGGCCTAGTTTTATTTCCATTATTCCCATATCACTCCCAAATGTTGTCTGCAAGGCTGGCCTTAGGGCTACTGTTGCAGGACGTATTCTTCCCTGGTGCTCATCTCCTGCTGCAGCAGCAGCAGTAGCAGAGAGGCACCCACCCTCCACTGGTTGCCCATCTCAGGCTGGAGCTTTGGCTATCTCAGCCTACAGTTTTAGGTGACCTCAAAATTCACAAGTGAAAAAGAGATTCTTTACTTGCTCACCCAACCCAGCTCATGAGAGCATCCCAGAGGGGACCTGGATGCTACAAGACTTTTGAATGTGATGTTAACACCTCCCTGGCACTGGGACTTGCAGCCCTGAACTGGGTGCATTGACTGTCTCAATGACATGGGGATGCTGACAGGCATCTCACAATGCAATTAATACAAGAGAATACAACAAGGAGAAACCCGTGGTCCGAAACCCAGAAAGGCAAAACCCATGCACTTTCAGCATTACTCTTGCCAGTTTCTAGGCATATAGTTTATTATTTCCTTAAACATGATGAGGATACCTGCTTTCGCTTCACAGCCACAGATTTACTACACTGACCTAGAATGTGAGAAATCATGTTCAATTTCCTTTTCTGCTCTAGGGGATGTGAATCAAGATCTGTACAAAGACTTGGCCACCATGTTAGTCTGGAATAAATGTATGGAAAATTGCTCTTGCTGCTTGACCATGTACGGATAAATTAAAAATTATTTTTATTAGAAAGGAAGCGACTCTCACAATGACCTTATATTCCCGTGCTTACAGTAGAGAAGAAAATCTGAAGTCAGTTGTGTTCCAACAAATACTTGTGACAGAGTTAAAATGCATTTAAATATGCATTGGAAGATGCAGAAGTGAAATTCCTGTCTTTTTTGTCCCAGATGAATGCCTCAGTTGATAGACTCCAAAGTCAGGCTTTGCTGTCTTTAACCACTGGGCATCACTAAGCTAATACAGCAACAATCCAGAGGGATTTACAAGGGGCAGTTGTGTCTGAGCAGCCCACCCAGCAAATGCAGAACCTTGTGCACTAACTGGCATGGTGGGAAAAGTGGTGTTTAGCCCAAACAGAAATCCCCTGTTGGATGGATGTGCTGGATATGGGAACTGGGCCTGCGGGCAGCTGTCGTGGCACAGGTCCCCTGCACTGCATGGCAGGACCAGGTGGACTCATTCATTTCCCAGGACAAAGCCTGGGGAGGTTAGACAGCCCTGGTTAGACACCTACCTCTTTGGCAGCTGCATGGGAACCCAGTGGCACCACTGGCACAAGGTCGTGCACTGAAAGAGCACCGTGGGGGATACTGCTGCCGAGTGGAGCAGCAGCTCCTCATTTCCACCAGGTTACAAAGTGCCCAATGCAAAAGGCTGTGCCTCAAATTTCAGATGATCCCAGAAAAAATACGGGCCAAACATATACATCTGAGAGTAATTTTTGGCCTGTTGTGCTTTGATCCTCCAGTGACTATTGAATTTTAACTATTAAAAATACATGAAAAGTATGCAACAGCAATCAAACATCACCTTCACCACAAAAAATAAACCTTCCCCAGTTCTGTTGTTTTCCTGAAGTCATAAGTATATCAGACTATATGCTGAACTCCCCCTTGTAAAAGAGCTGAAATTTTGTTTTTTGCTAATAATCCTCTTCACTGTAGGAACTACAGAAATGAATATACTTCCAGAGGTTATCTGGAAGTCCAAGTCCAAAGGCGTTAGTCATACTACAGAAATGGCAAGCATTATCAGCCTTTAGTTCAATATATCAAGTAAAATGACAGTTTACAAAACAAGGGAGTAATGGCCTGTGGTTAAAAACTGGAGTAGCAAGTTACATACAAGGGAAAACTTTGTGAAGCAACAGTGACTGAGTAAAAAGTGACAGTGCACACAGCAGATTTTAATTCCTGATCAAATTATTTTGGTGATGGTACACGTCTGCATGTGCTAACATTATTTTTGATTAGTCCAGTTGCCACATGAGGAGTTGTCCCCGAAGAAACACTGGAACAGGTCATGTGTGCAGGATGCAGAGAGTCCTGGGAAATTCAGATTCATACATCTTCTCCTCTTGTTTAAGTTCTTTTGAAGCACCCAGCTGTGCTCTTGCCCATCCAAAAAAAATATCTAGTAGGACCACCATGGCTGCTCCATGGGAGAAGTTAATCTGGAAATTTGAAGAGCTCAGGTGGAAAGGACAAATAGAAGATACAGGACAAAAATTTGTAATTGTCTTTAATTATTCATAAATAATTCGTTGGAGGAATAACATTTCCTGATTTGAAAGTATGGATTCATTTTAGCAGTCTCTGAGTAGCAGAAAATGACTACATTAGAAACAAGAAAAAATAGCCTGTGGCACTTTTCCAGAGGAGATTTTGTCAAAAGCTGAACAATTTCACAGGAAAATTGAAGTCCATTTCTGGTATCTTGATGACCTAAATGCAAACCAAATTAAACCAATTTGTTCATAGTTTTAAATATTACTTCCCAAAATGAAACAAATGCTGAAACTGGGATTGTACTGGGGACAGAAGTTTCATTTTTCAAACATACGTGCTAGAAACTATAAACTAAATTGAAATTAGATAGTCTGCTTTCATTGAGACAACCCCAAAGTAATACAATCCAAATAGACTCAGTGGTAGAGCTGGTCTAGAATGATTTGATGAAATGTTTTTGCTCTGAAAGTAATAGCTCCAACTAAGCTGAAGAGTTTTATGTAAAGAAGTCATCTGAGAAGAATTTGAAGTAAAATGAAGTCCAAGGTGCATCAGAAAACTGCCAAGCTTCACAGTAAATTGTCTCATGGTTTTCCCAAAGGACAAACTTCCATCTGTGGTTCGGCTGCTTCATCATGAGAAATCCCTCATCCCAAGTACTCCCGGGCTTTCAGGGTTCTACTCCTACCACAGTCCCACTGTAACGCTGCTCATGAGACACAAAGTCCCAAAAACTGCATCTCCTGATCAAGCCCATCATGACTCTGCTTTGTCTCAGGATATCCAGGGCAGGTAGGAAAAGTGCAGCTGCTTCTCCTCTGAGCCTTCATGAGGTGATAGTTTCTCCTGAGCTGAGGGTCTTTGATTCCTAAAACACCTGCTTCATTTCTCACTCTCTGGCTTACCCCAGAGAGGGTCACTTGGTGTTTGGGATTTACAATGAAATAGAAGTCCTGTGGTCTCAGGGAAGAAATCAAATCCCACAGAAGGATGCCACACCCAGAGGAGTTGTTATCCATCTCACAGTCTTCTAATCCAGGAATTTCCGTCTTTCCAGAGTCAGAAACTGAGATTTTTCTTCTTTAAACTGAGAACTATAAATATCAGCTATTGCTAGCAGCCTGACAGAGAACAACAATAGATCACTCCCTATGTATCTATTCATGTCTGTGTTAATTATCTTGGAGATTTATTAAAGCCTCGTGGTGTTACAAGCATAGAATCAAAGTTCATTACAAAGACCACCAAACACTGTACGAGTTACATTGCCAAAGTAACTCATCTGTATTTCACGAAGTCAACATTTAATCTTTCTTTGCCATTATAATAGCAAACATTGCTGGATAATGGTAACAGCAAGTTCAGGGGCTCTAGGACTGGACAAGGATCTGCTTGTGGTAGGGAACCTGCGTTACCTGCAACTCTATTTTAAACAGATTAATCTTGCAATTGGTTTGAACCTGAGTTTGCATTGGATGTCCTTTCTCACAATTATTGAGTAAACTAAAATTACTGTCTACTTGCACAAAAATATCCATTAAAGCTGAAATAAGCCAAGAAGTATTTGTGGGATCAGTCATAATATTACAGCAGGTTTTGTTCTCTACTAACAACAAAATTTTTCTATTCCCCTTCAGCCTATGCAGACCTCTATAGCTCCATTTGTAAATGACCATTGTAGCTGTTTGCTACCCATGGGAATAAAGTATTTGCTATAGATAACTTTGCTTTAACTTAACTTAGTCCTGGACAAAATAAGATTTCCTGATAAATACACATAGATGTGAAAAAATACTCTGGCAAAAAAAGACTGTGACAGATGCTCAAGCAAAAGCTCATGGATCACATTAGATTTACTTAAAATCAAATCTGAAATTTGCTTGTGGGTGGTAATTTATTTGCAGGTCAACGACCGAAGCAGGTCTCTTACCAAACACCTGCTAGGAATATCTAGCCTAAAATTCACGGTTTTCCATCTGGAGGGAATAAAAAGGGGTGGGAAGCAGGCAGCAGGCCTAGATAGCCCACACAGACAGATTTCAGAGAGACCAAATGGTATTGTCTGAAAAACCTGGAGCTGGGACTCTGTGGAGGTCCAAGTCTGCTGCTGGTGATCTTTGGGAGCAGAGGAGAAGGGAGGAGCTGAGGTCTTTCAGCAGATGTACTGGCATGCTCACCATAGCACAGCAGAATCATATTGAGGCAAAATTATATCTGGCTCTCTGTTAGAGTGTTCACCAGCTGAAACTTTCTGTTTGCGAAATATTTCCTTGGTGCACAAATTGCCCACTTGTGCTGCTCTTCTGATCTTCCACATGCTTTGCCCAGTACAGTCTGACAGACTGCACAAAAGTCCCATCAAATCAGATGCGTGGTGCCAGACAATGATTTGCCAAACCTCATTTATATGAAAACTATCTCAACATGGCTACTGCTGTGGTGATCCAAAGAAGAAAATAATCTATTCATGAATACCTATATTTATCCGCTGTACTTGTCTTTGATGGCTAGGTACCAATAATTTAGCAAGTGCCACGTTCTGACATTCACTCCAGAAGTTCAGACTGTCTCTGTGGTATGGTGGCACCAGTAATACAAAGTACACTGACTTTCTCTCTAGAGCAACATTATTTATGCATGACATGGAATAATGCCTAACAGGAGCAATGAAAGGAAGAAAAGTGCAATGAGCTAGTGTGTATATGATATGACCTTGTTAACATTTCACCGCAGCATAATCTTTTTGTACTTTCAAGCATGATAAGTTAATGCATGCCACTGTGAGACGCATTGGAACTGACAGATAGACATGCATTTTAAAAACCCAGCTCAGCAACTGTCACTTTACCATTACGCAAAATGCATAAGGGACTGAAGAACGACGAGGAGAAACCTTACAGTAACAATAAAAATCCTCGCTTGTATTCCTCAGAATACGTGCAAATACCCTGCAGCTTCCATCTGCAGAATTTGATGAGAATAATCTAAATGAGAAATGTATATTGTGACAAACAACTGAGAGTTTAATCGGAATTGTGAATGTTGGCATGAAAGGCTGCCAATTGCTTGTGAATCTGAGGACTTGGTACCTACATAGAAAGTATCCAGACAGGGCTGCAGCAGCTGGTCTTGGAAAAGGTTATATAGCTCAAGCTGTGTGTATGTGTAACGCAGGATCTCTTTTAAGAATAAACCTGAAAAGAATGAGTGGCATGTGAATAGGACACATACTTTTAAACTCTGTCACTGTATAAGTTTGTTTAGATTGGAGATTTTGAAACTGGCAAAGCATTTTCTTCCCAAACACCACTTACGTGACAAAGGAACTTGACTAAGTGGGAAACTGTGAGCTGTCAAGTGAATGTTGCATGACACAACACAAATGTCTGGTATTAGTTGCTTGATCCATAATATACCACTGTCAGTACAGGATAAAAAACTGAAAAAGACAGATAAATCTTTTGCATCAAATATTATACTGACAGGCAGCAACCCTGCTGCATACATTTGGGGGTAATTCTGATGCCTGAGAACCTTTGGCAAAACCACTTGAACTTTATGTAGCAGAATGAAGATCTAGATTTTTATTTTGTGAGAGGAAAAATACTGTCCCATGGAACAAGTAGTGCAGTCCTGAATGTGCTCTTCCCCTGCAGTGGCACCTTTTTCTTTCTGTCCCACCATAATGCACTAATTGAAAAGTAATAAAGGATTTTTGTAAAATTCAAACGACAGCCTCAGTTGTAGTCATACCCCAATTGTGAAGACTGCATTTGCCAGTGAAGACTTCTTCTGTGAAGACTACCCTGCTTTGATGTAAGTTTTAAATAGTTTGAAAATCTGTTCATTGTCTTGCTTCTGCTGAACAGCAACTGCATTGCCACAAGGCCCAGCTGCTCTCTCAATGTGCTGTATGATAAGTCCTCTATGTGATGTTTCTTCCAGTCCTTTACTTGAGTTTCTCATTCTGTAACATAAAAAAAGACAGTTCTTCCTCTTTGAATCATTAGAATGTTCTTGCTTATAGTATATTTGGTCTTGACTGAAGTTCTGGTGTAGACTTAGAGTTTTTTCCCAAATTTTATAGCATTTGGGTACTGGTGAAATAAATTGTTTGTAAGATGGTATTTAAAGATAGCTGTAAGACTCCTGAAAGATTAACAGCTAACTTTCTAAATAAACCACTGTGGCCCTGAGGGAGACCTGGAGTCCTTATATGTGCCAGGGATATGAAATTCTCACCAAAAAAACACTGAAACAAATTTTCTTCATTCTTTTTTTGACAACAGAAAATTTGAGGAGTAATTGAAATGTATGTAGTAGTAATTTTTTTGTTTTAATGATGAGGAATACACCAATTACTTCTACACGTGTGTAAAAAATACAAAAATATACTTCAAAAAAGTAAAATGAGAAAGAGGACAGTGCTGTAAAGAGAGGTTTTCTACCCATAAATGAAAAAGTAATTTTCCCTGACAGTTCCTCTATGAAATAGACCAGGGGAAAAATAAACTGGAGAGCATTGCCATATTGTCTTGTAAACTAAAGGAAATGTTAACCATTCGGGTCTGAAACAGTTGGTGTCTTGAGCTCTAATACAAAACCCCCATATTTCTAAATGAAAAGCTTGAAAATGTACAAGACATCCCCATACATGCATTCTCGGTAATGTAATACATGCAGTGAAGTATTATATGCTAACAATAAATTTGGCCCAAAATACATTGGAATTATAATTGCCATAACATTGGAAAGTTTAGTTAGAGAATAAATGCACTGGAAATACCTAACCATTTCACTGGGAGTACTGTTCATTGTTGAATGTGGTTTAAACCATTGAATTGAAACGGTAAATGCAGCAATAAAGTAAATCAGTAATACCATCTTTTTAGACATTATTCCATCCTTTTCTCTATTTTTGTTCTAAAAGAAACTATTTCCTGTAATTTTTCTTATTTTTTTCTCAAGGGTCTAGTTTTTCCATCCCAAGCCTTCCAAAAGGATTGAAGGAAGGACTAAGGAGGATGTCTTTCGGAAAGTCTTCAAACTCCTTTCCATTACCATAAATCATGGAAGAAAATTTGTGAAGAAATCTGATGACATAGACTGTTTTCACAGCAGGAGTCATATCTTTCAGCCAGCTTGGATTGAAAGAAAATAAGAGGGAAAGGGAAAAAAGAGGAAGAAGGCATAGCACTGGCTCCAGATCATCTATGAACTGCACTTGTTAGGGTTGTCCCTCTATCAGGAGACCAGAAATGAGGCAAATGTAAACTTCAGATACGGATCTGGATCTTTCCTGTCTCTTTGGTGTTCATGTCAATGTTTGCTTGTAGTTGCATTACAGAGAGATGAATCTGCTGTAAAACAGAGATCTCAGATGGAAAATTCCCAAACTCCATGGTGATGTCCTCCTGCGTTTGGCTTCCAACTGCAAACCTGAATCCACATTTGACCTTTAAAAGAATTTGGGATAGTCTTTTCTTTAATTTTTCTTCTGTCTTTGGAGGGTGTGTCACTCCCCATTACAATCCTAGCTGCAACCAGAGCACTTCATCTGAGTGGTTTTTATATAGCAAGATGCATCTTTCATGAAACCACGAGGGACATACTTCGTAATAACAAGGGGAAGGCTGGCTTCTTTTTCAAATATTCCTCAAATAATCCCCAGGTGTAATACAACATAAAGCTTTTTTTCTACCTCATTAGCTGTATTAATCCCAAGACCATTAAAAAAGTAAACAAAAAGCCTTTAAGAAAGAATTTTCACAAAAATGATGGCTTTCAAAACTGGCAGAGATGCACTGAAGACCTTAGTAAAAAGAAACAAGTATTTGGCCTCCATAAATCTTTTGTAGTTTCTCATCATCATTATTATTATTAGCTCAGTGAAGTCAGTATACCAAAGCAGCGATAAATGTTAATAATTGTTTCTCATGGAGTGTTTTGTTTTAAGACTGTATTTCACCAGTGATGGATAAAGCTCTAGAGGTTTGGACATGAGGTTGTTCATACAAGCAACTTGTAGTTCATATCTCTATCTGTTTTTTCCTGAGATTAGAACCAGACTAAAGAGGAAACTTATCTCCCTGGGGAGACTGAGAGGTGCCTGTGCTTTCAGAATAGAGCAGCTTGGTTAAAAAATGACACTGATATTTGAATAATCTCTGGGATTCGTTTCTGCAAAATTAAAAGCAGCATTCATTTTCCATATTTTCATTTTAGAGCAATTCTGTGCCAAACCTTCCTTAATCACTTAAGCTGAGCAATGTTTTGATGGCATATGAGAACCATCATGAAACATAACTTCTTTCAACTTTATTTATCCCTTTGCAATTCTCCAAGTCCTTCTCTGCATCCAGTTTCCTTGAAAACAATCCCTGTCTTCAGCAGCATCTTTCAACTCCAGCACTACCCCTCTTGCCATCCTATTGCCATTTTATTTTTGCCTCTTCTCAATGACTTCCCAGTCATATGATGCTGAGCTCTACCCAAAACTCAGAGGAATTGGACTTAATTTTAGACAGAGGCCAGGGTGGTTAATTTTAAATTCAGATCCAAATCTACAGTTTCCTGTGTCTTTGGCCTTTTTTGATACAGCTTTCCAGCTTTGGCACTCCCATGCTTATTTCATACACACATTCCCCAGTGTGTGGGAGTGCTGTTGTTTGGGTCAGAGAACTGGAATTCCGGAGTCAGGAACTCATATTCTCCTAAATTACTCCCTTCATAACCTTTACGACTAGCTGTTAACTTGTTTATTTCAATGACACCGACATAGGGTGTTTCTCTTTTTTAATGCCAACTTGACACATAGTTGACATAATTTTTGGAAGCTCTGTTTATCTAATTTAGAAAGCAATATCACTTTGAAGCTATGAAAATTGGCACAGAGTTTCTTAGTTTGGCCTCTGTGAAACTGAAGCATATTAATTCGAGAGCAACTTTCAAAAATTAGGTGCTAATGCATCCAAATTATCCATCATCTACCTAAACAAAAGACATATTTACTAACCTCACAGAATGGGGTTTGGCTGCTTATTCTTGCAGACCCAGCTGCCTTCCCAACCTTCTTATCTTCCTGACATCCAGATGCTCTATTCTGCCAGTCACCAGGAGGGTTGTCAAAGGTCACAGCCTGCGGATCCCTGAACTAGATTAGCTTTGCAAATTACTATAGCCCTAAACCCTCTCATCCTAGATAACAGCAAAATGGTCCCAACTTAGTTAATGATTTTTTTTACCAGATTATTGCTATCTCCAAAAGTGCAGTTATCACTTCTTTTAGTTCACTTACCACGTCCTCCAAATTTTGCAAAGCACTGCATGTTATTTTACAGTAGCTCGGGAGCAAGCCTGTGTTAGATACAGCATGTTCTCCACTTGTTTTATTTAAGCAAAGACCTTCATCACAATTATTTTCCTTGCTTATAGGATGAGATATTGATTCAAACCATCACTGTAGAGAAATACTAACATTCTCTCAGACAGTGCTGGAATTTGGCTCTCAAAATGTACTGGAAAGGCAGAGATAAAATTTATATTCAAGGCAATCTCTCTGCTACACATTAAGCCAAGAATCTGAGTTTTCCTTTCAGAAGCTCCCAGAGGTGTTATTGCCAAATCTCACTGTTAAAGCAGGACACGTGATTTTTGGGTTTTAATTTTGTTTCTCTTATGGGTTTGCATTTTTTTCCAGATCTAATTTACATTTTATTCTACCTCTGCCTTCTTAAGAGATCAAAGTGTTCATAAGCTGTACAAATTTAGGTTTCCACACCCATTCTTATTTTTTCAGTTTTAGGAGGCACATTATAACATGTGAAATCAGTTTTTCACAGAGCCAATAGTAACGGAGGCACATGTTTCTGCAGATTAATAATTCTCTTTACTGTAAATCTCATGAATTCTTCTCCTCCCTTTTCCTTCTTCCCTCATGATTTTAAAGTCCACCCAATGATTTCAGTGATCAAGTCACATTTATACAATTATATGCTTCAAAGACATTTTTAAGGAGAAAATAAAACAAACAAACAAAAAAAAGATGAATTGGCAACATGAACAATTTCCTCTTTAATAATTACTGTAACCATTAAAAAACCCACAAAACTTACTAATTTAAAGTGGAAAACATCTTTTCTAACTTGGTGGTATCCACCATCACTATTATCACCACCACAAAAAACAAGAATACGAACCAGAAGTGGTGCATGATCAGTCAGCTCCACAAAAGAGTGTTCTTTTGGGAACACAGTTGGTTTGGGTTTCCTGTCCCTAATTTAGCATTCTGAATGTTACGTGTTTGCTCTGAATTAGTCATGTAGGATTTCTCAGCAGGCAACCTCTCATTTTGAACAGATGAGTATAGATCATCCTCTGGAACTGGCTGTGTCTCTCCATAGATCTCAGAGGGACCTACATGACTGACTTGGAATAGATGTTCCCATGTTTCCCTAATGATGGAGCTATGTTATTACCATGTATGTAATGCACATCTCTTTGTGCATGAGTTTTGCTGTACACATACGTAAACATACACGCATAAATGCATATAAATAAATATATTTTTATATATTATAAACAAATTTCACACTCTAGATATATCAAAGTTGGGGTAATGAAATATAAACACACAGTTTAGAGTGCTTTCCTGCATCCAAACTTTATATTTATCTAAATTGCTGTGTCTCTTAAATTGAAAACAAAGATGCATTTGTTTGTTCCTTGCAATTCAACCCAATCCAGCCCAGTCAAAATTATTTACTAGCAAAGGTCACCATGCCCATGCAACAATACAAACATGCCCAGGTAGCAATTTAACTACAGCAGAACAAAGCTAAAGCAGTGCTGTGGCCAGGAAGAAGCAGCACATATCCTGCAAGCCATCCCAGGAAGCAGGAATCAAAAATGTTCAAGCCAGTGATGGTATCAGAGACCTTGCACACAATTGAACACTGAAGAAGTTCACAGCTTTTGTCAGCATTTTGCTTTGTAAACCAAAAAACCTTGAGTCAAAACAATGAAGCACTTCTCCACCTAGTCCTTTAAAGGAATCCAACCAGAGAAACCCATAAACTATTACAAAAATGTACAAATATTTCTAAACCTCCCGTAAATTCCCATGAAGTTACTGATTCGAAAAAATGATGGAGAAAATGTTCAGTTAAATGTATTAGTAACTTATTGTACCAAAAACCAATACCCTTATTGTGATGCATTATATAGCAGCTATGGAGTAGACAACGCGATCTGATATATGCACATGATACCATATGGTGTGATTATTGACCTAGCCATATGAAATATGGATTATGCAAAAAATTCAGAGCTGGTACAGGCTTGGAGCCTAAGCAGAGCCGATAGGATAGTGAGGCACGTATTTTTTTTTCTGGCACCTGAACACAGGTGGTAGCTCTTTTTACAGGCTACCAGCCTCAGGAATTCCTCCTTGATGCTGTTTTTATTTTGGTGTGTTTTTGAAGGATATATTTCTTCTTCAGTACCATAAGGACAAGAAAATAACAGTCTGAGGCTGCTGTTATTACAGTTCCTAAATAACAAGCAAAATAACATATATAGATGAAAAGGCTATTCCATTTTATTTTCCAAATACTTGGCAATGCAGATAATGACCTTGCTTGGCTTTTGTTAGTGCAACAGCCATTTCATTGCAGTGAGCAGTGTATTCCACAGAGGCTGGATCTCCTCTTATGAATGAAACATATTGATATGCAGAGTTGTGTGTGTATCGCATCACCATACCCCAGTTTTATTTTCATTTTTATGGAGTTCTAGTAGTGCTTGGTGCTAGTAAATGAGTGTGCAGTTATCCCTGCATTTTTCTGGTCCTGCTTTTTTGGCATTCCTGCAGGCTCTCCAGTGAGAGGCACAGTGAGCAAGGTGGGCAATACACACCTTCCTATGGTTTTTTGCCCATCAGTGCTCAGCTGGACCAAAAATGGTCAATGTGGACGATGTGCAACTCCTTCATTTCCACAGATTTTTGTTTGAATTATAACACTTTGCCTATTTTCAGCTAAAAAATACAGCACAAAAAAATGGCTGTGTTTTTCGCTCATTTGTATTTCAACATTGTATAGGATATGGATCACCAAAGGTTAATGTTATAAACAGAAAAATCAGAACAGTCATAATAACTATCTAGAAAAATAAACAGCAAAGTTCCTCTTGCAGAGCTAGTCATCCACATTAGCTAATAAAACACTGTCAGAAACTCCTATGTCCCAAGGACAGCACCCCTTCTGAATCATTATTGCCATGCACTCCTCATAATTTCTTTAAAAGGTGGGGAGCTGGAAGAGAAAAGAAATCCTGGCAGAAGCACAAAGATTTCTTAGATGGAGTCCACCCACTGAGATGTTTGTGGAAGCAGCTGTAGGCAGAAAAATGATTCAAGTGGGATCTGAAAATCATCCTCAGAAGGAGTGAAACAACATAAACACTCAGCTCATTTCCACATTTGCACTGTATTTAAAAGAAAAGAATAAATGCTGCACTATCACCAGACGGAAAGCGTGTTGAGAAACTCTCAGCATTCCTCATTAATCTATTTTGGAAGACATTTTTGGTATTAGGCACACTGATAAAGTGATTAAAGAAGGCACTTTCTTTCCTCATCAAAGTCATTTACCTGCTACTGTAGACAACCATATCATTACACTTCATGAATAGTTATCAAAAAGTAGCTTCAAACTGTGGTTTTAGGCCCCAGTAACTTCCTAGAAGTCCAGCTGAGACTCTCACTCCTTTCATTGCCAGACCTTTTTGTGTCCAACGTGAATGTATTCACACGGTTTATATCCTTGTGTCATAGTGCCCTTCAGAAGAAAGGTCCTTTTCCTCCTGGAGATGTGCTTAGAGAAATAAATGGTGCCTTCTCTAAGACTTTCCTTTGCAACATAAAACCAGCAAAGTCCTTTTTAATTCTGTCATGTGATGGGGTTTCTGTTCTCTGAGTATTGTCCTAGTCTTTGCTTTCACATATTCCCGTCTGAGTTCACCTTTCGGTGGTGGATCTAATTGAGACTGCTCTAACTGTGCCCCATGTAATCAATAGCTCTTTAAACCACAAAACATACCACAAATCCATGTTAATACTTAGAAAAAGAAACTCAGAAATGGCCCAGGAGAAGCACAAGGACATGCAATATTCCTATTTGGTTGAAATTCAGATTCATGGCTCACTAAACATTTAAACCTTATTCGACGACAAAGTAACTTGCTCATTTTTCAGCCAAAGGACATGACTGATCTCGGCATGCAGCTAAGCATATCAGTTTCTTAATGGTATTAAAGAGAAGAAAATTTGATAGGGATGGGACTTGTGGGAGTGATTATTCCAGGCTGAGAAACTGCATATTAGCTTTAATAACACTGTGATAAATCCATAATAAAAGAACAAATTATTATTTGTACTTTTTGCACTCTCAAGTCCCTGAAGCCTTTAGACAAAGAAAGAAATCTGTGTCCCTGCCCATCCTGTCCTCCACAGACACAGGAGGAGTCCGGAATCCCTGCCAGTCCTGTCCTCCTCTTCCTTTCTGGTTTTATAAAACACTTTATGTACATAAATTTTTGCCTAACCTTTTGTATTGTGCTATGTATTTTTTTTTAATGTAAAAAATACCTACCCTGGAGTTGGAAGAGAAAGCTGCGAGACGGTTCAATATTTATCCCCATTCAAATGTGACTGTCTGTTCTGGAGGATGCCAGGTGCTTCAAACACTGCCAAACATATGGCAGGGCTGCGGCGCAGCCGCCTTCGACGGGGAGCTGAGCTAATGGCCCCACATGCATTTCATTTAAAAATATGGACAACTATTCAACAAAAATGAATTTTGTCATCTTGGTCAGAACCGCATTCAGTCTGTGTCGAGAGACTTGAAAGGACGCTCCGCTGCCCATATTTTATAACAATGACTCACTCAGCTGCTATAATCCCAGTCAGATACAGTACAATGCTATTCCTTGCCTGTTTCTTTTCTTTCGGCTGTAACTTTTCCTCTGCTACGCACAAAACTCAGTGGTTGTCAAGAAGGTCTTGTTAGCACCTGCTTTAGGGGCTAGCTACTTATATCCAAGGCTTTGCACTTTCATACTCTTTTTCCCCTCTAACTCTGACCCTTTTTCTCTGAGTATGGAAATGTATCTCGTCTTTACCTTGCAGCTACAGGACAGGAAAGCAGCTACGGTTACAGATCTGTATGATACAACCTTTTTCCTGATTTGTCTGATGAAAAATGTATAAGCAAGTAGAAAACATTATTATCCCAAAGCAATTCGTATACAGAAGCGTAACAACCCTACCAACCCCAGCAGAAGCAGCAGATAACTCAGCTGTAATATTTTTTGTTTAAAAGGGATTTACCTTCTATCATTGTTTCCTAGACTGGTTGCAATGCTCATTAAAAGAACTGGTTCAGAAAAAGCCTTATGAAATCCTGCACCAAGCAAACAGTGAACCCCCTCCCTAAAAAACCCAGAAAGAATAATAATTGGCAGAAATAAGCATATATATTAATCTGTGGGGCTCGTTAGAAAGATATGCTCCCTTTCAGGAACAAAACTAACTTAGATATTAAAAGCATGAAGCAATTTTAGAGGTAATGATCAAATTAAATGAAAATAACTTTTTGTAAAATAAAAAAAGCATCATTAAATAAGCAAACATCCAGTGCCAGGCTGCATTCACATCAGGATATGAAATTTCCCCTAGAAAAAAAAAGGAGGAAAATAATCATTTTGTGTTGCCCACAAAGAAATAAACCTAGATATAAGAAACTACGTTACCTCCCTCTATTGCTCCCTCTCCTCCTGCCCGTGCCTGGTGGGTGAGCTCCAGACTTTACATGCTGGGCTCCATGTGGGATCACCCAGCTGAGCCCTAGAGACCCACCTCTCCCCACCCAGCAAAAACCATCACTTTGCTGGTGACACTTCCCCTAACCCTTGGACCCAGTGGGTCTGAACACGCTATGACAGCCACCCTAAACCTGCAGAGCAAAGCTATAGGGAGGCTCTGGCTCGGAGTCACAGGGGTACCCAGAAGCTGGGTCTGGATTTCTTTAAATGGCTCTGCATTTGGTTCTCGTTGGGGTGGAGGCGGCCAAAGGAGGAGCTAAGGGTAGATTATTCCAGCTAAATAATCAGCAGACTGAAGTAAGTGGCTAGACCACAGGTATTTGGAGACTGTAAACTTGGTGTATGCACTGACTGACTAAAATAGCTTCTCAACAGCTGTAAGTTATTATATAGACACTGGGTTCCTACATCCTTTATTAACAGCAACTGAAAAAAACTGCTCAAATTTGGTTTTGTCTTATGCACAGCTTTATGGAAAAATAATGAAAAAATATTCTTCTGTAGATTGTTACAGCATTTCTAAAGACATGACATTATAAAAATGCAAGCTAATTAAACTGGGCTAGAGCTTATTAAAAGTCCTGTTTTTTTTTTTTTTTAACTCTATGAGCTATTTTAGGGAGGCCCAAAAGCAGGAAATATTTGTATCTACCTACATATGCATAATTCTTACTTGCAGTCAAAGCGAAACATTCGAATCATCATTATTACGCTTATGGCCAGTGAATGTGACTATTTCTCAGCTCGTATGTGTTTTCAGGGAAGAAATCCTCCTGATTAGCGACCGAAGGTCACCTATGGAAAGATCAGCCAACATCTTGTTCTGATTCAAAGATGGGGAGAGACAAACTCCTGAGCATCACATCCGACTGTGTTCATTGTGTGTGCAAATGGGAACAGCTGGACATTGTTTAACAACCATCCTTACGAGCACAGGATACATCTTTGCAGCTAAGCAGCCTCCAAGGTCCTCCAGTGTGAATATGTCTACCCTTATAGAAGCAGATCACTAAATAAAACAGGTGACAGTCTTTTTTCATGCAATTAAACCAGCCAGGTATGCGCTTCCACTTGGGAACATAACATGATTTGAAAGAAAATTGATGAAGGATAGAAAATTCTGCTAAAGGCATGAAAGTTGTACAGTGTCTGTCCTGTATAATGACTGAAAGAAAGGATTTTTTCTGCTTAAGATTATAACAAATAAAATGCAAAGCAGACTCATAGGTTATGGGAACATATTTTCAAACTGATGAGCAGAGATAAGTTGAACTCCTGAGTGGCCAAGAGATCCAAAAACCCTCATCAGTTGAAAAATGGAATCTTACAGCTTTTTGAATGGGACTGAGTGGTGGGCTAAGGAGGAGATCCTGGTGACAAAAGTTTAAACTTGTGATGAGTCCTTTTGTCTTTCGTCTTCAAAAGAAGGAGGCATTTGTTCATTGTGTTCATTTGCACCCCAGCTACATAATCTTATGCCTCACATTTTTCTTGGCCTTTATAAAGACCTTTTATTTCCTTTCTTCCCATCAACTTCATTGCAGTGGTTTTTTTGGCTCTCATCTGAAGTATCAGAGATAGATCTCAACAAGAGACAGGACAGGATACATTGGTGATTCTACTGAAACATAAACATCTCGAGTGCCTTTGAGGTATACCCAGAAGGCTATATCTGCCACTTGACATATCTGTGGCAGCAAAGGAATTTTCCCCAAAATCAGATTGGTGGGGGTGATTGAATTATGTACCTTTATCTGTAGGGTAATGTGGTAGAATTGTTAGGATCATCTAACAAATAGCTAAAATCATAACTGCTAATGAAAACTGAAATCAGCAGTGAAAAACCTCGATCCCCTCAGCTGTCTCTGTGATGTATAACAGTGCATTCGGACCTTTTGCTATAGTTCTGCGAGTTGTTATAGGGAGCTGGCAAGATTTTTGTGCCTCGTTTGTCGCTGAACATCTATTAAATGGTCAAATACAGTAACAAGTAGCTAGGCTCAGTGATCTAAACAATCCTTTACAGTTCAAATTCACATAGTAATTTTACTTTTTGCATATACTAGGCCTGCTGTGCAAAAGAGAGAAAGGTAAGTGATGTCCCACAGTAAGGGCATCGTGAAGTGGCAGATTTTCAGCATCAGTTTCCAGATGAATGGCCTGGTGGTTCTCACTGGAATCTGAGGTCATGAGGGTATGTGTAACATTGCTAGGACAGATCTGCTGAATTACCAATAACAATCTGTTCTCTTGCTCTGATGCTGTAAAATTCCTATGCATTTGTTTCACAAAAGCTTCTATTTCAATATGTCTTAAATATCTTATTAAAAGAATTATTCTGCTATTATCATTCGATCCAATGTGTTATGAATATGACATTTGACAGCCTATGGCTGAAAATTCCAGCTGCCTTTCTGGATTAAGAGCATAAAGTTTTACAGCTGTATGTGGCAAGCCACTAGGGTCAGCAAAAAAGGAGCCTAAATTTTCTATGCAGATGAGGAAATCTGCTGCTGAATTGTTATTCTTCCCTTTAGTGGGGTTCCCAAGAGACCAAATGATCTGAATTATCTTCTCATCGCTAGTGGACCTGTCTCTCAGGGGAAAGGTCAAAAATAAGACAGGGCAAGGAGTACAGGCAAAGAGTTGATCACGCTTTGAAGTCTTCAGCCCAGTGTGGCAACACAAAATGCAATAGTGAGGGGCTGGTTGAAGGGCTATCCTGATTCCCACTCCAGAGAATTCCTCATATAAATCTTCTCCATATGGGAAGATGTTTTGTTAAGTGGTCCGGATGAAGCAGCTTAAGGATGGTGCTTGGCAGCAGGCGATGGCTTCTTTGGAAATCAGTGAGGAGAAGGCAGACAGACAGACAAGCAACAAGGCAGCCACTGGCCACTGCCCAGAGGTTGCTGCCCTCCATACAAACATCTTCTACCATGGAGGTCATGACACAGCAGGGTACTCAAAGCTTATCTGTGATAAGCCAGGAAAAAAACAAGAGTGAGAAAGGCAGGGAAGGAGTATCTTACCCAGGTGGTAGAGAGCAGATTCACAACACTAACATTTGCTAGCGACAGCTCTGGGCTTCAAAGTCCCCTAGATACGGTGCAGGACTTCATTTTGCTGTGTAAACTCCAAACAAAGAAACTGTTGCTATCCCAAAGATTTCCTGAGTAGTAATTTAATCTGAGTAATTTCCTCAAAGCAATTTAAACTTTACTCTCAATAAATCAGACTAGTAAAATAAGAATAATACAGAAGGTACAGAGCTAATTTCATTTATTTATTTTGAAATGGTGCCACAGGATCTGTTTAGAACTTTGGGCATCTTTCCGTCAGGTGTGGATGAGAGATAAGTCACAAAAGTAGGACCTGGATCAATTTCTGTTGATTTTTCTCTCTATTTATGTTATTATACCAGCTGTCTGTGGAATATATTAAACACTGTTTAAATAGTTAAAGTACTCTAGAATTCTGAGTTAGAAAAATGACAGTTTGTGACGAGGACTGAAAAATATCAGATCAGGAAATGTAACTCTTCCTCTAAACACTCAAATAGCTTTCTTTTTCTGAAAAGCTGCCAGTGAAGACATCCTAAGTGGTTTTAAAATTATACTAAGAAACACAACTGCAGTGTATTAAAATGGATGTTAGACATGAAAGATCATTCAACTCCGAAAAGGACAACTTTTGTTCAGTTGTGATGAACATTTTAGCTAAAATGCACCAAAAGGCACAGAAGTCCTGCTCTTTTTCTACAACTGTTTTCCGGCAAAAACCAGGCGAAACCCGAAACCTAGGCAAGAAATAGATGGGGACAGTAAAGAAGCAATAGGAAAGGTAGGAAACAGTGGCTGCCGTGCATGAAGCATGTGCTTTCCTATTGCTTCTTTTCTGACGAGAAGGAAAGGATATTTAAGCCACTTGACCCTACCCCGACTTCTGGGCTGTGTCTATGGTAGTATGATTCAAGTATTTCCTCTGTGTGTGTGTGTGTGTGTGTGTGTGTGTGTGTGTATGTCAGTCCTAAACATCTGACTTCTGGTACCATTTTCTTCTCAAACAGCTCTTCCCAGCTGGGGAAGCAGGTATTAAGTTGGAATGTGCCAGCCCTGGGCTGCTGAGGATGCTAAGGGCCAGACAGTGTCCAAACACTAACCTTCACCTTGTCCAAGAGGCTCCCTGAAGCCTTCTCATCTCACACTGAAAAATCCTCACTCGCAGCACCTGCAACTGGGGATTTATTTACAGAATAGCTTTCATTAAATTTTGATAAAAATTCAGTGTTGGCAGGAACCACTTTTCTCACTACCAAGACTTCCTTTTCTATTTCATAAAGTATGTCAATGGCACACAGTTAATTACAGCAGGCGTTCTAAGGCTAGGGATGAAGTGAGGAACGCAGAAGTAGCCATGGGAATTCAGGGGAGCAATATTAATTGAACTAGCCCAATTGTAACCACATAAGGTACAAGGAGAGGTCCAGCTCCCAGCTCCAAAGCCAGTTGTTGATGCTAATCCCATTGTGGCAGATGTTTGTCTGAGCAGTCCTTAGAAGGCTTGGTTACAGAGATCCCTCAGTCTGCTTCCACAATCTTGTTCCTGAGTTTATCCATCTGATGGTGAGAAACAGTCACTTCAGTGCCTGGCACTGAATGTACTCCAGAGTTTAACATCTTCCTTTTGAAAAACAGAAAATTATAAACAACTAACCAATGTCCTCCCTAATAAGGTATGTTTGAAGGAAGATGAGATTCACATCCTTTTAACTGTTCCTCACTTTTTTTTCCTTCCGTCACTCTCCTCTAATAAAGCAGGAGGTGTGATACGGACAGCAAACCAAAAGCAAACGCCAAGCAGAGCCTCTGACTGGATGCTTTCTGACCAATGGTCTTAAACTTCTACTTTCCCAGGAAGTGCAATTTTACCAAGCACCTTGTAAATCAAAGGAATATGAGCCCCTCAGCAGTAAAGTGGTTGATTTGTCAGGGAGATAACAGTGGGAATGTAATTTCTATCAGTAAGGCTGATTCAACCTTTTCTATTCATGAAGATTTTGATGGATTATGTGAGATCAAGTAAAGCAAATGTACACACCATTACATTAATGCAGTAAGATATTCTTTGGCAGCTTATCCCTAAGTACATCCGCAGGACTACTAGGGTGCTAGCAGTGTTGTCCCAGTCTACAAAATTCATGATGACAGTAAAATGGAGATATCAGAAACTGTTGAAGAAGTGCTGCTTGAGTGGAGAACACTGCTGTCCAGGGACATGGCTGCTTTATATTTACCCTAATACTTCTACTGAGAAGAAATTAGATAGTCAACACTTTGCTGAAGACACTGCGTTTGCTGCTTAAGGAAAACACATCTCCCTTCCAGGAAGGGATGCATAGCTATATTCACCGATCTTGAATCAGATGCAGAGGTATAAGGAAAGTATAGATCTGACCGAGGGAGAGCTTGTTACACTCCAAACAAAACAAAAATCAAACAAGAGAGGTTTCTGCCTTCTGCAGCCAGAAAGGAGCCTGCAGAAATTATAACAAGGAATTGCTGTGACTTATTGCATCAATAACCATTTCCCATGATATCTGAGCTGCTTGCTGGATATATCTATTTTGTCTTGTCTTATATTTAGCTCATGAGAAGTCTGGGAGTGAAACCATCTTCTCTGTTGAACAGGAGATACCAAGTTCTGAGTGGGCTAATTGCTACTTTAATATAAGATAACAGACAACAGAAATCACCATATAATGACTGAATACTGGGAATAGCAGGGCATACTGTTCCCTCTAGTAGCAACTTATGTTACAGCAGAACTGGGTAATCATCATCTACTGCTGAAAAGACCACAAAAGGCTATGTCCTGTATTTATACCAGTTGGGGTGCACTCTAGTTTATATGTGAAGTCAGGCTTGCAGACTCTTGAAATATAATTTGGGAGATAACTGGATCAGTTCCTCCCAGCAGATGTAAAGCAATGAAGTCTCTGATGAGAGACAAAGGGAGAAGGATTTGTTCACTGAAGAACATAAGTTCCAAATTAAACACAAGAAAATATTAAGCTCAAAGAAGGGCTTGAGGAAGGAAGGGGGTAGAAAAGCAGAGATAAAGGAAAATAAAGGGATATTGTAGAAGAAGCATAGCTGTGTGTTGGAGTGCATGTTGTTGGGCATGGAAATGAGAGATGTCGTCATTCTACTTTCTGTGCACTGAATCTTTAAATGTAGATTAATGTCTTTCCTTGCTGTGGAGGCAACTCCAAGGCAGTTGCTGTCTTGTGTTTCAGTGCAGATGCAGAATAGTACCAGAGCAAGATGGTTTCCTCCTCTTTGCTGACCAGCAACTTCTTTTTAAATTATTTGATTTTCACTTTCTGTTTGTTTTTTGTTTGTTTTTTTTTTTTTTTTAAGTTCCCTTTCTACAAGAAATGAAAACAATCTGGTCTGGAAGATAAAAGCAATATATTCTGTAAATAGGAAAATTCAGTCTTGTGGGGATTGCTGATAATATGGCAGTGCTGGGTACCTACTGCCAGCCAGTTAAACCACCCATGCTGTCAGATGGTACTGGGGTTGTTTTCCCTCACCAGGAACACAGGATCACATGACATGTGGTGTCAGTGACATGGACACCCATGTTGCAGTACACCACACACCTCCAGCTTTCTCCTGTCCCCATTTGGATTATTTCCATCACTACCCAACCTCAAAATCCTCAGAATTAAAACATGCCATTAGTAGTCAGTTCAGCACATCATGCCCTGAAGTGCAGTCAGGATGACTCACAGTTCAGATTTTCTTGTCCAGCTCTTGGATTGAGAGCCATAAATCAATGGGGTCACGGTCTCAGCTTTTGCCTCGTGGTCCCCATAATATTTCCACCTGCACATCATATGCCTTAACTCACTGTACACATCCATGCCCCATGTCTTTCTGAAAGTCTCTGCACTTTGAATAATTACATGCAAATGGGATCACCGTACCACAGACCTTTAACTGGCATCAAACCCCTTAAATATCACTTGCAGTGGAAGATCCAAAGGGTTATTCTCATTCCTCTGTGAATTTATCCCACAGCTAAAATTCATGCATTTTTCTTTTCTAAACATGCAATAATAGCCAAAGTGCACACTTTCATCTGTTAACCTTATATTGATGGAGACTGGACAAAGCTCAAAGTGCTAAATTCCAACCTGAGTTCAACCTGTTCCATTCAGTGCAGATGAATGTATAGAGCTGGGCACTAACTTTGACTCAAGCATGAGAAATAGGAAAGATGTGTAAAAAATACCTGTGATTATGCATTAATTACATATATGAAAAATCATGGTAGTGCAAGTCTATCCATCAAGAAAATGACAGTCTATGGAAACTGTAACTTGCAGCCCTCTTCTTTCCCATCAGTGACAGGAACTGTTTCATAAACATTGTCTGACCATGCACTACACTGGCTGCCTATAGAGATTCTCTTCACATCCATGCTCCCATTAAGTGGCTTAAAAAATTGGTGGAGGGAAGGAATGTATTTGACTACTGAATTACTTTGGCATGAAGGATCTCTCTGTAACAAGGAATAATGTCTTTTATGCAAGACAGAGAGCTTTCCAGGAAGCACAGTCAATGCTGCGGACATCATTTGAACAGCTCTGTGTGTTTGACAAGCTCCCTAATCCACTTGCATTAGTAAAAAGAAAAAATGAAAAAATAAAATATAGAGTCTTTAGCTTTCCAGAAATGTCCACGTACAGGAAGATAAAGGAAAACTGGAAATAACATGTGAGCCTTGTTACCTTCCGTCCCCTCAGAGAAATTTTATTCAAAGCATTCAGCTACAGTGGTGTGTAGCATATAAGAGCTTGAATGGAATTTAAAAGAGTATCTATTAGTGAATGGCATACAAAATAAAAGAAAATGCATGGCCTTTCAGCCTCTGGGTCACCAGGTCGAGTCCAGCTCACACAAGCAGTGATGGAGGTCATTGTCATTTGAGGGCTTCATGGTCAATACGACATTGGCTTCTGAGCCATGAGCCGCAACATTAGAACTCTTGTTCCTCACCAGGAGAAGAAGACATGACATTGCTTCTGGAATCCTCTGCTTATTTAAATTCAAATCACATTATTATTTGAGGATAATAATTATCCTGGTAAATGCATGTACATCTTGAATGCTGCACTACCTTCCATATTATGGGCATTACTTCTCAACAAGGGCACGGTAGAAATGCCTATCATTAACAATTTCTTTTCATTGGTACAGTCATGAAGGATAAAAACTAGTGGAAAATCAGACCATGCCTGTAATAAAAATTCTCAATCAATTGAAAGAATTCTGGTATGTTTACCTTTAAATAAAAAACTTGCCAGCCCTCTTTCCGCATTATCCAGAAAACTCTTCTCCAAAAGAACTAGAAGGGTATGGGCATATAATGCTCCCTTTTGAGAGGAACGATCTTAAAATGCTTACTCATTTTTGCTTGATATTCTCTCCTACACAAGAAATTTTATACTATGGAATATTTTAACAAGGATATTGGATGTATGTGAGGAGGGAATTTTTTTTTTTTTTCACAAGTGAGAGACCAAGTGAGTGAAGGCTATATTGTTCTTTCTAGAATTAAAACTGTCCTCAACTACTTGCAATGAGGAATACTATTGTAATACTGGGATGAATCAATCCATATTCCCTCTGACAATGACTTATTCTATAGAGTTTTATGCTGAAAAATTTTAGCAGCACTCACTTGATAGACACTTTGCCTTACATTTTTCTTGGCACTGATTTCCATCCTCCTACCCCCATGTTTTGAAAAGTGTTTAGCAATTTATTCTTGAATCCATCTGTGTCAATGCTTAAATATGGATTTTAGTTGTGAGTACAAAGCATTATGGTCACAGACAACTTTAAATTTTCCCAGTGCAACTACATTTTATCTACAGGAGGATAGGTGTGTGGGGGGAAATGGAGGTAGATAATTTTTACTTAAAGAAAGCTTCGTTTTGCAAATGATAGAATTCACACAGTTTAAAATGAAGGCTTGAAAGCTGGGATATACAGGCTTGAAGACTGAACCCAAATCCTCTTGCAGAATCCACCAGGTACCTCAGCACACCCATCAGTTTTATCACCAGTCAGTTTGGACATTTACAGGATCCTAAACTACACTGCAGCGATGGTGATCAGAAACAGCGTAGAGAAGTCAGAAGTCTGGCCCCATGAGGAGGTTTGAAGATATACTGCCTACGTTCTGCGGCACACAAAGCATCAAAGCACCTTGCAAGAGACTCTGCATCCTTTCAGCCACCCTGGAGGTGATATTATTAAGCTCCAGTGGGATAAATCCACTAAGAATCTGCTCAGCAACATGAGTAAGGGCTCCACAATTCTGCCCTATATTTTTGTTTCTGGAAGCCATTTTTTTTAGCCTGTTTGTAGATGAGGAAATTAAATGCTACATTTCACATCCTCCCCCACTCAGACTGCAAGACTCATCTAATGCATGTTTATGTAGAGTCTGATACCCCTGCTAAGTGTTTCTATTCTCCACCCAATTTGGCAGCTAGCGAACAGTGCACAAAATAAATTTAATTGATTTGTACAGGTATTAAAACAGATTATCATCTACACAGTTTTGGAAAGCAGACACTGTGTGTTGCCAGACACAATGTGTTAGCCAAATAGATGATGCAAACTATAATGATTTACAAAGGGTTTCAGAGAGCTGGGTATTAGCAGACAGTAGATCACATTAGACAGTGAAAGCATTTCACATTTATCCATCAATGACAAAGAAGGTCCAAACTTAATCATGAGATGATTTATATATCCAGGAATGACAGATTTAAAACATCAGTGTGGCTATTAGGAATCAAATTTGTATACAAAAGCTCTTGATTTACCTATTCCTGCAAACCATATGCATGATGAAATGCAGCCATTTCCAGTGCAGGCTAGAACTTTCCATCCAGGCACTGACTGCAAATAAACACCTCATCCAGAACACAGAACTGAGCATATACGTGCAGCACCAGCTAGATATCTGTGCTGAAAATCCATGGCTGCCCACCCTCTGGAGGAAAATATTGACATACTGACATATGGCTGACAAATATGCAATGCAAATATCACCAAATTGCTGCTTCCAGCATGCAATTTGCAAAGGAGAACTCCAGGAGGGCACATTACTAGCCATTCCCTCCCTTGGAAAGGTTGTTGTCCAGAATATTTGGGAATACTGTTATCTGCTCTGGTGCCCCCCTCTGCTGCCTCTGCTCACGGTGTGGTGTGACATGGGGATGTCAGGATGCCTGTCAGCTTGTGCCAGCACTCTGACTCAGCTGCAGCAATGGGCAGTGGTGGATGCCCAGGGATGAGCACAGAACCACAACATGAATGCAGCAATCCCAGTGCAGTATCCACAGTAACCCTCATTATTTTGCAATAAATGAAATCGTGGAATGAAAATGCAAAACCTTGCCTGAAGAAAAAAGAAGCAAGCTGTGGAGTTGTCGTGTGAGAAGACACCCTTTTGTGCACATAAGGAGAGGTTGTTTTTCCAAGGGCACAGGACGCTTTTACACAATCAGGGCTATAGAACTTGCAAAAGAAATTGTTTAGCAGGTTCTTTAATCAAACATCTATGACAGCTGAATTAAAACATTAGTTAATGGAGTTAGGTCTGAGATTTGAAATTTGTTTCTCTTTGTTATACAACTCAGGAGAGCACTCTTTTTTTAATGCCTCCTCAATGTATGAAATCACTATAGTGTCCTTTACACTGCTTCAGGAATTATGAAGGCTGGAAAAATACTTTTCTTGGGTAATAAACTTGTAGCTGGACTGAATTTTTCCCTTTCTACACTAAAAACACAGTCAGACTGCTCTCCTTATCCAGCAATGAGCAGTGCACAGCTCTGACCAAAACCCTGTTGTTTCAGCTGATTTTGAAAGATGTCTTTTAAGAACAAGGTAAACTCCAAGGAAATGCTCTCCTCTGAGTCTGACGTGACTGCACAATTACAGACATTGTAGCTTCTAGGCTTTGATCCCAAAAAATACAGAAGTGTCTGACTTCAAGGGGGCTTTTCATATACTTAATGTTAGTTGCTTACACACTTTGTTGCACAGAAGTACCAGCACAATGTGTTAGCAATAATTATAGTTCCCTGAAAACATGCAAAAAGCATTCAGGAAAGATTAGTGTTCAAATGCTGAATAATCTAAAAGGTTATGCTATTGTATAATAAAATCAGAAAGCAAAAAAAAGCAAACATTTCCTGGCAACACTCTGAAATATATTAATCAATTCTAGAAAGGTACCAGAATTTATTTCATAGTTATAGAATGGATTTTATAGCTACATAGAATTTTCCATCACTGAAAACCTCAAAGGACTTTATAAACCAGGACTGAATTTTATCTCCTTGTTATAGGATACATACAGCTGCTGTTTTCAAAACTCTAATCCAGTTTCTTACAAGCATTTATTTGGAACAAAAGTCAGTCACTGCTTTTGCAAAGTAGCATCTGAAGTATCATGTGCAGGCCCAGTGAGGTCCTCTCCCATCCTCCAGCCTAATCTTCCTACCTGCATATTATTTTTTACATGTTTCCTTCTTAGCTAGTGGAATAAAGGAAACCTGATCAAATTTCAAAGGGTGAAATACTGCATGCATGAATAAAAAGAATAAAATTAAGATTGATTGCAGTAGACTCAGACTTTTTCCAGAGATGTTAGTGGTATTAGTTTTAAAAATCAGTGAAGTAATAATGATTAAATAATCTTGTCAAATAAAATCTTACAGTGAAATGAAACATTTTCGCTGAAATTGGAAAATAACATATTCATATCTAGTACCTCAATTCTGAAAACAATATCATATAACCTTCAGTGGCTCCAGTTTTAAAGGTGACCTATTTTTATATTACCATAATTTTTTTAGGCAACAGTTATTTCCACAGTAGCCCTGCCTCTGTGGGCAGAGAGGTTTGTACTTTTATAATGGTTAAACTGCAAGTAAAGCTTTGTCAGGACACTGTAATTACATCAAACACAGACCTGATCTAGCCTAATGATGATAAAACTACATGGCTGAAACCCATGTTCCTTTCCTCCTGGGAAATCTAAAACCCACTGAGGTGCTGCTGCAGGTAAATGTGTCTTAAAGGCCTTTCTGTTTCATTGTTCACCCACCTATTTGCCATTACTGAAGAAGGATGTCATGAGACAGAATTTAAAGTATTTTTCGGACACTGGGCAACACAGACTGGTCTGATTTCGTTTTTCTGAAGTTACTTGGCATTGTGGATCTCTAAATAAATATAAAGTCATTCACATTCAGACAGGCAAGAAAGAAATGACAAGTATTTTGACAGTGTTCAAAATACTTTGAGGTATTTTTAGCATATTTCTGAGTCGTATTAGCTTAACCTGTAATAGAATATAAATGAGCCCATATGGCAGAGATGTAATTATGTTCCATGTGAGAAATCCCTGTGGTAGATTTGGGGAAAAAAAACTCACTACATGTGCCTTCTGGAGGGCACGATTTACACATGATTACCTACTCATTTGCATTGAGAAGAATATGAAGTAACACAATGCTAACAACACGGTAATGAAAAGGGCAAGCAAAGACTCCAGATCCCTGGGGGTGCTGATCCCTCTGACTGACATCCAGTTAGGAGCAGGGAATTCGTTCCTTTAGGGAATACATTTTATGAAGCAATCTTTGATTATGTGGGCACAGTAATCACGAGTCTTAATTATTATTACTGTGAGAGAATGGGCTACAAATCTCCAGGGAATGTCTCTGTCACAGATACTTTGCCGGCGAATGCTGAAAATTAGTGTTTTCCCAAGGATCATTTTCATTCCAACCTGATATTTAGCTGAAGTTTCTTTGACTACTAGTCATGAAACATTAAATATAGATTAGAGGCAGAGAGATGTTGAAAGTTAAAATTCACCGGAGGTGCACACCCGTGCACTTGAGAGACAGCCCCAAATGTTGTCCAGATGTTGTAGCAACAAGGCTGAGGGTTCCCAAGCTGCAGCACAGCCACAACAGAGGAGAAAGTGGATGTTTAGCATTCCACTGGCCTTCTGTTTAGTTTACTTGTAGTGTATCAATTTAGCAGAAAGTCCTAACAGCCTGTTAGCAGTAGATGTTACCAAGTGTACACTATCCTGAAAGAATGAAGAAATTCTTTTATGGCAATAAAGGGAGCAATTCAAAGCATGTAATTGATTTTCCACATTTTTAAACTGTGATAAGACTAAGCTTTAGCAACAGAAACATATGTTTGCAGTTTTGTCAATGTTCTTCAATGGACTTGAAAAAAATAGGAACCTATAACTTCTTGGTTAGATCGTTAACATGCATTGGGCATTTCGGTGGCTATTGAAGCATTTGCCAAGAGCATGTCATCTTCCAAACAGAGTCAGAGGTAGTAGGGATTGCTTTTTGCCACGGGACATGTTTTTGTGATTATCTAAAATCATTCTTTTCCATTAGGAACACCACAGAAGAACATCAAGGCTTTTTTAACTAGCTATTGTCACGTTTGTGTGCTGTCCTTCCGTATATCCTTTTCAATCCAGAGTGGCAGAGCGGCAGCAGGGCAGGGCTCGTTTCTGCTCACCCCTGCAGCATTCCCAGCTAACTACTGCACACTGCGGCGTCTGACAGCCAGGCTGCTGCCTCCAGTCTCCACACCAGTAGTTCGGGTGCTCTCTGGGCTCCCCCATGAACACCCCTGATGATGCCCACCAGAGGAACCCAGAGCAGAACCACACAAACAAGTTTTCAGGAAGGTTTTTAGGTTCCCCTGACACCAGAAAGAAGACAGCACAGAGTGCAAGAACCAACCTGAAAAGGAGGTCACCTACTAAGGCTTGGAAAACAGGTCACCTACCTGTCCTCAGAAACTTTTCAATTTCAGACTTCTTCCCATCTTGCATTATGAGAAACCTCAAATGCTTAGCAGTTTCTTTGTGAGAAAAGAGAGGACACATCCTCAGAAGAACCTATTTATCAGGATATACAAGGGAGATACAGAAAATTTGAGTCCTGTTCCTACTCTGTTGGCCTTAGAGCGGACATGTGGACCCAAAACTTAAGTCCACTTGGCATGTTAAGCCTGAACTGCAGACTCAGACTCCCACTGCATTTCAATAAATAATTGTGGAGAGTGATACAGGCTGAGATGGTGACACTCATCGGGACCCACCAGAGAACAGCAAAGTTTCCAGTAACTGAGGTAGTTGTGGTGGAGAAAAGAACAGAAATTCATGTCCCCACATGTCATTTGCCTCAATTCTTATGCTGGAAGACTTACCAAAGCAAGAAGGAAACAGCTTGGAGGGATGCCTGCCCACAGCCAGGAGGGAAGAAGGTGTTTGCAGCATGGGGGTAAGGAAACCATCTTCTGGCATGGTAAGTAGTTGGCAAGGCTGACTGAGAATCAAACAGGGCAACAGTAGGGCAGGGGGGAAAAAAACCCTCAAAGACTAGAAGCAAGCTCATTCATGTTTGCTCCCTTAGGACAGCACAGAGCATCCCCCACAGAGGATGACTTCATAGCTTTGAAACTAGGTAAGCAAGCTTCAGAGAATAGGAAACAGGGGTGCAAGACCCTTTAAACTGAAGTCTAAAGGTTTGACTTTGGGAGAAAATGGGAGTAATTATCTGAGTTTGTCACCATCTCATTACCATTGGGTTTCAGGTAGCAGCAGATGATGATCTTGTATGGCTTTTTCATGGGTAAACATGAGCAGCAGAGATCAGCATTTAAACTGAGGCAGATGCTGTGGTTATGGCCTGGAGATGGAGGAAAGGGGACAGTAGAGACAAAGAGTCTCTCTGGGCCTCCACAGAAGGGATGGTTCTCCTGGACCAGGGGCATCCACTGCTGTACACCACTGTGGGTGATGCATCTGGAGTGCCATGCCCTTCTACCACAAAGGGGGTTTTTACAACACCTGAAGTGTGTGAATGGCTGAGCGATATGCCTGCTGCTCCCTCTGCCAAAGGAACCAGCGTATTTGTAGAGGCACAAGGCTTTTCTTCTACAAAGCAATGAAACCATAAGGGCAAAATACGGGCGAACTCATTGTCTTATTTAATACGACAGCACAGAAGAAACAGAAAACCAAACAAAATCCCCAATAGTTGCTCTATCCCACCCCTCCTCCATACATATCTCCTCCTTTTCAAAAGCTGTGCACAGGGAAAACGAAGAAGGAACGTGATAACCTTCCAGGGCCTTAGCGGCTGTGTGCAGTGACCCCCATAGGCACTGCTGTTTACATGGACACATTATCACACACCAGCTCTGCTCCAGATCTCTGCAAATACTTGTGCAAGGTGCACAGAAATACCATGGGCTATGCAAGGCTCCCATTATGGAGATGACGGGCATTGAGGGTACTCAGCTACAAATATAACCAAACCCTTCTCAGCTATTTCTGGTTTCTATTCTCAATTTGCACTTAAGAACTCCAAACAAACAGAGCTCTCAAGCAACAACACGGCTCAACAGACAGCAGCTTTATTTTGACTGCTTCCTAGCCTACTTGTTTTGTTTTGTTTTGTTGTAGTTTGGAATTTAATTTTTTAAAAAGAGAAAGAAAAAAGGGAAAAGATACAGGAACCACGTGTGCTTCACTGCAAATACTGCTCATGTAATTCTCTTTGAAGTGTGCAGCAAAACTCCTTTGTAGGTTAATGAGAACAGGATCAGGCCCTCCACAGTGAACTTGTGCTGAGAGCAGATAACATCTTGAATCATTCAGAGCCAAGCATGTTGTTTGTGCAACACGGGCAGGCTGAGTCAATCTCTGAATATTTTTAATGGGTGTCAACGTGAAGTGTTAATTCCATAAGTTACGTTGTTTTGCAGTTTGCCTGTGCCTGCTCTCCAGGCTGCCTTCACAAATGGTACACATCCCCTTGCTGTCTGCAACAGAAAAGCTATTTCCAGAACTGCTGCAAGAAAACAACACTTCTGAGAAAGTAAAAAATGGGACTTTTACAAAGAATTGGAAAACGAAATGGTAGTAGAAATACCTGCTAGACATTCAGATTGTCAGCACACATAGAAGCAAAAGCCCTCTTTCAGAGACTATTACCTTTTTTTTTTAAGGACTCTAAAATCAAAACAAGTATTTGGTAACTGATCATTTTTGAGAAACTAATCTCTTTTTTATGAAACAGACGACTGAGGTGCTGAAGTCTCAGATGCTTATATAATATCTGTCCCTGGATAGTACCTATATAACCTTAGTAAATAGCATCAGAAAAACACTGAAAACATTTTGAATTCTGATGAAACTAACCAAGCACTATGAACAACTTTTGGATGAGAAACCTTTATTTTTGACTTTCCCTTTTTCTGTTCCCAGGATCTCCATGCACTTCCTAATGCATCTTGAAGCCAAGATGAAATTACAGCCCTCATGAGGCCAACGAGAGGCTCACAATTGCCTGCTGCCCTCAGCAGAGCCGGGATTTTTACTCTCACTGTAAAGATATCTTAAGAAACACTGGGCCCAGCTGCCCACTTCTATGGAAATCGTCAGCTGGAAACATAGCAAAGCCTACCACACAATTTCCTTTCCATTTTCCCCTGCCTGGAGATTTTTAATCTTGGAGTGAAAAACAGGACCCAGGGAAACCGTGGAAGCCTTGTGGTTGCCATCTAGAGGGAGCTGGCTCTGGCTGGGCTCCTCGCCTTGCCCTGCTCCCCATCCCACCATTGCCTCAGCCCCAGGTTTGCAGCCCACTCTGCTTGTCCCTCTTCCATGATGCAACGAAGACAGTTTGTCTTGTTGGGATTCCAAAACACCCAGACAAGCTGTTTCCCTGCCTCCATCTTCCGTGACTCTGGGGCATGTGCTGGAGGACCTGCCCATGGTTTCTGCAAGCTCTGGAAAGCCATTCCCTTCCCACATCTGAGCTATGGTGGTCTTCAGCTACCCTTGGTAAGAGAGGCACAAATCCTGAACTGCCACAAGTTCCCAGTTCAACACCTCAAACCTGGCCTGCGCAGACAACCATCTCCTACTGCCTTCTCCCTTTGCTCTCCCTCCTCCTCCTCCTGCCTCTCTGACCTTTCCTGGTCTGCACACCACAGCCAGCTGCCTATCCAGGCCCTGATTTCCATCTCCTTCCTATGTGTCCTCACACCTGCGGAGAGCAGCCCCAACACAACACCAAGGACTCCGGGCTTAGCAGTGCTCAGCACAGCACTCGCCATTTGCTGTCACATGCGGGCTGAGAGCTGGTGTGCTTCACCACTCCAGAACTGCAAATCTCTGCGTCAGGAAGTGGAGGTGGTGCTCAGACACCAAGTTAAGTCATCCCAGTTGCAACTCCTTACTGGAATTGGTCAGAATCGATTTTCTTGCAACTGAGCACCATTTGCTTCTGTTAATTTTGTTAACAGTGAAGTGCCCAATCCTACAAAATGCTAAACCTTTGAGCAGGTTGCAAAATTTTCTTTCACCTCTCTCAGAATTAGAATAGCTATTTTCTTAATTAAGAAGTAAATAAATAAACTACTTGCACTCTTTTAAGAGACAGCTTCATGCTAAGAAGAGACTAATTACCCTCCCCATTCACAGAAAATAAAAGCGAAGTCTTCACCATTATAGAAAAATAAGTACTAAGAAGTTAACAAGAGTCATAGCAAAATCTGACTTTGTGATGAGCTGGTTTTCCTGCAATTTTTTCATTTATAGAAATATTCTGAGAAACCCACCTTGAGGTTTTGTGTTGGCTTTTTTATTATTATTTCCTCTTTAGATGCAGTTGTAGATGAGTAGGCTATAAATGAAACACTCATTTTCCTGAAGGCAATCATAAAGGTGTGTTGCAGCCTTTCCTTCTCAATTTCACATGAAGTGAATTTACCACAATGTGCAATAATATTTTAATTTGAACAACTGGAAAATTCTTACCTGCCCACTCTGTACTCTCAGTATTAACTCAAGATCAGCTCCTTTGAGATAGTATTTGTGCTTGTACTTAACAGTGAAATGTCATGAATAAAGAAGCTGTCAAACACCTTGAGAGTAAGTCACTCCTCTGTCTGAACAACAATGATTTTGTGATGACATGATGCACACTGCAGTCAGTTCTCAACAATAAATGGAGATCTGACCAAGTTATATTCTGACAATGGCTGGAGCACGGAAACTTCCAGAGGAGTTACCTGAGAGTAACAGGTAAGAGAGCACTGGAACAGTAGGATGGGGATGTTGTAATGGCACATACTGCCCATAGCTTCCCCCAGCAAATGCAAGGATTAAGAGCAGCCAGGATAGTCTCCACCCTAGGTAGGTGGGGGAAAAACAAAAGAGCCAGCACACTGCTTGGGCAGCCAGGAAAATGAGCCAATTCAGCACAGCCTCAGCAGTGCTGCTGCTAGTAGGGTATCTGTGGAGTTTGCAGGAAAAAGCCAACACTACCTCTGAGTGAGAGTGACAGACCAGTGCCCAGTGGAGCCACAGGCATTGAACCAGGGGTGGGCAAGGTGCCAGGTGGGGGCTGGCGTATTCTGGTGTTGCTCAAATGGACTGCACAGTCCTGTGGCTGGCAGTCCTGCCCTTAACTTCCGTAGTGTTCTGAGCCTGGCAGTGGAGCTCAAACAAGTTACCAGTAACAAAGCAACAGTACTTAACCTGAACAAGACAACATGACAAGTCATAGAACATCACTGAGCCATACTTTTAGTCTCAGGTAAACACAGCCAGCGAGACTAGCACTGAGCCACAGGATGTAAAACAGTTATATGGGATCTGAATTATACAAACAAGTATGCAACAAAACAGCACCGAGACATTCCACCTGAAGGATACAGGACATTTGCATTTTTCTTGTGGTCTTTGTCATTAAACCACCCCATAAATATTTCTAAATGTGTGTTGCAGCAAGTAATTAATATTAGCCAAGATATACTAGAACTAGACAAAAATACCCTTCTTTCTCACCCGAAGGGATCCTGGTGACACCACAGGCAGGACAAATTCCACCTACTGTGCTGCACTTTTGACACAGGGTAGCATTCTATGTTAGCCTAGGACAACACCTTATTAAATGCTGCAGACCACTAATAATGCAACCATCCAAATCACAGCTAAATGCAAATAAAAGTCTATCACTTCAGCACTTCTGAAGAAGTTATTTCTAAGACGACCCATCAAAAAAGTCTTTACTTGGTGGCTGACAGAAGTCTCCCAGTGGAGCATATTTATATCAGTTTAATGGTTACTGTGAAGTTTTCACCTTAGTGAAGCTCAATCATGCCCAGTACTTTTCACACACTGCAACAAAGCCTTAGGATACATGGAAAAGGCAAGACTTGTGTGGGTCTCACTTCGTAAGAGGTCGGTAGCCGAATGTGGGTCTGGGTCTTCATTAAGCGTTGTCTGACTAGAAAACTAGAGTTTATTTACTCAACCTCAAGATAAGCAACTTAATGCTGCTGATTTGAATGCAAACAAGGGCAAGACCTTATGCTTGGAAGACTCTCTGATGTGGTTACACTGGAAGTTTAGAATAAACACAAGTTGGGATCTGAAACACAGTTGTCATGGCCTACAAATTAATCATGTTTTAAAGTATTTAAATTTTTTAAAGCATTCTCTACAACTGAACTATCAAAGTGGTATTGCTTTTAACTGAAAGATGTTTCACTTGCAATTACATATTGTTTATTAAGGTCTATTTTGCCAATTCACTGAAATCTCTCCCATATGACAGAAATTACATTTGCTTCTCCATTTAGTGACCTCAAATGATAAAAGGTGCAGAATGAATTTAAGCTGGCATGTAAATGCATTTATGCCTTTCCTTTTTTCTTACAGGGCTTGTCTAGTCTGCTTTAACACCATCACTGGGTGGTGATGGCGTTTAACACCATTCGCAAACGAATATGGGGCTCATGCTTGCAATGTGTCCAGGACATAATTCTGGCAGGCTTAGTTTGTCCTTAAGAAGCTATTTCACATTTTAAAATGCTTGTAGACTTCTAAAAACTGAACTGTGGAAACCAAGGCCTCAGCTGTCAGACAAGTCTTGCTTCCTAAACGTGCTAACCCATTTTTAAATTATAGTACTGCTATTTCAAAATTGTTCAGGAGCTTCAGAACAAAGCATTTCTCTTTTGTGCTGTAAACACAGAAACAGCAAAGGGGTCAGTCCAAAGCAAGAAAAACAAAGGTCTCCCTCCCCAAATGAGTGTGAATCATTGCCTAAGCCTTACAGCTCAACTGGTGAACAACAGAGGCAAGAGATTTACAAAGATGAAAAACTCTCACAGCTACGGATGCAAGAGTAACCCTCTCTTCTAATGGGATCTAGCAGATTACCAACTTCCATTTTTGAATCAACATTTGAATTCAGAATCCATATGACCCACTGAGTCCAAGTTTGCACAATATGTAGAGCAATGATGCTCTGGGTCCAGCAATGCAAACAGCAACCAATAAAATCTAGAATTAAAAGGGAGGTGAGGCTGACATTCAGAAATGATTTTGCACAGTATTGCCAGTCGTGCAGTGCTGTCATTGGAAACATCTATCAAATAAAATGCAATTCCAGTGCCTGAGCACTAGAGGGTAAATTCATCATAAAAACAGAGCTGTGCCTCAGTTTCCTTATTTTTATAGGTAAGCATTTAAACACTTACCATCTCTTCATCTGTCTTGACTTTTGCTAGCTGAAGCTCTTTTCGAGGCCACACACCACTGGGGTGGAAGTTATGTCACACAAATGTAAAGTTTTTGCAAGAGTACTCTCAATAATTTTAAAGTGTGTGTCATGCCAAACCCATGATTATTTTCTCTGGTCAGCTTCAGGGTGCATACCTTTAAAAAAAAGGACTAGAGTGTCAGTCTGGAAGTTGTCTCTTCTGACTGGGATTGGCAAAAGACTGATGAGATACTGGACCATAGCCTATTTTGAAAAATACTCATCCTGTAAATAAACAGCAGTCTCTTCTCATACCTAATTATCATCCCTTTGAATAGTAATTTTCTTAAAAAATGCAAAGGGATGGCAGCAGAAGGGTGGGCATCATCCAGAGGGCAGAACTGAGCCCCACTAGATTTGAGTCTTGCCCCTCCATTGAAAAAAACAAAACCAAACACAACACAAACACACATAAATATGTGCATATACCAGAAATTTTGGGCTTTACTATATGAACAAACCAGAAATCCTTCTCCTTCCCAATAGGATTTGTTATGGAAACAGCATATAACTTCATTCCAATACCCCAAATTTGCCACCACAGTAAAGAGCATTACTGTTACTCAAGGATGAACAGTAAATCAACATCCCCAGCTCTTCAGGCTACAGCCCTCTTCAGAGGAATGGTGATTCTGAGTGTCCCTTCATTTCAGGCTATAAATATATCACGTGAGAGAAAGCAAAGCTGCTGAGTATGGAACGCCTGAACAAGAACTTCGGCCCAACAAACTTTGTTATACCAATTTTGTTCTTATATTAACCTTGTCAGGGAGAAGTGGACAAAACTGCTTCTTTGTGTACTGATACTTTCTACTTACTCTACATTGATACTTTCTACTTACTCTATATTGATACTTTCTCTGGTAACCGTGGAACATCAATTACCCAGACTATGTTGTAAAAAACTCCATCTAAACCCCCTGGAGCAACGGACAGATTTCTTTTTAACAGTAAACCACTACTGATGCCCCATGCAAAAGATATCTTTGTATCTTATTAATAAATTATCTGAAATACCATTATTTGTTGAGAGATAAAATATATAAAGGTGGATGAGCAACACAGATAACCCCACAGCATTCAGTGATGACTGTGACCTTTGCAAATGATTGCCTTGTGAAGGGTCACAAAAATTAGCAAACAAAAAAGCAGGGGGTGCTCTTTCAACAGATTTATGAACATATTGTGGTCTCTAGTATTTTTATTAAAATAACCAAGATTGAACAGGAAGCTTCAGCTCTGAAAAAAAAAAAATCCAGAGAACTGAAGGGAATCCATAGCTGCTGCAAATCATGAACTGTAAATACTGACATTTTACTTCTTGTAGAAAAAATTCCATTATTCATTTCTGAGAAGTATTTTTAAAAATTGGTCTTCCCATCCCTACCATAAATACAACATCTCTGTTACAAAAAAAGGTGTTCTCCCATGCATAAATACATCACATACATTGTTGCAACAAAACAAATCAGCCAAAACAGCTGAAATGTAATTATACACTAACCAAAAAGAATTCCATTGCAACTGAAAGTGAATGGCTTGTACTTCAGGTCATTAGCAGAGTGTTGACCAGCACAATTTTAAATGCTAAAACACCCCCCCAAACAGGAAGAAAAAAAAAAAAACTTGAGAAAAATGTCCAGGTATCTGAGAAAGCAGGAACTGTTTATGCAGAACAAATTTTTAAATAACAAGAAAACCCTGCCTCCTTGTCTCACCTTAGAGAAATTCTGTTAAGCTTCCCCTACTTCTCTATGGCTGTTTATGCATCACAATTTGGAAAAAGTAAACAAGCCCAAATTCATTTGTATCTGCCTCCAGATCTACAGAATGAAATGCTTTACTAGCTTATAACACTAAAAATCAAAAATCAAGTTTGATAATTAACCAGTCTTTCCTAATAAACCCCCATTTACCGAATGGCACTTCAAACAATGAATTACAGAAAAAAAAAAAAAAAGAAAAAAATGCATTGTGTTGAAAGGTTAAAGAATGTGTGTACTTTCCATAAAGCTGAATGCTTCCATGAACATTTAACTCTGGATTAACCAAAAATTCCGAATTCAGAAAAATAAAACTATTTTACTCATTAAAACATTCTGACAATATTGCAACATAGTTTGTCATTTTAAGCACTGAGAATATTTTTTAAAATTTTAATAGGAAAAGGAGAAGAAAGGCTAAGTTGAGAAAACCCTTTTCTGCAAGCAAAAAAAACAAAACAAAAAAACCCAAAAAACCCACAAGCAAAAAAACCCCACCAAACCCACCAAAAAGGAACTGGTGAGCTTCTTTCTTCTCCTGCCATATAGCAGATCTCTTCTTGGATTTCACACCACTGAACATACCCTGTCAGAGATCTTGAACAGTTTACATTACTTCTTTTGAAGGATTAATCTAGACCGGCCCAGAGATAAAAACCAAAATGCACAATGAATTCCTACACTGAATTCCAGCTTGTTACTGTGAACTCAACATGAGAAAAAAGGAATCCCACACATCTTGTAGTATATACACTGCTTTCACACAGTATGAGTTAGAGGAATACGTAAATGGACAAGACAATTTTGTACAAAACCTCAATTTATTTCAGAGAAATTAAAAATATGGTATTTAATATATATAAATTTCTATTCCTCTATAAATATAGATGATCTTGTGATAATGAACAGAAATAAATGCATACCAAATTAAAATAATTTTGCATTTCAGGGTATGGTAGCCATAGATAATGTTTATGAACCTAAATACAGGCATTTGTAATATAAAAAAAGTTTAAAACAATACAATCGGGAGAGAAGCATTCTGCTGTTTTTCATACATATTCAAATGCATCTGTCGAAAGTTACAATTTCATCTTAAACTTTTTTAATGTATTAAAAGCACGATCCCACACACCCAGGAGCATACAAGGTAGTAGATATACTGCACACATTGTATCTTATCCTTGCAGTATGCAATGTTATTTCTGTACCGAAAAAAGAGGGGAAAAAAGACAGCAGAGGTTCTTTCAGGTCTCACATCTCACCAGAGTGCTTAAGCATTCTGGTTTTCTGTTTTCCTTTCTACTGTTTTTACTACTGGCAAAAATCATCACACCCTCATAATGCGTAATGAATTAAATCTCAATGAATTAAAATTCAGAGGAATGGCAATGGCTCCAATGTTTTCCATATGAAGCGCCGGCATATGAATATAACTAAGGGGCAGGGGGGAAACAAACAAAAGCCCCAAACTGAATGCTGCGTTTTATTCCGATGAAGCTCTTTTCACTGAGCCCGTATTTCCTGATCCTGCTGACCCCAGCCGGCAGCAGCCCGGCGGGGAGGGACCGGGGCAGGCGGCGGTAGGGGCAACCCGCGGGGCGCCCCCGGACTGGAAAGTGGGCTTGGAAAAAAACCCCAGCAGGAGAGAATTTCGGTGTATCTCTGTCGCCATCCACCTACTGAGCCATCGGAGGTGCTACAGGTGCTGAACCCCAACTCCTCCACCGAACCGGGCCAACTCCTCCTGAGCCATGCGCGGCACGGCCAGACTGTAACCCCGGCCGCGGGCGGGCGGCGGCTGCCCCAGCCCCCGGCACTGCGAGGGGCTCTCCCGCCACAGAGCGGCCGGCCCGCCCCGAGCAGGGCTGTTGTTTGCACCCCCAGAAAGGCCCGGCGGGGGTCAGCGGGGCAGGGGCTCGGTGCAGCGCCGTCCCTGCGCCATGGCCGGGCGGTTCTCCGTGCTCCCCGTACGGGACCGGGCGGGGGTCCGTGCTCCGCAGACGGGGCCGGGGCGGGAAGCCGCGCTCCTCCCCATCCCCACCTCCGCGCTGCCGCGGCCGGGACCCAGCCCGGGTCAGGAGGCGCCCTCGGCCGCAGCCCCGCTCCGGGCCCTGCTGCTCATGCAGCTGAAATTCCAAGCAAAGCCATTACCAAACCTGTGTGGGGGAGAAGAAGGGGGTTTGTTTTCGATTCTCTTACAGGCAGCTTTTCCCATCCTGCCCTACGAAATAAAAATCCAAAGCCTTTTTTTTTCTTTAAATAAAAAAAAAAAAAAAAGAGGGGGAGAGTAAGCGAGGAAGTAAAATCCGCAAACGGGTTAGAAGTGTCCTAAATAATTAAAAAAAGTGAGGTTTTTTTGTAATTTAAATACAAATATACTTACAAAATCTTACAGAGGCTATTTACATCCCTCTCCCCCAACCTGACAGTGCGTTCAGCTCCTACAGGAGACAGCCTGAGCGGCATGGGGAGAGCAGAGCCCGGAGATCCCAGGCACTGGGGTCCCCCTGGCGCGTCCTCCGCTCCCCGCCGCCTGCGGAAGCCACTCGCAGTCCCAAAAGTTTGCCCAGGCTGGATAAGGAGCTGCTTTCCGAGGCAGAGCCTCAGTCCTCCGCCTACCCGCATCTCCCTAGCCTGGCAAGCAGGGGTCTCAGACCGTGGTCTCTCCCTGCTTGCTGTTGGTGAGCCTGGTGTAAAACTTCCTCCAGGAGTTCAGGGTTTTCCCAGACCAGATCCAGAAGCCCGAGGTGATGCCCACGATTAAGGTCATAAGATACTTGATCATGAAGACAGTGAAGTCGGGGCTCATGGGCGGGTGGTGGCCACTGTGGTTGTTGGGGCACGGAATGGCATAGCTCTTACAGCTCTGCGTGACCCAGCTCCTCTCCCACTGTTCCCTAAAAGCTTGCTCGTAAAAATAGCAGGCAATGACGATGGTGGCCGGCACCGTGTAGAGGACGCTGAAGATGCCTATCCTCACCATGAGCTTCTCCAGCTTTTCTGTCTTGGTGCCGTCATGCTTCATGATGGTCCGGATCCTGAAGAGGGACACAAAGCCAGCCAGGAGGAAAGAGGTGCCGATGAACAGGTAGACGAACAAGGGGGCCAGCACGAAGCCCCTCAGGGCATCCACATTGTTAATGCCCACAAAGCACACGCCGCTGAGGACGTCCCCATCCACTTGTCCCAGGGCAAGGATGGTGATGGTCTTGATGGCCGGCACGGCCCAGGCGGCCAGATGAAAGTACTGGGAGTTGGCCTCAATGGCCTCATGGCCCCACTTCATGCCAGCAGCAAGGAACCAGGTAAGGGAGAGGATGACCCACCAGATGGAGCTGGCCATGCCAAAGAAGTAGAGCATCATGAAGAGGATGGTGCAGCCCTCCCGCTTCGTGCCCTGCGCCACGGTGCGGGAACCGTCCTCGGCAAAGCGCTCGTTGCAGACCACCCTCTCCTCCAGGAGGAAGCCGGCGATGTAGGCCACGGCCACCGCCGTGTAGCAGCCTGAGAGGAAGATGATGGGCCGCTCGGGGTAGCTGAATCGCTTCATGTCCACCAAGTAGGTGAGGACGGTGAAGAGGGTGGAGGCACAGCAGAGCACGGACCAGATGCCGATCCAGGTGCGGGAGAAGCGCAGCTCCTCGGGCCCGAAGTACATGAGCCCGTAGAGGCGGCCGGGCTCGCAGGGCGCCCCGCAGTCCTTCTCTCCCAGGAAGCGGTAGTTCAGGTAGGAGGGCACCTTCAGCGCCCGCGGGCAGGTGAAGCGCCCGCGGGGCTCGCCGGGCCCCAGGCCCCCGGGGCCGCCGCCGGCGCCCCCGCGGTGCGGGTTGCTGGTCCAGCTCTCGGGGCGCAGGGCGGGCGTGGGGGTGCCGCGCTCGGAGGCGTTCTGCCCCACGCAGAGCTCGCCGGCCCCGTGCACCGGGAACTTTTCGCAGCGAAGCGTGTCGGGCCACTGGAAGCCGAACTTGTTCA